>WBMZ01004604.1:248617-392434 GCA_013400975.1 Atrichornis clamosus | reverse complement strand
GCAGCTTCTCACAGAAGCCCCTCTGTGGGCCCACCCCAAAAAAAACCCAGGCTGTGCAAACCCAGTACAATTTTTAAATGGATTTTACAGACACCTGCCTTTATTTATCTGTCTTTAAATCTTATCAATTATTTCAAAAGCATTTTTGCTATAGGAGAACTATGCTGTGTCTCTCCTGTTTCATCTCCCAGAATGCACTCACAACTTTGGTTATGCAGAGGGGGAGACTGTCACAATTTAGGTGTTTTTGCCTCGTTGTCTGGATGAGAGGACAAAGTCTGAAGGTTTAGGTTGGACATTAGGAAGAATTTCTTCACAGAAAGGGTGATTAGACGTTGGAATGAACTGCCCAGGGAGGTGGTGGAGTCCCCATCCCTGGGGGTGTCCAAGGAAGGGCTGGATGTGGCACTCAGTGCTCTGGGTTGGGCACAAGGTGGGGATTGGGCACAGCTTGGACTCGGTCATCTTGGAGGTCTTTTCCAACCTAATTGATTTTGTGAGCCTGTGATTATTTTACCAAGACTCTTGATCCTTTCTACTTACTTCCAGCTCTTTTTAAATCTCTTTTTCTTCCTTCCTTCAAGTGTTTTTTCTCTTCAGTTCCACCTCTTTTATAAGCTTACTTTTCAATTCCAGTCCTGTGCTGGAGTTAGAAGTTCCCTGGACTTCTCTAATAACGATCTTTCTTTTTCTAAACTTAACAAGCACTTCCTCACCAGGCTCCAGTCCTTCCTTTCCTGGAACTGTCTCCTAGTAATGAAAAACTTGACAAGGGAGGTGATTGCTTCTCTGCTCAGTCCTGACACGTGGAGTGCTCAGTCCAGCTCTGGGCTCTCCAGTACGAGCGAGATGGAGTTCCTGGGTCCAGGCCAGTGCAGGATGACAGAGGTGGTTAAGGAGCATCTCATGTGTGTAGAGAGGCTGAGAGAAACCTCAGGGAGATGTTATTGCTGGTTGTGATTGTTTGATGGGAAGTGCAAAGAAAGCAGAGCCAGGCTCTCCTTAGTGGTGCTCAGTGGCAGGAGAAGAGGATTGGGCACAGTCTGAAAGACAGCAAAGGGTTTGTTCAACCATCCCTTCTTTGCTGGAGGGGTGGTTGAACACTGGAACAGCTTCAGCCTCTGTAGGCACAGAGAGGCTCGGGGTCTCCCTCAAATCCAGACTGGACGTGGCTCTGGATGACCATGCTTGATCAGGGATGTGGCTTGGATGTTCTCCAGAGGTCCCTTCATCCTAAACCACTCCATGATTCAAAAGTAGTACCTCTGTTTCTTACTCCTCTTTGTGTTTGCCAGACAGTGCCTTCAAGGCCATCTTTTCTTTTCATTGCCTTATTTTGTTACAGTTTTTTTTTCAGCTTTACTGTCCTTTGTGTCTCTTAGCTGTGCCACTTCCTTTTAAGAAGTCACGATTCAACAGGATAAAGAGCTGGACATCTTAGTGTTGTCACCTTGAACTTTGATTTCCTCCTTTTCGTTTTACCTTAACTGTGACTTTCCAAAACTTACCTTGTTCCCTGTGAGACCTTTTCCACAGCTGGATTCCAGCCTCCTGATCCCATCCTCCCCTGGCAGGCGTAACCCTGCCTGGTTTTTGTTGGTGTCACATCCTCAGGTCTGGTTTCCCTCTGCCATCACCTTCCTTGTGTTTCTCAGTTGCTCCTCTTCCCCTTTTCCTGCCGCACCTGGCGCAGTCACAGGATCGTGGAATGGTTTGGGTGGGAAGGGACCATCCAGTCCCTCGAGGATTTTCCACTGTCCCAGGTTGCTCCAAGCCCCATCCAACCTGGCCTTGAGCAGCTCCAGGGATGGGAAAATCAGAGTGGTGTTGGCCTGGTATTTTCAATTGTCAGATGTAAAAAAGTGAGTGTAGACTAAGGATATTAGTGTAGGTATTAAAACATGATATTCACAGTATCACTTGAAATGTTGGTGCTTTTTTTTACTGATGGATTTGCCAGTTTGCTTGGTTTGGGTTTTTTTGTGGGTTGCTTTTTGAATTAAAACAATTATTTTCAGAAGGGAATTCCAGAAAAGTAATCTATTTCCTATTTGAAATATGTGATAGGAAGTGTAAGAAGATAAATACTAATGCTTAGGATTTATCATTTATTATGCTTTAGAAATGGTTTTCAACCTGTGTTTTTGATATTTTACTGATTTGCAGTATTTTGTATCTATTTGTTTTTGATATAAACCCTCATGTATATCTAGATATGTGTGTTTGTGTGAAGTTGCCTGTGGCTATGAGGGAGAGGCAGTATTAGATCTCTCTGATACACAGATCTCTGCAGCATAAAGTGCTGCTCTGTGTTTGGTTGGTTTTTGTTTCCAGAATAGAGAACCTTTTCTAATAAATCAAATAATAATGATACAAAAAGCAGCTGTTAGTTGATGGGGTTTTCTGAATATATCAAGGAATGCAGAGAAACCTCAAGTGGAAATTGAACACTCAATTTCAGCCACTCATTGACACTTGCAATTCTCATTTGAAGACAAATGTGCCTGTATAAAGAAACAGTAATTCACCTGCATTTGGAGCTTTTCTCCTGGCCAAAAATCACTGTAGGCTCATTGGCTTTTGCCATCTTCTGTTCACACAGCTCTGCAAGGCTGTGATGTTGTTATCACTCACTGGCTGCAGGATAATTCCTTTCTCCTTCGATATGATAGGAATATTATGTAAAATCATTACTAATCTGTCAGGGAGGCAGTGTCTATAGATCTCCCTGTCCTTTGGTTTCATTCCTCGAGGTAAACAGATGCTCGTGGCTTAGAAAAAGCCCAGAGTGATCCGACCAGGAGTTTGTATCCCTGCCACTGGAATGGGAGCACTGATGAATGCTGTTCCTGTAGCCTTGTGATCCATGCAGTGGGAATGAGACCTTTGCAGCCCCGTGTTGGGTAGATGCAGTCACTCCAATGGCATCATTCCAGCTTGCTGCATCCCATTTCTGCAGGCTGCTCTTTGTATTCCACTCACATTAATTGAAGTAATTTTGCCACTGAAGCGTGTTTCAAACCTCTGCATTTAAATTGAAATTTTAATTCCCTTATTGTTTGGAAAAGACGGCTGAGGATGGCTTGTTACAGGTTTCATTATCACTCAAAACTCTCCAGCTGCTGGTTCTAATGTGCAATGACTGAATAATGCTGGGAAGGGTTGTTAATAAAAGAGTGGCAGCTTTTCCCAGTCGGATAAACACAATGCAGAGGTGCTTTGTGACAGCTTACATTTGTATGGAGTTAAAAATTTTTAAGTGACAGCTTTTTTTTTTTTTTTTCTTTCTGATTCTGTATCCATCCAAAGCAGCACACAGATATCAGGTGTTCTTGTTGTGTGTTCCTCCAGCATCTGGATAATTCCAGGAGCAGAGTCAGTAGGATCAGGTTTGCTGTTCTATAACTGCACCTTACAGGTTGTCCAAAAGAACCTTGTCCCAGCATCCTCTGCACTGTGAAGCTTTGGAGAATTTAGGAATGTTTGGAACACATAAAAATTCCTGTTTGAGATGGAGTGCATTTTAGTTATTTTCCATTGCTTTATGTGCCTTTTTATAGTGTGAGTTTGAACGTTTTCCTAAAATGGATCTGTTTTTTCCCACACTGAATTACTGACAGCAATATTCCATTTTATGTGGTACTTGAGTGCACGTGCAGCCATTTGTGTGTGGGTTTGTGTTATGTAAAACCAAAAAAGGGTTCAGGGGGGCCCTTCTGGCTCTGCACAAGTGCCTGACAGGAGGGGGCAGTCAGGGGGGGTTTGGGATCTGCTCACAGGGACAGGATGAGAGGGAACAGCCTCAGGCTGTGCCAGGGGAGGGGCAGGTTGGATACTGGGACAATTTCTTCACTGAAAGGGTGATGGAGGGATTTCAAAGCCCTGTGGATGTGGCACTCGGGGACAGGGGCCAGTGGTGGCCCGGGCAGTGCTGGGGAATGGTTGGCTCAATGATCTTCAAGGTCTCTTCCTTCCTAAACATTTCCATGATTGTGTGATCAGATACTGAGGGGAAGTTCTGACCCGGCCGGAGCTTCCAGAGAACAGTCTGCGGAAAGGAGAGCACAGCAGCTGCCGAGGCAAGTTGGAGTCACTTTCCCTGGAAGCAGGAGCTTGGTTGCTGGAAGGAGGAATCCCAGGTCTTCCAGAAGAGGTGTTTGGGGTGTGAACTCAAAGCAGGGGTCACACAGCAGGATGGGCAGCACTGCCCGGGACAGGAGGTTCGTGTTTGCAGGAAGCAGCTCCATGTCCAGTGTCCCCAGCACCAGACTGTGGATTGATTATGCTCTGCACAGTAATTAATTAATTAACGTCATGGAGTGCTGTTGCTCTAATTCTTCTCATTTTAACTGTTGACCTATGAGGAGCCCATAGGGAGAACTTAATATTTTCTATTTGTTTATAGCATTTGAGATGAAATGCTAAAAAGAGTTGAGGGAAACACTGTTGAATCAAGTAATTCAAGGTCATGTCGTACAACATGATTAAATAAAAACTCTTTATGTGTCTGGATTTGCTCTTGTGTCAGGTAATAAACACCATGAACCTGCAGAAATTTATCCATAGGAGAGGAGAGAGGATAACTGCTGTTTGCAGTTGAATTTTTTTTTGTTAGGAAGACATGAAGGAAGAACAGAGGTGGAAAGAAGGAAGGGTGGAGTCCTCTGAGTCTACACTGAACTTCCCCCATCCTTGTGTTACAGAGTGAGGAATTCATGTTTTGTTCCTGGCCACATCCTTCTCCTGTGTCTCTGCCCCAAGAAATACAAAGCTGAAGGTGACAATAATTTGTTTTTCCAGAAGTAGGGAATGTTCCAACACCTGCTTTTCTTTCTCTTCCAATATTAAGGACTTAAATTTCAGTTTTCTAATGTCAGGAAAATAACAATACATGTTTCCTACTCTGCTTTCTGACATGAATAATAGCAGCAGGAATTTTTTTGGAGCTGACCACTCTCCCACTGCACATTTGTGTTGTACCAGTTCGAGTTCCTGGAGTGGAGCTGGTGGCTGATGCTGTTGTTGAATTCAGTGAAATGTCCAGCTGGGCAGGAGAGGAGTTTTCTCTGCAGATAAATGAGGTCATTTTCAGTGGTACTGATGCAGCATCATGAACACATCCTGAGCTCCCCATCCTTAGGATGCATTAAATGTGTTTTTTCCCAGCTCCACAGACTCTTAGGGTCTGCATTGGGTTCATTTTTGAAGAGCATTGCTTTGTGTGAAACCACACCTTTATACTGGGAGCAAACCAATTTAAACTGGAGCTCAGCCTCATTCCCTGTGGGCCAATTATTTTACAAAAAAAGTGGTTTTTTAGTAACTGCAGGACTTTACAACACAACTGGGTGACTTTGTGGGCAGCAACACAGGCAGAAGTGGAAGGTGTGTTAATAAATGCCAGTGCTGTGCAGAAATCATGGAATCCCAGAATGGTTTGGGTTGGAAGGGACGTTAAAGCTCATCTCATTCCACCCATGCCATGGGCAGGGACACCTCCCACTATCCCAGGTTGCTCCAAGCCCCGTCCAGCCTGGCCTTGGACACTTCCAGGGATCCAGGGGCAGCCACAGCTGCTCTGGGAAACAAATGAAGGTGGAGTAGGAAAAGGAGATAGAGGAGACACAAAGAATGGTTAAAGATACCCTGGAGAACAAAGAGTGTGTGAGGGCAAGGAGCCTCCCTTGCTGTGGGAAGTGAGAGTCAAACAAGTGTAAAATACTGACGTGTTTTCTCAGGAGCTGAGGGAGGATTGTGCTCTGTGTGCACCCAGCTGCTCACTTACCCTCTTCGTGCCCATCCCATAATGAGTATTGCCCAGAGCAGCTGTGGCTGCCCCATCCCTGGGAGTGTCCAAGGCCACTTGGACGGGCTTGGAGCAACCTGGGATGGTGGGAGGTGTCCCTGCCATGGCAGGGNGCACTGGGTGGATTTTAATCCCTTCCAACCCAAACCGTTCTGGGATTCCTCCACAGCACCTCCAGTGTTCCTCACTTTCCTGTGCACTCCGTAGTAATCCTCTGGAAAGGCATTTGGAGTGATAATGCCTGCCTGGAAAACATTGGCTGTTTGTAGCCCTGGGCATGGCTGAGAGTTTGCATTTTTCTTACCTGAATGGAGCTGCCACCTGTGGCTTTCCTCAGGACACTGCGAGGAGAGGCTTTCAATTAAAAGGGCCGTGGAGTGAGCAGAGTTCTTACACCACAAGTAGTCTGGAATCACGAAATAAATAAAAATAGCAGTGCAGTTTCCAGTCTGCATTTTATTTACTGTCTGCCTTTCAGCTGGAACAAGGAAAATCAATAAAAACAGTCTTTCATTTTGTTTCTGCATTCCTTATTGCAGCACTGGGATTCAGGTGGAATAGTGTTATATTTTGGAATTAAGTAGGTGGAAATAAGAAACTTTGATTTGTTGGGATTCTACAGAAGTGTTTTTATAGGTAAATTTAAGTTTTAGCTCTGCTTGAAATTCTGGTTTTTTTCTGAATTACAAAAATAGTGTTTTCCCAATATTTCTTGGCTTAAAGTCTTGTGTCCTGCTGACCTTATTGCTTCCAAAGGAGCCTTTTGAGAAGTGCCATCTCGAGGGTTCTGTCTCATCTCCCTTCACCTACTGAGGGGTGTAAATTTATGCTTGGCGGAGCTGATTTGTGTTAATTGTTAATGATTGGCAAACCTGGTGATTTGTTAGGGCGAGGTACAGGTGACAGAGAGGTTTTTCTGAATTGGATGTATTCATGGAAGAGGATCTGGTGATTCACACAAGCATGGAAATGATGGACTTTGTGTGTGGGCTGAAGGGGCCACACGAGGAGGATCTGAGGGCATTTGGTTTGTCCAAGTGGAGTTTGTAGAATACTGGGAAGTTCTTCATGCAGGGAGGATTCATGTTGTGTTTTCTTAGGACACTTTTCACCTCTCTTCTGGTTTTTTTCTTTTTTGCCTTAAATCCCATTTTGATTATTTTTTAAAATAATCTTTCTAGGCTAGTCTTACAATAGAATGTGGAGTTTCTTTCCCTTTGAAACATCTGATAATTTTTTTTTTCCCCTTGCCTTGCTCTCCTCCTTTTTCTGCTGTAATTCCCATTCTCTGGGCCGTTTGTTGCATCAAGCTGCCAGGACCTAATGCTGCCTCATCTGCACTGCCACGTGCTTGACCCCAGCTCCTCCTCAGTGCCCCAAGGAGCGGTGCTGCCTCTCCAGAGCATCATCAGGGGGCTCTTGGCCCTGCTAATAACAACCCTTCCTTTCAGCTGATGAAAATTCATTCGATAAGAAAACACTCTGTAATGAAGGTGGGGCAGCGTTTGCACACAGGCCATGCTTTCCCAGGAATCGCTGGTCTTTCCAGGAATTCGTTTTTCAACTCTGGATTTTAAGACATAATTTTGTCGCTGGTAAAACACTGCAACAAACACCACAAGAAATCGTTGAGGAAGGGTTATGGGACACTCTAAAATAATCTTGCCAAATCTGATGGAATTATTTTGAAAACGCAGCTTGAAAGCTGGCGCTGTGTGGAAAGGTGTAATAAATGTCGTTTTTAGTAAAGCATTTGAAACATTTGGGATGAATTTAACACAGGAGTTTTGCACTGCTGTAAACTGATTTATGCCTGGTGGAGCTGGCATAATGGTAGCAAGTAATTTCACAACAGAAGAAACGTTTCCATGGAGCCCTGGAGGAAAAGTTACAGGTGGTCAGCTCCAAAATGAAGATGTGTGGACAGTGGGCCTGGTTGAGAAGGAGGCAGTGGCTGCCTGACACTACAGTTCATATTATCTTTGGTGACTTCATGACTTCTAATAAAAACAATAAAAAGAAAAGTAATAAAAATGAGTAAATTAGTAGCTGAAGAACTCATAGGGGTTAAAGGAGTTTAACAAGGAAGATGTTGTTAAATGGAGCACAAGGATGGGGCACAAGGAGAGTACAGATTTGAAGTGTCTTCTTGAACACAGCAGGAGAATTGATTTGGGAAACTGTAGGTTTGCTTTAAAAGAAAAACCCGAACATTTTACTTTAATGCATTAGGACCCTGATGTTCCAGGCATCATCCCTACAAAGCAAAGAGTTTTGGGACAGAGATGGTCTTGAAAAATACCCTTTTTTTAATGGCAGTTGCAACTAATGAGGACGCATTAAATCAAGAGGCAAAAAATAGTCTGGAAATGAAAAGTGGAAGGAAGAAGTCTTGGGCAGTTCTGTGGTGCCAGTAGATTTTCTGACTTGGCCATTTCAGGGGAGTCATTTGTCTGTAGGGGTGTAGAAATGGCTCACGTTTTGTGTTCAAGTCCAAGTGAGCAGTTGGATAAACCTCGTGCTTTTGGCCCCTCTGTTCCTGGAGCACCACTTTTGGTTCCAGCACTTCGTTGCTAGAAAAGACTTTGATGAATTACAGTGAGTGGAGGAGGAAGGAGGGTGATTGATGGGTGGTGACAGGACTGAGGCAAATTCCAACGAATTCAATTTATGGAGCTGGAGTAAAGGACAGCAAGTGAGGAACATAATTTTATAAATATTTAAAAGTTTGGAGAGGGAAAACAGGGTTTGGTCATTGCCATTGAAACACTTAAGAAAGTTAAGGGCTGTTTGTGCTTTGTGTTAAGGTGTTTTAGAACAGGTTTGCCCAAAAGCAACCCCTTTACCCTGGTCCTGTTTGTGCATTTTCCCTGTCCTTCCCCATCAGATCAGTTCGCACGGAGAGCTTGTCCCAGGATGAGCTGTTTTCCTGCAAACTGAGCATTTGTGTGTGTGTGTGTCGCTCAGAATCTTTCAAAGTGATTTTCCAAACCTCTCCCCGTCTCAGCTTCAGTCATCTGTGTCAGTCCCCACTTTGGGCATCGTTTGGTCCCAGATCCTTTCATGCCAGGAAGGGGAGTGAGCTCAGCTCTCTCCAAAATATTGCAAAGGAATCGTCATTTTTTATAGCTCTTTCTTTGCTTTTTGCTTGTTAGTTCTTAGCAGATTGTGAAAGGTGAACAAATCTGGGAGGAATTCCTTCCACCACCTGAATATTCCTCGTGTTACTCAACACCCAGTGCTGTCCATCAGTGTTTCACAGCTCCTCAGTAATCCTCATGTCCTGTGCACCTTCTTTTTCCTTTCCCTGTTTTTAAGGGGAAGGAGGCAGTGACAGTCAGGGATAGCTGTCACCGATCCTTGTGTTTTCCCTGTTTTTCCTGATTTTAGCTGGAGACTCGGGGTGTTTTTAAAGTTCAGAATTATTTTAACAAATCATATTCCCTGGTTTGTCTTGATACCAACTCCTGATCACTGGACTCAGTGATTCTTGTGGGTCCCTTCCACCTCAGGACTTCCGTGATTCCAACCACACTGTGACTTCATCCAGCGAAAATGTGGGAGTTTTGCAGGCAAAACAGCCTTAACTTCAGGAACTTCTTGCTTCATTTCTTGCTAATTAACACAAACTTATGAGTGATTTGGGTTTTGAGGTGGTGCAAAAAGAGAACACAATCAAAGCCCACTGAAGTAAACATGTTTTCTCACTCTTCTGCAGGTACAATTTAAGTCCAACAGCTTTATTCCCCTCCCTTTTCTCAGCTTGCTTTTTCCATGGCTTTTGCTCCATCTGTCACAGCTCCTGTGGGTGGCACAAATTCTGCCTCACCTGGGAGTGTTTCTTGCTGCTATTCTGCCTCTCTCTGCTTTCCTCTGCAGCTCCTGGGTTCACAGAATGGTTTGGGGTGGGAGGGACCTAAAAACCCATCCAGAGCCACCCCTGCCGTGGGCAGGGACACCTCCCACTATCCCAGGCTGCTCCAAGCCCCGTCCAACCTGGCCTTGGACACTTCCAGGGATCCAGGGGCAGCCACAGCTTCTCTGGGAATCCTGTGCCAGGGCCTCCCACCCTCCCAGGGAAGAGAGGGATCATCATTTGTGGGTGTTCTGTCTTTCTGCCTCGTGCCAAGTCCCACCAACACCTGGAATGTGAGGATTTTCCTGTTCCTGAAGCCGAGTTTTCAGGCTCCAGGTCCTCATCTCGTGCCTGTTGGGTGCAAATGGAATTCAGTGACCTCCTTGTTTAGATCTGGCTATGCTTATTTAAGCTGTTTTTTTAGTCATTTTCTTTTCCTGTACCTTGTGAAAGTGAGTCCCTTGTAAAAGCAGCAGATCAATTCTCCTTTTAAATGTCAGCATTGTTGTATTCACCAGCGAGGCAGCTGGAACCTTCTGGCTTGTTCTATTTATTTACTCTTTCATTCAGAGGGCTCAGCTTTTTCCCTTTTGTCATATTGTGTTTGTGTACAACCTGACTTTTTTTTCTTTATTTTGAATTATGACCCACCACGTTATTTTCTTTTAACCTTTCTCGGTTCATGTTTTCATATCTGTTGCCTGAATTCAGAACAGACTGGTTTCCCAGCCAGAAAGGATTTGGGTTTTGAGTGAACGACCACAATTTAGGAAGAACTTTTTCCCTGTGAGGGTGGGGAGGCCCTGGCACAGGTTTTCCAGGGAAGTTGTGGCTGCTCCATCCCTGGAAGTGTCCAAGGCCAGGCTGGACAGGGCTTGGAGCAACCTGGGATAGTGGGAGGTGTCCCTGCCCAGGGCAGGGGTTGGAACGAGATGATTTTTAAGGTCCCTTCCAACCCAAACCCTTCAGTGATTCCATGATTTTATGATTCTAGGATTATTCTGGAGTTTTTTCACCACCTGGGAAAAAACATCCAGTTGAGAGCTTTCACTTTCTCTCTGCTCACTTCCAGGCCTGTGGGGGTTTAGAAAAACCTTTCAGGGAATAAATAGATTTAACTGTAAGCAGATTGGAAAACTTTGGCTGAAGTCAGGAAAGAAAGAATTTTGACAAATACCTTGTTAGCACTTAGGTTCTACTTTGTTGTAAAATGCTAAATTAAACCCTTCCAAATTGCTTGTTACACTAAGCAAGTGTTTAGCTGTGTTTTCTTTTTAAGGCAATTAAGCCCTACTATAAACTGCCTGTGACCTTTAAACAAGCTGCCTGATGGTGCTGGTGCCACGGGTATTTTCTATAAACTTGCAATTTTTAGCTTATACAAAGCACAGCTCTTTTTCCAGGCTTGTTTCGTTGCTCCTTATTTTTTTCTCACAGAGTCTTTATTTATTGTAGGTAACAATAAGTAGCTCTAGATAAGAAGATTTGAACATCAGAAGTATCAGATTATCAAAGCCAAATTCTGTGGTAATCCAGGCCAATATTTTAATTAGTGTTTAACTAAATTACAATTATTGTGTGTTTATGAGCGGCCTTAGAGTGCTGAATTAAAGAATTAAAGAAGGTGCTGGTGGGCACTGCCCTGCCAGTTCTTTTGGTGCCATTTGCTCATTGTAAATCATCTTTTTACAGAACAATAACGACTTGTTTGTTGTTGATTCACTTCCCAGCCATTTTGTGTTGCTGTGGCTCCTTCCTGCACCCCAACCCCTGCCAAAGGAATATAATGGGAGCTCTTATCTGTAATTATCTTTGTGTCCAGCTAGTCCAACACAATGCCACTATCCACCTTCAGAAAAATAAATAAAAATCACTTATTTCCATTTACTGAGCCGTGTGCATGGAAAAAAGAACTTGGAAGGGACATCAGGTGCTTTTTCTGGACCTTTGAACCACTTGCAGTTCTTCTGTGCATCTGATTCTCAGCTTCTCTCAGGCTGCTTTTCCATTATGAGTCTGAAGTGGAGCCTTGCAGGAGAACTGCTCCCCTCTCTGTGCAGCTCCACATCTCTCTGAGTCCTCTTGTGGGCACGGGGAGCACCCAGCAGGTAATGGGAGTGTTGAAAACCAGGAAACCACGTGGGAAGGCTGACTGGGGAAAAGCCAATTAATTGTGGTGCCACTGCACGTTTTAGGGGATCTTTAATCCTCATTATCCAACACCCAGTGAGGATAAGGAGCCAAAGGCAGGGATGGTGTTAATTGCCCCTCAGTTCAGTGGGTGTGACAGGGAAAATAGGATTCACTTCCCTCCCTGGCTTTTGGGATAGCACACTGTGAGCCAGACTCCCCCAGAAGTGCACAAACAACACGTGACCATCCCCAATTTCTCTGGGAGGAACTGGCTGGACACAGGGAAAAAATTCTTCCCTCCGGGAGGGATTAAACACCAGGAGGCCAAGAGGGGCTGTGAGTCTCCAGGTGTTCAAACCCACACGGGGGGCCCTGGGCAGCCTCGGCTAATCCTGAATTCAGCCCTGCTTGGAGCAGGAGTTGGGTGGGAAACTTCCAGACGTCCCTTCCCAGCTGAATTAGTATAATATTCCAACAGCTGCATCAGTGGGGAAGGGGCTGGAGCAGCTGAGGGAGCTGGGAAAGGGGCTCAGCCTGGAGCAGAGGAGGCTCCGGGGGGCCCTGCTGGCTCTGCACAAGTCCCTGACAGGAGGGGGCAGCCGGGGGGGTCGGGGGGGGTTTAGATTGGGTAGTAGGGAAAATTCCTTCCCAGAAAGGCTGGTCAGGCATGGGAACAGGCTGCCCAGGCCAGGGGTGGGTCACCATTCCTGGGAATGTTCAAAAACCACGTAGGTGTGGCACCTGGGGACACGGTTTAGTGGTTTCATTTTAAGGTACAACGAGCTCTGTGCAGCAGAGGGTCACGACCAGGGAAGTTGTGTCCTTGTAGGAATGGACAACAGGATGGCTTAGTGCTACATCTTTAAATGCAGAGTACTTTAATTTCCCAGCAGTGCTTCTTTTGAAGTGGGTGTTCATATTAAAACCAGAGTGGAACTTTTGTGGCTTACGAGGTTTTTCTACTCTTAATTGTTCAAGTAATTATAAGAGAAGAGCTCCTCTGTCTGAGGCCTCCAGATCACCTTCACAGAACTGTCCCAAGCGACCCTCACAGACCTGACCCCATCTGGATCTCCCCTTTTTCCGTTTAAGGCCATTCCCCCTTGTCCTGTCACTTGTGAAAACCCCCCCTGCAGGGCCACGTCAGGGTGTGACACGAGGAAATGTTGAGAACCAGGTGAGCTGGTGTGCCCAGCTTGAGTGATGAGCTGATGATACAACAGTAAATAAAGCTCTAAGATCTTCAAAATGTTAAGTATTTTCATACACTGACATCTCTTGCATAATCCAGGTTTTGGTATGTTACAAACTGGATGAGGGCATAAAGTCCAAAAAGTTTTTTCTGAAGTTCCATTGTTGATCTGCCGTTAGTGTGTATTTAATTTGGTGCATTCTTTAGGGGTTTCTTTGCTCCATTTCAGTTGCTTATGCTGTTTGTGGTGGGTTATCCAGCACACCAAGGTTTTAATCCCATATTTTTTATTCTGAAATACAATCTTGGGTGCTGCTTTGTTGCCAGGACTTAAATCATCTTTCTGTAAGTAAAACTGCAGAAGGGAAAAGCGTTTGGTTTGGTTTTTTTAACATAATATTGATATCTGTTGCCATCTAAACCAACTGGAGACTTTACTTTGACTTCCATGAACATGGATTGAGCCTTTTTTTTTTTTTAAGTATGATAAATGATTCCCATGGAATCCATATGGAATTCTAATGGAATTAGAATTCTAATGGAATTATTCCTATGGAATCCTAATGGACTAGTCCATTTTTTTTTCTTGAAAGATGTGCTTGCGAGCTGTGTTTTGGCCTGAATAATTATTTTTGTGGATAATGAACTCTTCAGGAACTGGGAAAATAAAAACAGAGCTGAAAGATCTGAGTGGAAAGCTTTGAATTCCCATTCCTCGCGTTTCAGATAATCCTTTTTCTAGATGCCTTGAAACTTTTTTAATGTCCCTTTGCTCTTGATTTCAGTTCTTGTCTGGCTCCTTTTTCACCTCTGGGCTTCTCAGTGGGACAGATGTTGTTCCTGATCCTGTTCCTTGCTTTGGTGGGAATGCTGGCACAGCTTCCAGGGCAGCCAACAGCGCCTGCAGCTCCCCTGGAGCGACTGGGGGGTTAAAGTGCCTTTGGAATGGGGAGGTTTGGGGTACAGCTCTACCTGCCAAAGCAAGGAGACAAGGGTTAGCACTTCCACTTCTGCCAGGGTTTTCCACGTGGTGTCTGCTGAGCTGCTCCACTCTGGCACTTCCTTTGGGGAGAAGGAAATTGGGTTTTTCCCTTCATCTTTGGTGTGGTTTTGTGACGTGTCGTGGCCAAACTTCCACAACCGTTCACAGGGGGATGCTGGCAAGAAAGAGGGTGGACAGTGTTTTGTGTCAAGTGAGGAGACTTAAAAATTAATTTTAAAAGCCTGGCTGTCCCAAGGGGTTTTTTTCTGGACTTAGAGGCAAGCAGAGGAATACACTGGTGATGGATGTTCTTTCAGTATAGTTAATATTTACTGGTTCTGAGGGAGCAGCCCTCGGCTGGGCTGTCTGCTCTGTATCTCTTTGCTTTTAATTTTTAATGTTTGGCTGACAGGTTTGCTCTGAACCGAGATCCTGAAGTGCAAGCAAATGTCTTATTTCACTGACAGGATCCTCAGTTAGCAGGGAATGGGTTTTTAAATTTTATTTTAAACTTCTGTATGCCAAACATGCTATTTCGAGTTTCTTACAACATCAGCACTGAGATTTTGGAAGCTGCAGAGGGATGCCATTATTTATTTATGAGTTACTGGAAGTGCTCTGTTAAATAGAACTCCCAACTCAACTGGGAGGGCTGCACAGTGAGAGTGTTGCTTTCAGGCACTGATTTGTCATTCCTGGTGGGTTTTGTCCATGTTTGTGTTTTGCCCACGTTCGTTTTTAGAACATAAAAGGAAATTAGATCCTTGTGCTAGTGCCCATGGGATGGCAGCTGGTCATTATTTGGGATATTCAAATGGTGTAGCTCTGTGACACAACACTTGAGCAGCCTGAAAGGCGAGGCCTCCTAAGCTCTTTCAGCTGTGTCATGACATCACTTGAAGCAAATGAAATTTAAGGTGTTTTCCCTGCATTTATAGAATTTGGAATAATGAGTTTGTTGGTGTTTCTTAATGGAAAGAATAACAGCCATCAAACATCATTGTCACTCTCTTGTTCTAACACTTTTCTACTTAGTAATCCTCTTATTTGGGGATAAGCTGTGCTTTGATTTTTATTTCATGAACTGTGTTTCCACTAACTTGTTTTATACATATGCTCAAAATTTTGGAAGGCCGTGCATTACATTGGAGTTATTTGGATATTGGACTCTTTTATATATTGACTTTTGTGTAGGAATAGAAGCAATGTTACTTAGAACACTTTTAAAGGAGAAAATGTTTAAGAACAGAACCACCCTGGTACTCAGGGGGAGCGTCCTGAGAGCGGATGCCTAAACGTCGTCCTGTTTATCCCCGCAGGTGTCAGCAGTGGACTCCCTGGAGGGTCCCCTCCTGCAGGTGGAGGGACTGAGTGACCTGAGGCTGGAGCTGCACAGCAAGAAGATGAACCTGCACCTGGTGCTGATCGATGAATTGCACCGGCACCTCTACATCAAATCCACCAACCGCGTGGGGCAGCGCGGCCGGGACAGAGCCAGGCTCGGGTGGGACAGCGTTCCCCAGCCTCACACCGGGGCAGGGCCGTCACCCGACACCCCAAACGCTCCTTTCTGACCTGCAAATTCCTCGGGCTGGTGGCTGTGGAGAGCAGAGACAGCCAAATTTGTTGGTGCACCTTGGAGGCTGTTCTCGTTCTGTCGCTTTGCTCGGTGGTTCTCTTGGGTTTCTGCTGCTTCCCGCAGTTCTGATGTGGTCATCCCCAATTCCTTTGGGCATTCTTTCCCTTCTCTGGTGCTTCTCCCTTTCTTGCAAATGCCATGATCATGAGGCTCAGGTCAGGAGAAGGGAAGAAGCCAGAGAAAAATCGCTCATTTTCTTGCAAACATCTGGGTTTTAAAAGGCTCCCAAATAACCAAACACCCAAGTTTTAAAAGGCTCCCAAATGACCAAACACCCGAGTTCTAAAAGGCTCCCAAATAACCAAACACCCAAGTTTTAAAAGCCTCCCAAACAACCAAATATCCAACTTTTAGAAGCCTCCCAGGTCACCAGGTTATGAGATGGAGCCCACAATATTGAAGTGTCTGAGCTGAAGAGTCTTGGGTTTTTTTATGTTTCCAAGGTCTTTTAAAGATGTTGAAACGTCTTACCTGTCAGGTGCCTCTGGTCAGTGGAATTCAGTTAACTACAGGCTAATTTTGCCCTAGTTTTGCTGATTCTGAGGTCAATAGAATTTCTGGAGGGAAGGAATAAAGTGGCTGGAAAAGAGAGACACAGTACTGGGAGATAATTTTTGCGGAGTAGGAGAGGTGGGGAGCAAAAGAGGAGTCAGCACAGGATAGAGATGCAGAGAAAAGATAAATCAGCATTTTTTTGTGAGAAGGAATAAAAATCTGCTTACCAAAAATAAGGGGCGAGATAATACGTTTCATTAAATAAATGTATGAAATAAAGGATCAATTGAAATTGAAATTTCTAGGAAGGAGGGTTGCTAGCAAGCCATCACTCTCTTCCTTACTCATCTTGTTAATTAAACACAGCCACAAAGCTTTGGTGTACCCAGACTGGGGGCCTGCTAATTAACTGCAGGCCTGCTAATTGTGTGGCTGCTGCAGGGACCTTTCTCTTACTCTGGATTCTGTTTTTTCACATTCCCTGTTGCACACTGTGGATATTTCGTAACTTGAACTCTCGCAGCAAGGCTGGCTCGTTGCTTTGGGTGCTTCTTATGCAGGATCCCAGACTTAATCCTTGTTTTTGCATGTTTCCATGAGCATTTTGACTCTAAGCAAACATCCTGAGCTCCATTATAGGAGCCTTGTCCATTTCTTTCTCCTAAAATGTGATTTCTTGCTCGTGTGCCCCTGGCACTTCCAGCTTTGTGCCTTTCGTGGTGCAGCTGGGACAGTGTGGGACAGTTTTGGCAGCTGATACAATGTGAATTTATGATGAAAATGGCCAAGTAGAAAATCTTTTCATTTCTGAGTAGGAAGGTTCATTTGGGAGGGAGTGCACGTAGGTGTGCTCGGAACAGGAATGTGAAGGGCAGGAAAAAGGGGTTGGGTTTCCCGTGGGAATAAAGAAATTTGAAAGATTTAAGAAGTTGACAAAAGCCATGGAAATGGGAGCATCTATTTCTTAGGCTTAAAATGGAAGGAATAAGTGGATCATTTGTTGTGAATAAAGACTGTAAATAATAATAAACTGCTTTAATTCTTTCCCCTCACCCAGGTCACTTGTGAAAGATGCCTCTCCTGTGCCTCTGATGGATGTTACTAATTTATCTACCCCTCGGAAATTCCTTGAAACTTCCCAGTTCAGCACTCCTGGAAGCTCCAGCAGTGAGTATTTAAGCCATATACATTCCTGACAGAATGAATTTGTAGATCTTTGTACAAATACTCAGCTGATTTTACTGGAGGAACAGGAGGCTCCTCCATCATCCCCTCCTCATGGCTGGTGGCTCAGGGGAGAGAAAAGCTTGGGAAGGGATTTGGAAGTGGCAGGAAGCCAGTGGGTGTTGTGTCCAGGGGCAGAACTGGTTTTTTTCTTTTGGAAAATCACCTTTTCCCTCTCCTAACCCCCAGCAGCTTCAGTTAGATACTCTGAGTTTTCTGTGCCTGTTCTCACCTTGATGGTGTTGCTGATATCTTGAGCAGAAGAGATTTGCAGAGGGTTCAGTTTGCGTGGAGGTCTCCTGGACATTATTTACTGCAGGCAGCCAGGTTTGTGGAGACATTACTGAAGTTTTTTATTGTGTTACAGCCAAAAGGTCAAATCTTTTCCTCGTGGGAGCTTTGTAACTTTGACTAAAGGTCTGTCTGTACACAGGAATAATCTGGGGCTGATCTTTTATTCGTGTTGCTACGACAAATACTGAGGGAAACTCTTTCCTTGCTGCTTTTGTGTGAGGCTTTGGAAGGGCTGCAGAGAGGGGAAATTAATCTTTGTTTTGTTTCAGAAGATTAATAAGTGGGATTGTCCTTGATGAATAATACAGAAGTGACCTAAGTCTCTTCCCCCCTGACTCTTTCAGTATTCCTCAAATGCAGAGAATCTTTCCATTTCTCTTCATCCTTATTAATTCTTTTGTCCTTTTGTTTCTTGTTTTGTCACACTTGCCTCTGAGATTGTTCCATCTGATTACCTTTATCTTGTGCTCCTGTCGGGGTTTTGTTCTTCAGCTCTGCTCCTGCAGGGCTGGCTGGCCCTGGAGCCTGGGGCTGTGTTTCTGTGTGCTGGAGGTTTGTGAGGAGTCACCGTGATCTGCCAGCACCAACTTCCAGAGCTGGGAACTGCAGCTTGGTCAGTAAAATCCTGGAAGAGAAGAACCGTATGAAAATTCTGAGGGAAAATTAGGAATTCGTGTTCTGCTCTGTGATCATTGAGAAGTTCGGTTTTCTTGCAAAAGATCACAGGATTTGGGGGAACTGAGGAAAGAAACCACAGAAACCTGAATCCCAGCCTTTCTGCTGGAAATGGAACGGTTTGGGTTGGAAGGGACCTGAAAGATCATCTACTTCCAACTCCTCTAAATGTTAAAATACTTCATTTTCAGTGAGTGAGTTGTAAGAGTGTCTGCCATGATTTCCCTCCTAAAATATTAGTCCTCTGTGTAGTAAGAAACCCCAAAGGTCTGAAGTTACGGAGCTGGTGGGCATCTCCCATCCCACCTTTTGGACGGGGAATGGAGCAGGAGATGCACCTTGTGATGATCTTGTTTTTGCAGATCTCTTCTTGCTCTTCACACCAGAAAATCTCGTCCTTGGCTCCTCCTCCTGCTCTGTATCATTCAGTGAAGTGCTGGGCAAGTGTCCCTCAGACTGGGAAAGATGGAGATTGTAACAGAAAACATTTCATCAGCATGAAATATGCAGATGGTTTTGCTTCAAGTGCACCATGTACTTATGCAGATTTTTTTCCCTGTAATTTTATTTAAAAGTAGCCTTTTCCAGGACTGCAGAACTACCAGAGAATTTAAAACTTATGTGTATGCATAACAAAAGCTGTTTCTGCCTTTAGTCACTTAAGTTCTTTGGCTTTTTATTGATGAAACAAAGTGGTTGTGCATATTAATGTGTGTCATAATAAAGCACTGACTCATTCATCCCATCTCAGCAAAGATGCCAAAATCTGGAGTCCTTCCTGCACTCCCTTCCCAAAGGAGATGTTACCTGGTGCTGTAGAATCTTTATAAGGAAATTAAAGCTGTTCCTGCTGCACGTAAAACAAACAAAGCCTGCAGCAGTGCTCACCTGAGGATTGCAGATGTGGCAGTTCACCAGTAACACCTTCCCTTCCTGCCAGTTCAGAGAAGGAAATTCACTTTGGAATTATATTTCTCTGCTTGAACTTGCTGTACTCTGAAGAGTATTTATGAAGGTTTCTGCTTTGCCACGCTCTTCCTGGAACTCTTAAAATATTCTTCGCCTAGTTCATAGCAAACCCAAGAGTGGCCTTTCCTGAGAAATTTGGGAGAATGCTTCTTAGAAATCCAGCAGGAGATGAGCTGGTGGTGACAATAAACATTGCTGTGGATGGCATTTGTAGATTTTATGCTGAATTCATAATTTACTTCAGCGATCTGTTGGGTTTTTTTCAGCACTAGGAGAAAAATGGAGCTTGTAGGGCCAGGGTCAGTTCTGTCTTTCTTCAAGAACCAGGGACTTCTGTGTAGGTGACAACAGGTGGAGACCTGTGAACCTGCTCTGGCAAAATCCCTGCAGGAGCCAGAGCTTGAAATGTCCAGTTTTAAAGGTGACTCTAAAAAATGCCATTGTGCCACTTCATACAGTTGCTTCTACTTCAAACACGCTCAATAAATCTTTCAAAGTTTTCTTTTTTGTCGTATTTACCTCACCTGAGGACCTGACACCAGCTGGGTGATTTTCCTTTGTCATTTTTCTTAAAATTTAATCATCTTTTGGAGGAAGGAAAGGGAAAATCAAGGAGATTTTATATCCATGTCATGAAAGCCAGGAGAGTAAGACATAGGTGCTCTTTCTGTATCATTTCATTAATTGTTCCTGTGTGTGGTCCCAATATAAATTATTTGACTACAGTGCACTTTTTTATTTGGAGACTTGGTTTTCATGCTTGTATGGATGAGGAGGATTTTGACTGTGGGTTTTCTTCTGGGATTAGTAGTAAGGCGGAGCAGAAAATGCCCCAAATATTCCAAGGCCCCATTTCTGCAGGAGCTGTCCATGTGTTGCCCCCTGGCTCCGTGTCAGAACAAGGATTCAGCACCAGGAATTAGCACGGGATGTTCCTTCAAATCTTGAATTATGCCCTTGGGGCACCATGAGCTCTTGTGCTTTTCTCTAGAAGGATTGAAGGTGCAAAGGATATCACCAGAAGGATGTAAATCATGGAAAACAGTACATTACATTTTATTGGATTCCCATAAAACCCACGACTAATGAAACCTTCAGGAATGAGGAGCAGCAAATTTTGGCCGTTCATTGGGGTGAAAAACAAGACCCAGGAGCCTTTTCTTCAGCTGCTTTGCTTAAATGAGTTACCAACATTGGCTTTTTAGGGATCACACTGGGGCTGTTGAAACGCTCCTTGCAGCAGGTTGGTTTCTTGGGAAGTGGCAGGACGGAACAAATGAAGGGATTGCCAGTTGGAACAGGCCTTTTTGTAGGGCATCATCAAGGCTGGGATCAGGGAAGCTCCCACCCCTGCACCTCTGGAGGTGGGCAGTCAGTGATGCACAGGGCTCCACTTCGAGGGCTTTAATCTACGGCTCAACTTTGACTGCTTAAACACAGAGTTGTGCATTTTCAGCTGGAAAAAGGTTCCGTGGTGAAAAGGTTTTGAAAATGGCTGCAATTTCATTCGAGAATGTGGCAAAATCATCATTTGCCTTGAAGCTGTTGTCTGAGAAGGCTTTTGACAAGATGTGTTTAAATGTTCTGCTTCACAAGAGGTTGTCAGACACTGAGTTGGGTGGGAGTGCTGATCTGCTGGAGGGTGGATCCCATCTGCCCCGTGGACTCGTGAGTGTCCACGTGGTGTAGAGTGACCATTTCTCCTTGGATTCTGGGCCTTCATTCTGCTTCCCATCCCTTTTTTTCCAGCTCAGAACACTGTGTCACAAGAACAACTGGTCTTGCTGATAAACACAGAGACAAAGAAGGCTTTTGGTACCTCAGCCTCTTCCTGAACTTGTGTCACGACTTCCCCCCACATCCAACAAAGGATGGAGATTCTCCTTGGCCCACCTTTGCTTGCTGATGTATTTATAGAAGCATTTTTACTGTCTTTTACAACAATAACCAGGTTAAGTTCTAGCTGGGCTTTGGCCCTTCTCATTTTCTCCCTTCACAACCTCACAACATCCTTGTATTCCTCCTGGGTTGCTGCTGCTTCTTCCAAAGGCCAGGAACTCTCCTTTTTCCCTGAGCTGCAGCCAAAGCCCTCTCTCCAGCCAGTCTTCCTCCTGCCTGCTCATCTTCTGGCTCACGGGGACAACCTGCTGCTGTGCCTTTAGGATTTCCTTCTTGAAGAATATCCAGCCTTCCTGGACTCCAGGACAGGCTCCCAAGGGAGTCTCACCCAGGCTCTGGACAGGCCCAGGTCTGCCCTCTTTCAGTCCAGGGTGGCAGATCTGCTCTCCCCCTCCTTCTGCTGGGAATCAAAGCGAGGAATAACTTGTTGGTCCAAAGTTATTCACATTCCCAGTTTAAGAATAAATGCAGACAAATCTTTCACTTCTGAGAGCTGTGTGTAGGGACAGCTTTCCTCACCCGTGGAGCTCCTCTGCCCACAAGGAGTAGCACGTGGGATTGCAATTTTCAAGGGGAATTCCTTAATAAATGCCTGTGTCCTTTGATGCCTTTCTGCAAGAAGTAGGGGAGAGGAGGGGCTCGTTCCTGGGCCAGAGCTTTGTGGTCAAACAGCCCCTTG
Organism: Atrichornis clamosus; assembly: GCA_013400975.1. NCBI lineage: Eukaryota > Metazoa > Chordata > Aves > Passeriformes > Menuridae > Atrichornis > Atrichornis clamosus. Next base: position 370,591 of record WBMZ01004604.1, on the reverse strand, counting down.
GTGACTTTAAATGGCAGAAGAGGATGTTTGAAATGTGAAAGACACAAGAAAAGAACATCTTCAGTTACCCAGGGCTGGGATCTTGTCAGATCTGTCAGATAAATGAGCCCCCAAAGCTACCCAGGATTCCTGTTTAATAAGCACAATGTGCAGGAAACACACTAAAACCAGATTCCCACTGTTTCATCAAACAGCCAGATCTAACAGAACTTCCAGACCCGTGTGCAGCTCCCAGATATTGAATTGCTCACTTTGCTCATGTTTGTAAGAGATGTAAATCAATGTCCTGACTATTTGAGGGTGCTGGAAATTGGTTTGCTCTTTTGAAAATGGAAGAGTGTTTGTCTGGGTGTGCTGGCAGAGTTCTCAGCAAGATTGCTGCTTTTTCTCCTCTTTAATGCTGTCCCCACATTTGGATGTGAGCTCTGTTTCCTCCCACTTGGGTTTTCACGGTGATATTAAGAATAATTTACAGCTTTTTTTACAAAGGGGCTGCAGCCTGATGGTGGGGCCCTGTCCTCTGAGAGCTGCTTAGGCTGGGAAATCTCTGCATTGAACTCAGAGAAACAAGATTTCTAGGGTTTATTTATAAAAACAATAGGTTAAACCTCTCTTCCTGTAGCATTTCCAGTGCTGTCTGTTCACAGCTCTTGTTGCAGAGAGCTCATTTTCTGTGCTGGTGCCTGGGTTTTGCTGTGGGTTTTGGAGAAGAACAAACAGCATTAACAGAGTGGGGAGAGATCAAGCCTGCAGCCACAAAGTGCTTTGCAGCCTCGTGGGGTGAAAGGTCTGTGATGGAGCAGAGCTTTGAGCAGGAATATGTTTGCATCCACTTGTTAACTTCCAGTTCATATTATTGCTTACGTGTGCTTGAAGTGTCTCTTTATTATCCTTGATTTTTTAACTGCTTTTAGAAAAAAAAATTAATGCATTCTGGGTGTTTCTATTTGCTTGTCCTGTAACTTGCTCAAATTTATTTGAAAAAAGTGTGTGTGAGAGAGAGAGAGAAAAGCACTGTTTGATCTTCCTGGTGTTCATCATCATAGGATCATGGAGTGGTTTGGAGTTGGAAGGGTCTTTCTAAAGGTCAGCCAGTTCCAACCCCCCACTGCCATGGGCAGGGACACCTTCCACTATCCCAGGTTGCTCCAAGCCCTTTCCAGCTTGGCCTTGGACAGTTCCAGGGATGAGGCAGCCACAGCGTCTCTGGGAAACCTGTGCCAGGGCCTCCCCACCCTCATTGTGAAAAACTTCTTTGCTGTATCTAATCTGAACCTTTTAAACTCTCCTTGAGTTTAAAACTCTCCTTGAGTTTAAAACCCTTGTCCCTTGTTCTATCCCAGCAGGCTGTGCTAAAAAGTCCATCCCCATCTTTTGTATAGGCCCCTTTCCGGTACTGAAATGATGTAATAAGGTTTCCCTGGAGCCTTTTCCAGGCTGAGCAATCCCAGCTCTCCCAGGCTGTCTCCAGAGCAGGATCCATTCTCACCTCACTCCCACCTGGTGCTCTGGGTTCAGATGTGAGGCCTGGTGAACAGGGAGCTTGGTTTGAGCCGGAGGTGCCAAGTTTGGGATCACGTGGCTGGAAATAAACAACCTCTTGATTGACTGAGCCCGAGTTTGGTGTAAGCTGGCACTGGGAGAAGTGTTACCCATTTATTGTGATTATATTTATAAATTGGCACCATATGGACTCCTTGGGCCATTGTTTTCTGGATCTTGCTCTAACTTAGCACTGCTGCTGCTCCTCTGTTCAGAATCACAGCTTTAGACAGCTCCCTGTGATCTGCCATTCCTCATTCCTGCCATGTTCCTCGCATCCTTCTGGTGGATCTTTTGACATTTATTCCAGTTCTTGGAAAAGTTTTTAAGTAAAAAATCTGTTGAGGAGTTGAAACCACGGGAGTCATCTGTCATCCACCAGCCCTTTTCAGAGCTCAGGCCCAGTCAGATGAAACAGCCTTTGGGTTTTAATTTTTATCCAAAGATCTGGCATGGTGGATGGCACAGCGTGGCTGTAGATCTTCCAAGATGCTTTTAATTCAGTTTTCCTTGAAGACACTTACTTCACAGAAGTGTTTAAATATATTTATTAAATGTTTCACCCAGTCTTTAACAGAGCCACGCTTTTGTTGTTGCTGGGTGTTATCTGTAAATTAAGAAATGTTGCTTAATGAACCTACTTAAAACAAGCAGAGTATCTCTTGCTTTTTCCATCCCTTGTCGCTTAGCAACAGGATTTCTCCCTGTGCAATCCCTGTTACTTCAGGACTGTCTCTGCAATATCCTCTCTAATTCTTCTCACTTTTCCTTTCTAGAAGCCTTGCTGAAAGATTTGAGTAACTTCATCAAGCCCTTGGCAGACGTAATAAAGCAGAAAAAGATAAAATCAAACAATCAGTCACTTTGGCAGCGTAAACTTTGCTGAATTCATCAGCAGTCTCTTAAGCTTGATACTGTTTATAATGAAAATTCCTCTTGTGAAGAAAATAGCAAGGAAAAACAGCTGGGGAAGAAATTGAGGGGGTTTCAGCTATTTGAAACACATTCAAGGGATTTGTGGGGATATTGTACCTTCTCAATTATGAATATCTTAATTGCAGCAGACTTTTTTTGTTTCCTAATAAACACAGAACTTACACCATGAGCTGTTTCTAAACCAATCAGTTGTGCAGGCTGCTGTATTTGTGTATTGTGAAGCCCCCAAGCAAACAGAAATATCCACTGCCTCCCCCTAAGATCCGAGTGTTTCTGGTCTCCTTGTTCATTCCTTGGCTGCTGGACATGGGGGGAGTTCTGGGAAGGCAGAGGAGTTCAGAGCTGGCTTCCTCATGGTGCCGATGTCAGGTTTAATGGTTTAAATCTGGGATTAAGCCTTTTTTAAACGTCTTCCAGTGCGAGAGGCAAGCCTTCTGGAAATGAAAGAAGAGGCAGAGCTGGATCCAGAGGAGAACAGCACTGTCTTCATGGGAATACTCATCAAAGGGCTGGCCAAGCTGAAAAAAATCCCGGAGACGGTGAAAGCCATCCAGGATCGCCTGGAACAGGAGCTCAAGCAGATCGTGAAGCGCTCCACCACTCAGGTGGCTGACAGTGGTTACCAGAGAGGGGAGAATATTTCCCAGGAAAACCAGCCCAGGTAAGGAGATTTCAACCGGCAGACCTTGATGGCTGCAAAAAGTCGGAATGGATCATACGACGTGAAATGAGAAAATTCAGCTCAGTTGTTGCAAGTGGAGCACAGTTCAATTAAGCTGATGCAGGTGCAAAGCTTTGAAATCATGTATGGAACTAATTAGATCACAAATATATGGCCAAGTCTCTAATTGTTTTGCAGCCCCATTTACGTTAATAGCAAGGTGTGGAAGCCAACCGAGGACTGCGTTTGTGCTGCTCCTCAGAATTCACTGGAATTGGCCTTTGGAAAAAAGGGATTCCAGAAGGACCAGCTATCCCTTCTAGCTGAAATATCCATCTGTGATACTGCACATTGTCCAAAGGGAATTAAGGGCAGAAAAGTAAAATGTGTATCTTCATTATATGTAATATTTGTAGTGGAAAATGGCTCCCAAGGAAAACATTAACTTGATAAAGACCACTTTTTAAATTCCCCTCATTAGCATTGCTGTGGAAACAATTATGTTTTGAAGAACTCGTAGAGTTACGGTGCTGATAATTCTGTGAAATGACTCCAGCTTTTTTAGGAGGGTCAGAAGGCAGAATTTTAGTTTCTGATGCCAAGAGGGAGCATAACATACGCTTGATTCTTGTTTTATGAATCAGTCTGGAGGGGTGGTGTGGCTCCTGGTTGTCTGTTGGAATTGATAAATTGGATCAGATCATATATCAATGACATTAACCTGCCCAGAGGGCTGAGTAAGGCACAGAACAGTTTAATGGGTTCTGACATCTGTAAGAGGTTGTGAACACTTTAAGATGCTCATATTGTGGAGCCATGGAAAGTGTCTTGAATTCTTGTTGAAGACAGAGGTAATTAGAACTGGTTCTAAACCTAAATCACATGTGAAGTTTACAGCAAGCAGGTGAATTCATTTATAGTGAAAAGAATAAATTATAGTATGGAAGGGTGTTCCTGCCCCTTAAATTAGCTTCAGTTCTAAATCACAACTCAGTGACTTTCCTGCTGTCAAGGCAAAAATAAATCTGACCAACAAGGCTCTGCTATTTCAGTAGAGCTCTAAGACCCCAAATTTGAGCACAATGCAGTGCCCAAAATTGCTGAACTGTTCATTAGGCTGTCAGATGACCCTTAAAGTTTCTTCCCAGCCAGACCATTCTTTGACTGAGGATGAGGCTGATGATCTACTTGGGGAACCTGTCCTGTGATTCCTTTTAAGACCCCATGCAACAATTATTTGGAGCCCTCTCATTGTGTGAGAAATAATTTGTAGAACCTGGCCAGAAAAGCTGCAGACCTGGTAACAGCCACTGCTGATCTCATTCTTCTTAGTCTTAAAATTTAACTCTTTTCCCTCCTTCCATAGTAAGCTTTTCCACATAGGTCTGTGCAGCCACCTTTTACATTTGTGTATAAAAACATGCTTCATTACTCTCAGGTTTTTAAGATGAAGATTTCTTTGGTTTGTGGTGACTCTAATGGAACCAGCTCCCAGAGGGTAACTCTGTCTCTCGTGCACCTTGGGGTGCTCTTTTCACTGAGCCAGCAGCTTCTTGGCTCAGGTCCTCAGAGCTCCAGCAAGGGCAGTAGCAGGGTCCAAGTAATTCCTTGTCCCTGGGAGAAGATAACTTTGAAGGCTCTGCCTGAATCTCACCACGTTGTAGCTGAGCTCAAGTGGACTATTTTAAAGTCTAGGGGAATTCTCTAACGTGTTTAGTTCTCTGTGTTGGAAGAAGTTTATGGAGAAAGGCTTAAATATAGGAATTGCCATTGCCTTATCCTTAATTAGTGGCTCATTAGAGCATGTCACACCTTCATGTTTAGAAATAATTACCTTGGGTTGTGGAGGACAAAATGTCACAGAAGAGGCCGTGGTGAGTTAACTTGAGGGGCTGCTGCAGGAACCCCTGGATCTCTCCTGAATTTTGGAAGAGTTTGGACTTCAGAATAAAAATCTGCATGCATGCCTACTTGAGGGACAGGTTGATGGGACATTTTGGTAAGGATACATTGAAAATCCAGTCCAAAACGAGATGGGGGATTGACAGGATTTGCTCCTAAATCCTATTGCTTGGATTCCACGTGCTTTCCCCTGCACGTCCATAACATCCTTTTAACTTTTGACCTCATCTCCAGGCTTTAAAATAAACACAGGAATTATGTCCAGGCCACCACTCTGACCAGGCACAGGATATTAGTGCTGCTGGAATGCCGGAATTGTCATGAAGGGCCTCACTCAGGTGTCAGCAGTCACTGTGCATCAGTTCATTCCCGTTATCCCCTGGGCCACGGAAGTCCCTTCCGGGTGTGTCCCTGTCTCTGACACATTCCCTGGTTCTGGGGGAAGGGGTTGTGAGGTGGCTGTGACAAATTCCCTGAGCCAGGCTCCTGTCACTGTGTGTCCTGCGTCCAGCTGAGGGCACTCGCTGCTCCAGCCCCATCTCCGTAAAATCCAGAATTTCTGGATGAGTTTTGTCTTCTGGGCTGGCACGGAGTGGCTGTGTCTCTCTGGGGTCACCTCCTTTCCAAAATGACCTGACAGATTTAGAGCACTTTGAGACAAAAGGAAAATTAAGATAAGAGGTGCTGGCTAATGGGAAAATAGGGAGATGTGGAAATAACTGGAAATTAAATGGGAGATTGTCGCTGTTGAACCACTGGCAGAGCGAAAGAACCAGACGAGTTCGGGTGAGGCAGAAAATCTGAATGTATTATTTAATTCTAAAACTTATATAAACTTTCCAAAGGTCGTCCGGATTGGGTCAGTTCATAACCTCCCCCTAGGCCGATTGGCCAGGTAGAATGTCCATCTTGCCAGAGACAGTTTTCAATAACATCCAAGCTTTTATCTCTATTTACAGAACATAGAAGAAGAGAAAAGTTCCAGTAGGAAAGGTCTGTGTTACCACAGGAGATGAGAATGGAAAACATCCTGGAGTGGTACTGGAGTGTGGGTCTGGGGGTCTCTCAGTCTGTACCATGAGAATAGGGAGACATTGAAATTTAAAACAAAAAAAAAGCTGGTCACTGTAGTAGTTATTTTAGTAATGGCTCCATAAACAAGTGGATAATATGAAGTCAGGCTCACCTAGTGATAATAAAGTGAATTTGTCCAAATTTCCTGCTAGTTCAATTCTGCAAAACTTCTTTCCCGGGGCAACAAGAGGGATAGGGATAACTGAGTTATTCCTAATGGGATGTTGGTGGAAGTTGGGCTGGCACTGATGCATTTTGTCAGTGGTAGGTAATTAATTTGGTTCCATAATGTCGTGGTCTTTGGCATTTGTTGCTATTCTTAAATATGAAGAAAAGGGATAAACACACCAGTTTATTGGGTTTTGCTTAAATATGTGTCCTAGTTCCAATGGTTCCTTTTTTGAATCGAGGAAGGCGTGAATTAGTTCAGAGGGCTGGAGCCCCTCTGCTCTGGAGCCAGGCTGGGAGAGCTGGGAATATTCACCTGGAGAAGGGAAGGCTCCAGGGAGAGCTCAGAGCCCCTTCCAGGGCCTCAAGGGGCTCCAGGAGAGCTGGAGAGGGATTGGGACAAGGGATGGACACAGGGAATGGCTTCCCACTGCCAGAGAGCATGGTTACATGGGATATTGGGAAGGAATTCCTGGCTGTGAGGGTGGGGAGGCCCTGGCACAGGTTGCCCAGAGAAGCCGTGGCTGCCCCTGGATCCCTGGAAGTGTCCAAGGCCAGGTTGGCCGGGGCTTGGAGCAGCCTGGGAATGTGGGAGGTGTCCCTGCCGTGGCAGGGCGTGGGATGAGATAATCTTGAAGACATTTTCCTGCCCAAGCCATCCCTTGGTTCTGTGGCTCTGTGAGCACTGAACTGTGGTGGAGAAGGAGTGGGAGCAGCCCCAGTTCTCTGCTGACCCCGTGTCCTGCCCCCGGGATCGCAGCTTCTGCTGGGCAGACTGGGACCATGTGGTGGCTCCGACGCTGCTGCAGGGAAATGTGATGGAGCCTGTCTGTCAGAGCTACAAGTGCCTAACATATGGATTTGGGAAGTGTTATCCCCACGTTTTGGTGGGGTTACGTGGGTACTCGAGTTGCTCATTAAACGGCGCTGAACTCGATCAGAATTTTTCCTTTCTCAGATAATAAAAAGTGTGATGCCGTTGCCTCATCACAACCTGTTCAGGACTTTGCAGAGGTACTTTAATTACAGTAATTGGGCAGTAAGGAAGCCATAGGTGCAGCTACAGTGTAGTACATTTAGATGAGGTTATAACTATAGTAAATACAGGAGTAAAATCTTGGTAAGTGATGCAGTTGATGAGGGTTGATATTTTAGCTTTCTGATATTTGGCGCTGTTTAAAATCTGCCATATTAATTTAATAATTCAAAAAGAATTCCTTGTATTCTGTTCGTGTGGATAGGTCAGTTTTTCTTGCTCTGAGACTTGTATTTCTGTGGGGAGAGCAGGTTGTCTCCCTCCCTGTCTGCAGCCCTGTCCGGGCTCTTCCAGTGATCTTTCACACCATGTTACTGCAGTTTAATTACTGTGGAGTCATTAATGGGTTTGTCTTCCCTGTAGCCCCAGGTAGAACACTTCAAAGGTGTGCAACACTGATAGAGAGGAGGGAGTGAGGAGAAAGATCCTCAGGAGCTCTCAGGTACCAAACCTGAGCTGAAGTGAGTTCCCTGAGCCCCCAGAGAGGCTTTGAAGCCAGGTGACCCCAGCACCTGTCACAGAACAGGACACACAGAGCCACAGTCCCCTGTCCCCCTGCTCTGATGCGCTGCGTGGCTGTGTGTGGAACCTTCCAGAAGCTGAGGCTGTTCCCATGGTTCACAGGTTGCTGCTGGAGCTGCTGGAGCTTCTCTTTGACAAGTTCAACGCCGTGGCTGCCGCACACGCGGTGGTCCTGGGCCACCTGCAGCAGACTGTGGCCTCCCCCTGCAGCCAGTACGACGGGGAGATCAAGCTCTACGACATGGTGGATGTGTGGGTGAAGATCCAGGATGTCCTGCAGGTAAGAATCCTTCAGGGGGGGCAAGTTTGGAGCTTGGAACAGCTTTTATAACCATACCACAGAACGCCCGTCGTGCTCAACACACAGCAGCGCTGGGATTTGTCTTGATTTTTTGGTAAGTGGCCACATTTATAACAGATTGTAAAACTCCAAAGTGCTTAAATATCAGCAAAAAAAATTCTGTGGATTCATCCTTATGGTGTTTGGAAAGGTTGATTCCTTTTGCCTACCAAGTGATTTATCAGCAGCTTTCAAAGTGACATTTTTGTTCTGTGTTACCATGTCATTCCTGTCTTCTTATAAAGTGTCACAGCTCTAATGGCTTGTCTTCTCCTGTCATGATGGCTGGGTTTCAGGCAGTGAGACACTTGCTGCCGGCGTGTTTTCAGGGAAGTCTGATTTGATTCTGACTCCTAACTGCAAAATACTAAAGCTGTACCTTGCTGAGGCTTTACTCAGTACTGTGCCTCTCACCTCGGTGTCTGAGGCTCTCACAAGCAGCACAGCTCTCATCTGGCACATGGCTGCTCTCTCATTCCTGCTCTGAGGCTCACACGTGCATAATATATTGATTGATTGATTGATTTCTTTATTTATTTAGGGACTGCTTTTATATAGAGTGCACAGATGTAGGACCTCACCTGAGATTTGATGGAAGAGGTCAAAGGAGTGAGCCTGGCCTTACTTAGAGGAAGTGGAAAGATTTATGGTGGTCATTGCAGCTCTGGGCTGTTGATGGAGAATGCTCTCTGCCTCCTACCCTAACTCACTTTTTCATTTTTGGGCTGGTTTTCAGCTGTTGCTCTACAGGGTTATTTGTGCAGTGATGCAGACTTTTTGCTTACACAAATACCCAGCTGTGTGCATGGTATGAATTTAAATCTTGGACATGATAAATGTAAGGTGTGGGCCTTCAGTCCTCTCCACTGACTCCTCACCCACTTATTTGTCTTTTTAGAGGAATTATTATTAAAGAAATCTCAGTCACTTTTCTCCATGACACAAACTTCCACCTCCCTTTCCTACTGTTCCTGCAAAAATTGGGTTGGGAACGTCCAGCCAGAGGCTCACGATGGGGTTTCTCACCAAAAGGATGTCACAGCATGGAAGTGGCCCTGTGAAAGGGAGGAATTAAACTTAAGGACATGAGGAATGGGTTTGGAATGGGGAACCTCCAGCCATCTTCCCATGATCCTGGAGGTCCAGAAAAACTTGCAGAGCTTTTGAGTTCTGCAGGCTTTGCTCCAGGAAGGAAAAGCCTTGGGTGTAAGAATCCTCCCGAGATTTTACCTCAGTGTAGCAGAACATCAAGGCTGGATATTCCCACCCTCAGTGGGAGTTTGGGATGGTTTCAGTCCTCCTGCATGGTGAAATTTGGAGTGATTTCTATTGGCTATTCCTGAACGGTGTGGATAGAACTTGAAGCATGCGTAGGTGTGAGCATCTAGGGAGTGAAAGTGCTCTCTGTGTTGGGGAGACAATGTTTGACCAAGATTCCTGCAAAATGTGTGCCAAAAAAATAGAACAACCCACTTGTAAAGGTTTCCTTGCTGTCGGGTGTCGGGGGAAGTCAGAAAAGCTTCCAAAAGAGCTTTTACAATGCATAAAAGCAGCACTTTAAGATCCATAATCTCTTGCTGGTTTAAGGTAAGAGATGAGCATTGACTGGCATGAAAGGGAGGAAATGCTCCATTTCTTTGTTCAAAATCTTGTGGGTGTTTGTACCTTGGTTCCCTTGGAGGGGCTTAAAATATTTTTACTTTACAGTGTAAGAAAACCTTTGATCCCAGAGACTAAATTACTTCTAGCTTGCTTTTCTGAATAAGGATAATTTTTGGAGAGGAGATCTTACGTTTGCAGCAGGGGGAGCAGAAAACTCAGTTTGCAAAGCGTTTATTTAAATCTTTCTGCCATTGGGGGAGGCTGAAAACTTGGAGGAGGTGGTGAAGTGCATCAGGGAAGTGATGCAATTCCTTCAAATCCTAAGGAATGGAATTTAGCCATCGCACCAGAACAGTATCACACGCGTGCAGTTCACGTGGATAATGTTGTGTACGTGTGCGCCGTGCACCTCTGCATGTGAAATGCACTACAGCAAGGTTATCTCTCCAGGTCTGTACAAAATAATGGGAGCTGGTGGTGGGCTGGAAATTGGGCTTTGTGGGAAATGAGTTGTTTTCAGCAGCTTGTCTGGGGTTTTTTTTTTGCAGCTGGATTTCTGAAAGCTCCCTCGTAACAGCACCAAGCACTGTGGTGTAGTGTTGTGCAATGCTGAGGTACAGAACATGCAGATATTACAGATTTCTGACCTTCTCTGAGAATGGAGGAGTAACACAGAAGACAGAGCGACCTTTTCCAGTTGGTGCTGGAGTGCTGGAAAGCAAACAAACAAACAAAGCAGTTTGTCACAGTATTAGAGCAGCCTTGTTCAGGAAAACACCATTTGAAGTGATTTTCTTGTAGCAGAGCCAGTGTAGCCTGTGGTCGTGTTGCTCCACCAACGGGAGAGGGGTGAAACTTGTTTAAATTTGAACTTGGCATTTTGTGAGTGGAGCTGATGGAGCTCTCCAGTGTAGGACCGGGTGGAAGATCCTTCTGAACAACCTCAGTGGTGTAGGATCGAGGGCTTGGCTGGAGAGGACGGGGAGCTGTGCTAGAGCAGCCGTGTGCTGCTGTGAGTGGTTGTGTCAGGACAGGGCAGTGAGGGAATTCTGAGCTGTTCTGGAACAACTCCATGTCTGTGCTGGATCATACAGGATCAGGGCCCTGTTGGAGTGAGTCCATCCAAGGGCTGGAGCCCCTCTGCTCTGGAGCCAGGCTGGGAGAGCTGGGGGTGCTCACCTGGAGAAGGGAAGGCTCCAGGGAGAGCGCAGAGCCCCTTCCAGGGCCTAAAGGGGCTCCAGGAGAGCTGGAGAGGGACTTGAGACAAGGGATGGAGGGACAGGACACAGGGAATGGCTTCCAATGGGAAGAGAACAGGGATAGAGGGCAGATTGGGAAGGAATTCCTGGCTGTGAGGGTGGGGAGGCGCTGGCACAGGTTTCCCAGAGCAGCTGTGGCTGCCCCTGGATCCCTGGAAGTGTCCAAGGCCAGGTTGGCCGGGGCTTGGAGCAGCCTGGGATAGTGGGAGGTGTCCCTGCCCGTGGCAAGGGTGACACTGGATGAGCTTTAAGGTGTCTCCAACCCAAACCATTCTCTGACCTTCCCAGCCCCGGTGCTGAGGGCTGTGCTGTGTGACAGGCCCAGTGCTGGACCTGCTTGGGCTGAAAGCAGAAGGTTTTGGGTGCAGCAGAGTTTGTGTTGGTTTGCATTTTCAGTCAAGGCCAGATCTTCTTAACCCACACCAGGCTGTTCTGTCTGGTGTGCCAGGGGCCCAGAGCTGCTGGGTGGGCTGGAGCAGTCCCTCACTCTTGCTGTGATGATTCGTCCTTGCTGTTCATCCACCTTTTTCCGGCACTGCCCTTTGACACCAGGATGAGGGAGATACAGCTGTCCCTGCTGAATAACACCAGTGGTCCTTCAGCTCCTCCAGGAACGTCACCTTTGTGGTGACAGCACGATCACCCTGGCAGCTCTTTGGCCTCAGTGCGGGGCCCTGCTGCTGGAGAAGCTACCAAAGACTTGTCCCGTTGGTAGCATGACCTGTCATCAGCTCAGGCTGGAGCTATTTGCCTCCAAGGAGAAGATCTTCTCTCCTTTGCTGGTGGTGGAATTTGTAGTTGATGATTCTCGATGTTTTAGGGGTCTATATTTTTCTTCCTCCTACGGAAGAGAGGGAAAATCACACGTATGCTCTGGGACATAAATCCTTAGCAGGCTCTCTGGTGGTCTGTCTACTGAGAAGACACTGACGACTAATATGTTCCTTTTTTGGGGCTTTTCTGTCTAATGCTTTCGGGTGTTTTCCAAAATTGGTGTCAGTTAGCAGCCTAAACATTGCTGAAACCATAAGGAAACTGGAGAGGGAGGAACTGAAGCCTCCTCTCTGCCCACACACTCCTGTTGTGCTACTGCAGAGCTGGAGGTATCAGACACTGTGCATTGAGAAGCCTCTCTTAAGGGTGCTCCAGCATCCTCATATCCTTCTTTATTGAAAGGAATGGCATTTGAGGGAGGGAGCAGAGAGATGGGATAATTTTGTACCTCACAGCTGGGTCTGGTGGTCGGCAGTGGGAGTGATCCTGCAGAAAAGCTGCACTTAAACTGCGTTTGCTGTGTCACACTTCCCCAGGAGTCCTGTGAGAGCACCTGGAGATGCATTTCAGGGCTCTGCTGCTGCAACCTGAGTCACCCTGTGGTTTTTAAGTGAATTAATGGCATTAAATATTGTTCCCCTTCAGCACACAGGTGAGCAGGGGCAAGGCTGTGGAGTTCAGCAGTCTCGGTTGCTCCATGGAAAAGGTGTGGAGAGGTTTCAGCTCCATCCCAGCCTCTGCCAGCTGTGCTGTCACCCCGTTGCTTCCTTTCCCACAGCCCGGGATGTTTTCCTCGCTCTGCTCATTCTCCTGTCAGGAATGGAGGGGGATGATTTGGCCCAGGGTTTGCTGCTGGCTGCCTCTTGTGCTTGCTCAGGTCCCTGAGCTGTGTCAGGGCTGGCACAGGAGCAGGCGAGAGGGAGTGTGGAGAAGGGAAGGGAAAGGGAAGGGAAGGGACTTTTCCTGGCAAGGGAAGGGTTTTTCCTTCAGCTGAAGCTGCTCCGTGGAGCTGCTCACGGAGAACCCCCAGTGGTTTTTGCTCTTGCCCTGGGTGGCTCAGCACAGGTTTTGACAGGTCTGAAACCTTTGCATTTAAAAGCTGAATGAACTATTTGTGACACGGTTGATACTTAGAAAGTAAAATCAGCTCCTTGCATGAGAGCTGCTCGTGTTAATGTGCCATAAATCCTGGTTGAAATGTCACAGCAATATCTGAAATTGCTCTTGCGTTCGGGAAGTTCACCAGGTAATATTTTGAACCTGCAGCAGTTATTTTTCAGAAAGTGTCTTCACAGAAATGTAATGGTTTTGTGGTTATCCTCCAAATAATGTGCCTGACAGTCTCTCTGGTTCCTTTTAAATGGTCTGAAGTGTGTGGAACTGATGCCCTTGGACTCGTGACTGGTTTGTCTCATTAAAGCTCGTCTCATTGAGAGGACAATGGTCGTAAAAGGGATTTGTCTGCAGCTTTTAAAAAAATACACGCAGTCAAAAAAAAAAAAAATCACTCAGTCTCTTGCAGGAGAGAGTGAGGGAGCGTTCCACTCCTCAGAATGCTGATATTTAAAAATGGAATTTAAATAATTAGAATAGGTCACTTGACACTTTATCCCCCCTGTTATTTGAAGTGAGCTCAGCGCATGCAGGAATAAATCCAGCAGTGTTACACAGCCTGTTTTCTGCAAAAATGTGCTGGTAAGAGCAGGAGAATTTCTGGGGAAGTTTACGGTCCAGGAAGAGTTTCATCTTTCTGGATCTAGGAAGGGACCAGCTGATTTTGTAGGAATGCATTTCTTTACATTTTGGCCTTGCCAAGAAGGTGTGGAATGTTCCGCCTCCCCTCTCTGTTAAAGTATTTTATAAATTTGCTCCAATTTACCTAAGAATTTAAGTCTTCTGCTTGCGATTTCAAACAGAAAAGAAATTGGTACCTTTTTTAAGCTCTTAAGAAGATGCACTTGGAATTTGGGGTGGTGGAAATCACCTTGATAAAGGTGAAAGAGGTGTCAGAGGGATTTCATGGCATCGCTGGCAATGGCATCCAGTCCTTTTAAAAACAAAGACTGTGAAGTAGAAATGCCCCAAATGGATCTGTTTTCTCTTGGATTGGATGATCCCTGCTGAAGTGTGTTCCAAACTTCCCGAATTGCTGTGCTAACAGGTAGCTGGACAAGGTCCAGAGCTGAGCTGGCTGTTGGATTCTTTTCTTTCCCAGGAATGGGCCTTGTTAACTGAGCTGTGCCCTATTATATATCAGGTTACGTTTCAGGGTGACAGAGCAGAGTTTTTCTCCACTACTCCTGCATTAACAACTTTTGTTTGGAAAGGTTTTTTTTATCCTGCAGCTGTTGATCCAATGCATTTCAGAAACACCAGCATTTAGGCTGAAGTTCAAAGAAATAAAGCCCTGAATAAAAATGACTTCTTTGAACAGTGCACAGTCACCTGTGCAGCTCATTGCAGAGGAGGTCAGTGAACTTTTGGGAGATTTTTAAAAAGATTAACTCCCTTAATGAAGCATTTGCAGGTTTATGAGCAGGGGAAAAAAATCCATCTTCTTCTGTCCTTGCTGTAGAGCATCAGGCTGCTCTGTATTTCATTTCGGGTTGATTTTCCTTTTAATAGTTGAGCACACTTACAGTTATATTATAACTTTAAAGGGGTTTTGGAGTTTATGCCTAATTATTTAAGTAGTTAAATCCATGTGAGTTAAAAGCGTCTACTTCAATGTCTGCTGAAGGTGCTGGAAAAGGTGCCCAAATTCCTGTAAAGAGCCTCCTCAGGAAATAATTCCAAAAAGCTGTTTCGTGTAGCTGTGAAAGTAAAAGCTCTGTTGGGTGTTAGGCTGAGAGCGTCTGCAGCGAGGAAAAGGCTGGGAATGCAGGATTGGGAATGACATGTTCCCTACTTTGATATTTAGCAGTTGGCATGAAACCTGTGCCTTGTGAACCCCGGGCCATCGTTAAATTTTTTTTTTAATCGATACAACTTGAGAACGCAGAAGTTTTTTCAGCTTTTTTTTTTCCCAATGATGCCACTTGGAAGCGTTTCCTTCCCAAGCTGAAAGACTGGGACAAAGACTGAGGGGTGTGAAGTGACCATCACACCTGATGTGTCTCTGTGTTTCCAATTGCCAGCAGGAATATGGGGTTTGGAAGTAAAGCATGTGGAATTCCCAGTGTGCACAGGGCTCGTTAGCCTTCGTTTTCTTGGAGCCGATAAATAATGGGATGATGCGGAAGAAGTGGAAATTTGGCTGCAGATAATGTGCCATATCCTTTATTTTAACCGTTTCCCTACGTTCTTGAAGAGTTTTGTCAGCTCTGATAGGGGTTTTTTTTTTCCCCTGGTTCCTCTCAGTGTCCGCTGCACTTGAGCCCTGCTGTCAGCTGGAATTAGGAGACTCTACAAGGAGCTCCTCAGCGTTTGCAGACATCTGTTACAGGACTGAAAACCCTCCTCTCTTCTGCTGTGCTGAGCTCGCTCCCTGTCCCTGTGGGAGAGGCTTTAAGGGCAGCCACTCCTTCCCTTCCCAGCACCACCAAACAAACCACTGTGAGCTGGAGAAGGCCCGAAGCTCCCCGTCCCTCCCTGCAGGACGGGGCACCTCCTCTGGCAGCAGGGCACGAGGGATCCCTGCCGGAGAATTCCTGCTCACGGTACAGGGGAGCTGATTGCTGAGGGAAATGTTTGGAAGCTGTTTTGTCTAAAAGCCTTTCTGTGCCTGTGCTGCTCTCCTTGTGTTTCCCATGTGTGACATTTGCAAAACCTGAAGGTAAAATCTTCTTTTTTTTTTTTTTTTCCCCCCTGAGGTTTTCCAGCTCTTGCTGTTTCTTTCCTGGCAGGGAATCTCTGCTTTTATTTTGGGGGGCCTGAATGTTTTTGGGTTTTTTTTTGTTACGTAGGAACAAAATTGCATCAACCAAATTTGCATCAACCAAAATTCTTTTGTAGAATCTTAGAATGGGTTTGGCTTGGAAAGGACCTTCAGGATCATCTCATTCCAGCCCCCTGCCATGGGCAGGGACACCTTCCACTGGACCAGGGTGCTCCAAGCCCCATCCAACCTGCATCTGGAGACTTCGGTATTTTATTTTGTACTTTCTTTTTATGGTTGTGTAGACCAGCTGCCTTTTGAAGTGGTTTTATTTAGGAATTTTGCAAATACCTTTCGGTGGGTTTTGAGCAACACGTCCTTGGCTTTCTATGTGCACAAGGATTGCAGTGGAGAATAAATAATAAATAATAGATAATAAAGGCTTGAGTTGGACTGTGATTCTTGAGGGTGGGTACATGACTGGCAAGGCACTCTGAGAAAGTATTTAATCAGTATTGTAACTATTAAGTATATCATCAATCTCAATACCTTTTTCTTACTTACTTTACATTTATTTTTTGGCTTAAGGCACATTTGCTGTACCAAGTTTTAGCCACTGTACTCAGCTCCAAAAACCCCATAATTTCTGCTTCTAAATAATCCTGTGTAAATGTGTGTGTACAAACCAGCAAGTGGCTGATGATTCACCGGTGATCTCTGGGCTGAGAGAGGCTGGAGAGCTCCAAGGAAGTGTTTTGAAGGAAGTGACAAACTCCCAATTTCTGTTGGGAACAACCAACCCCCTCCACCCCCAAATCCTTCCGTTTCGCTCAGTGGTGGTGTGGTAAAGGCTCTGTGGGTTCAGCCTTTTTGGACCTCTGAACATACACTTAAAACTCAATTTATTTGTCAGAAATAAACGAGGGAGACGCTGCTTTCCCTCTGTTCTGATGGCTGAAGTGGAAAATCTGGATTGCATTTCATCCCTTCGTTCTGCCACCCTTCCTTTGTGGGGAAAAGTGTCAGTAGGACAGAGGCAGACTCTGAAATGGGCTGATTTCTGCTTCTTGATTAGAAATGTTCTGATTGCATCTTTAAGTGAATCAAAAAGGCTTTCAAAAATCAGAACTAAAGTGAAATATTAGATTTGTGTCATCTACTTTTTTTGGGGTTTTTTTAATTGTTGGTTTTACATGGTTTTAGACTCTGGAGGAGGTTTGCTAATCGGAGAATCTTGGAATGGTTTGGGTTGGAAGGGATCTAGAATTAGACCCAACCCAAACCATTCTGTGGTGCTAGAACAGGAAAGGTCCTTACCTATCAAAATACAGAACAGATGTGCAAAATTGACAGCAGGATTTATCAACATGTTCACTGTTGGCTGTAATCAAACGACTGGAAAAGACAGAACGGTGTCCATGCTAAGAACCATGGAAACCCATTTTCACCTGGGAAAAGGGGGACATGAGGGAATTAGGTAATTAAATGTGGCCTGTGTGCAGTCATTCCACTCTTAGTGTGTAATTAAATGCCTCGTGAGGCTCTTTGGGGTCTGCATTTACGGGAAGAGGCTGAAGAACTGTGACTGTGGGTGTGCTCTGGGTGAAGCTGTGAGCTGGAATCTGATTCAAATAACAACAACACGTGAATTGTGAATTCATTCTTTCCAGCCATTAAAGCTGGACTCCCTCTGCTTTGCATTTGCTTGAAAGAAAACCAAAAACATTAAAGGGCAGCGGTAGGAGAGAAGGAAAAATCCCTGTGTGCTCTGCTCCATGGGTTGAGTGATTATTTTTAGTATGACAGAGCCATGGAATGTCACTGATCACTTCTTGCCATGGTTTCTGTGGGCAAAACGTTTCCCAAAGCTTTTCTAGTGGAAAACCTGGTGGTGGTGCCCACTATTCCCAGTGTAAAACTGACTGAGGGGCCCTGTAAAGTGCTATGAAAATAATTCTCAAACTCTTAACTCAGGGCTTGGTTTTTTTGTGGTTTGTATTGAACCATCCTATGAATTCCTGTGATGGGTGAGGTTTTCCAAAAGAGCCAAAGGCATTTAGGATCTAACTCCCTTGGCAATCTAGTGGGAATTGGACAACTAATTACTTTGGATTCTTTCGAAAATCCCAGACCTAATTTTGTATGATAATAACATGATTTTAGAGGAGGGTAAACCTCCAAGAAAAATAACATTTAGTGCAATTTTTAATTTAATTTTATTTTTTTTTAATAGACAGGAGAGCTGTTCTTCTGGCCAATTCTCCTGTGTTGAACCTCCTTTGGAAAAGGCTTGGAGCAGGAGGTTGGATGGATGGGCTGGCTGCTGCCTTTTCCAAGGGCTGACCCGTGGCCCTGTGCAATACCTGAGATGAAAACACGAGCAGGGCTCTTGTCTGATTCACTCCAATTGCACAAAGGTTAATTGTTGTCATTAATTTTCTGTGCTGGGCTGAAGCAGTTGGAATTTGCTGCCTATGACAGGGACAATAATCCACATCAGTTACACCTCCCAGCAGGTCAGTAAATAAATAAATCACAGTGGTCCCTCAAGCATAATACCCCAAATCTTTCTGTTTTTACTGACAAAGGACACTGGAACAACCCAGTAGATTTGCACACGGTTATCTGGGACACCATCAAAGGATGATCTCACTTTATTACAGTGATTTGGTGCTTCTTCCCTTGCTGCTTAATCAGGGTGTCACATGCCTGGTGCCCTCTTAGAAAAACTGCATTTTCCAGCCCCGTTCGCTGCCAGAGTGATAAATGATGGTGCCTCTGAATTGCTCCTCACACAAACCTCTCCTGATTTGCTTTAATTCACAAGGGTGACTTTCCTTCAGAGCCCATCTTGGTCCTGCGGTGGTAAAATGGAGATGTTCCCAGAGATGTGTGGATGTGACAGCCGTGGTGGAGAGGGCTCGGAAAACTCTGTGATCCCTCAGTAAAAGTGATGCTGATTAATGTTCACAGATGCTCGCTTTGAGATCTGGATTGCAGCTTTTCCGCAGGACAGTTTTCTTCCCAGTGGGACCAGTTTTAAGGTGTGAATTTTTGAGGGTGCATCCCCGCCAAGCCCACACTGATTTTTGCAGTGTCCTAATGCCTTGCAGATCTTCAGTGCTCACCAGCACTGCTTGGGCACTTAGAAAACAGAGATTTGTGAGTGTTTTTCAGGAAACCTGCACCTTTATCTTCACGCTCAGAGGGATACTGAAAAAAACCAGGGATTCCAGAGGATGGCCCCTTCGTGAAAATTCTTGTGAAAGTAATTTTCAGTGCGTGGTGAAGTTTTGGTTCTGTGTTTGGTGTGGGGATTGGCCAAAACCCTGAGAAACATCACACTGCAGTCAAAACTTGAGCATCCTCCTGATTCAGCATTGTAGGGGGAAATGATACTGAAGGAGAGGGAATTCCATCCCTGGCTTCGTGTGTGGTTCAGGACAGGGCTGTCACACCAGCAGCTCCTTAATGCTTTGCCTGAAGCAGAGCTGTGATTATGTTAATTATTAATTTGTGATTTTCAAACCTTAGTGTTTCAGAGCTGTTTGGAAGGATGAGGAAAGCCTCTGCCCGCGGCAGGGGCTTGGAACTGGGTGATCTTTAGGGTCCCTTCCCAAAATCCTGTGATTCGGTGATCTCTGTGCACCAGGAACTTCAGTGCGTTGGGGTGTATGCGGATCAGAAGTTGTGATTTGTAGGAATTTGTACAGTCAGCCTCCCCTTAACGGCAACCTGTGTGATTCCTTTCAGTTCTCTGAGGTTGCAGGTTGTGTAAAGCAGGTTAGAATTTGATCCTTGTATTCCCAAATCCCACTTTCCTTAGCAGTGATTCTTTCGGCATAATGTTCTTTGGTTTAATATTCTTCAGAGACCGAGTTGGAGCAGTGTTCTTTGTTACTCTTGCTTCATATCTGCTGTGATGCCTCTGCTCCCTTTGCTTTATCTCTTAACTGTGTTTTCTGAGAACTAGCCAGATGTTAATCTGAATTTTTGCACTGACAGCCTAAAATGTGTTCTGTGCTCAAACACCAGCAGCAGCAGAACGATTTCCTCGTGCTCACAGTCCACCCGAACACGTTTTGACATTGGCTGCAAAGTCCTTTGGACAGAAATCCCAACATCAAACACTGCCTGAAGGGATTCTGCAGGTGCAGGGGGGACTGGGATGATGAGATTTATCTCCAAGGTCACCCAAATGTGCTCTGCCTTTCTTTATTGTGCTGTTGGGTGGGTCAGTTGTGTGCTGGCTCTGGTGCCCCACGGCCCCAGCAGCTCAGGCCCCTGTGAGGTGCCAGCCTGGCATTTTCTGGGAGTGCTTCTTTAAGGCTCAGGTTGAAGGTTTGGTTAAACATTCTTCTCTTTTACATTGAGTTTTGCTGTGAGCTGTAAAATTACCAATTTCCTTAAAGATGGAGTTGAAGGTTCAGGGGTTAATGGATGGTCTGGAAACAGCCTCCTGCACGAGCTGTGCTGTTTCCTCATGCTCAGTGTAGGATTATTGTGTGATCTGTTAGGGGATTGTTCTTTTGGACACATCATTTTGTACTCTGTTAATGATCCTGAGAGCTTTTGGCTTTATTTGAAAGGTGACGTGGAAGGAGTGTGAATCCCTTTGACATTTCCAAGCTACAGCCCCCTCAGAATTGTAACTCAGTGTCTGCTAAAGGCCCAAATGCTGGAAAATAGGAGCAGCACAGTGAGCAGATAACATCCAGAGCAGAGCAATACAGTTAAATTTAAGAGAATTTATTCATTTAGATTTTGTTTCTGTCTGAGGAACAGACATGTGGCTTTTGTAGCCTAAACTGAAGGCAAAGCAGTACCTTTTATCGAGAAAAAAAAAAGCAGACAAGCTCAGTTTTAAAAGAATCTAGAAGTAAAAACCCATCCAATGGTGCTGTGACAGCAGCTGCCCTGCAGGACAGATCTTCCAGGGTAGCAGCTTCAGGTGTTGCTCAGTTATTTGCTCAGAATAATCCCAATGTGTCAACACAGAGAGAATTCCTGAACCTGCACCCGAGTCTGCCACAGGCAGAGTCTGGAGCTGGGGCTGCCAAAGCTCAGTGCAAGAAGTGCCTGTGTGGGGAGGGAGGGAGGGACAGGGGCTGCTGGTCCTGAAGTGTGGATTTTTGGGCTTTTCCTCTCAGCGTGAATCTCTCCAGTGCTGAATGGTTTATCTCTGGTACAGTTTGCAGCTCTTGCAGCTCAGTGCAGAGGGAATTTTATAGGAGTACAGTCACAATCCTGATTTCTCTGAAACCCTCCCTAGTGGAATGGGAGTGGAGAAGCTTTTTTTTTTTTCTCCCCAAAAAATGATGTAACATTTTGTCTGTCCTGTGGACAAAAGCTCTTTTGAAGAACTCCTCCACTTCGCTGCTTTCCAATTCCTTTCTGTATTGAACGGAGTCTGTTCCACCCCTCCTGGTTCCCTGTCATCCAGTGTCCATGAATTCCACCTCCTGAAAATGTCTTTATCATTTCACTGTAGTCCTGGATGATGAGATATTGGAAAGGCAAAACTTCTTGAAGGTGTGGAGAGTATTTAAAGTACCTTTATGAGCAGAGAACTGAAACTTTTGGAGCTCAGTTTATTGAGTGTCATTATTTGCTCAAAAAGGCTCTGCATGGTTTTGAAGGAGTGAAAACGTGGTTGCAGGGATTGTTGCTCCTTTTAAACTTCACAGGGCCATAGTTGGGGTTTTTTTGGGATGCTGCGTTCATGTGGCATGAGGGAAGGAAAAAGAAAGTGATGGCTTGTCCATCCTAGGGGAAAGATGGATCATTTTGGGGCGAACGTGGACTTTTTGAGAGGCGCTGGGCTGTCACTGATTTGTATTTGTGGGGTTTTTGCCTTGCGAAATCATCTGGTTGGGTCAAAATAATCCCAGTGCCAGCACCTCGGCAGGATCCTGATGATGCTGGAGTTTATGCACCTGCTTAATTTGGTTTTGCAAGGAAGGGCCGGCAGGGCCGCCTGGGAGCCTTCAGTGATGTGCTGGCATGGCAGAACAGAGCTTGGTGCACTCCATGAGTCTGAAGTGATCTCCACCAAGTATTTGCTGAACCTCAGCTTATTTCTGCCGTCCTGAGAATGGCTCACTAATTGCTGGGAGACTGACCATCCCTTTGGACTAAAGGAGTTCCAAAGTAGAGTTTCTCTTAAACAGAGCTGACTTTTTCCTTTGGATCCTCACTGGAGTGGTCCTGGGTAGTTGTGTTTGTTTTCAAGGAGCCTTTGGGTTGAAGACATTAATTTTTTGCTCCTTCTGCCTCGTTATGAATCTGAATTTTCACAGATCCACGGAATGGGTGATGTTGGCACCCATGGATAAGTTCTGCTGGAGCCTTCTGTGCTCCTCTGGTGCTGGACACTCCAGGTGTGGCCTCCCCACCCACCCTCAGTTTCTCCTCTACACCCAAACTTCTGCTGGCTTCTCCCTCAGCTTCTGAACTGCCCCATCCTTGGATTATGAGCACCTTTGTTGGGATAACCAGTTCATGCTTGTGGTGATTTCCCCATCCCTGATATTGTGTATTACTGGAGGGTGAGGCTGTGCTCTAACTCTAAACATCCATGCAAGTTGTAAATACAACTTGCACAACTTGATGTTGCTGCTTTCCCGCACGGATTGAAAACATCTGGTATTTAAATCTTCTTTTTTTTGGATCTTAGGTCCTGTGAAATCCTTTCAGATCCCTGTTCTCCCGTGATCTGGCTGATGAAACAAGTGGCTGAGTTATTTCTGAGTGTCACATGGAGGCAGAGGCTGCTCAGGAGCTGTTTTGTTGCTCAGCTGGCATTGTTTTCCTCATTCCCCAAACTCCCATCTTCCCTGAATTTACTGTTCTGCTCCTTCCTCACTGCTGCATTATTGTCTGCAATACTTCCTATTGATTTTCTGTGTTGGGGATGATTTCCTTGGCTGAACACAGTTGTGAAGAATTGGAAGTCATTTGCTCAGAGAAGGTTTTGTGCTTCCTAGGATCGAGAAGATTGTTTAAAATCTTTCCTGAAGCCTGATTTGAGGAGGTTTGATATTCTTGTTTGTGGAGTTGTCATTTTATTAAGGTCACTTGGTGCATTCCTGTCTCTTTGCTTGGCTTTGTTTTCAGCACAGCAGGAGAAGCTGTTTCATTTCTGTTTAAAAAAGTCTTACTTTATGAATTAAATTTAGTGCTCAATTCTAGGGTTCTCCAAACTGTTTACTGAAAGCAAAACAGCAAAAAATTCAATTTAGTCACTGTCAGATCAGTCCTGTGCAAACTGTAGGGAAAAGGAGTATTTTGAGTGGAGAGAGATTTTTTTATTTCCAACATTGGCCTGCAAGTTGTGAGTTTTTGAGATAAGTGCATAATCCACGTGCCATAATCCATTGGGATTTGAACAGGTTCTTGCAAAACATTTCATTTCTGGGATTGAGCTACGAGTTTCGAAATTACCTGTTGCCGTCAGATATTTGGGCTGGATTTTCCTGTGTCTGAACCTTCCACGTGTGGGGATCTCGGAGTGGTCAGGGAGGTTTGATCCACGACCTGGGGAGTGCTTTGGCCCTGATCCAGAGGAGCAATTAGCAGGATGGCCTGATTGGGATCCTTCCCAGGCTGGAAGTGGGGCCTGTGCCTGAGTGCTCTGCTGGCTGCTGGCCAGGCTGCCCAGCACCCTGCAGGGTAAAGGCAATCCTTTTGTAATAGGCACAAATCCAGCCTTTTCCAGAAGGTGGTGGAAGCTCATTTCCGTATCATTACCGGGAAGTAGCCCAGCCTGATTTTCCTGAGGTTCACAGTGTGTTTTATTGAATATCAAGTGTGTTTTGTGGAATATCGAGTGTGTTTTATTGAATATCTCCATCACTTCTGGACCAGGAGGATAAAGAATAAAGTCATTTATATTCTGCTGTTTGTCAACCTGCAAATGGGGGGACCTGGGGGTAACAGTTCATTATTGACTTCACAAAACCTGTCACACTGGGCGTTAAAAATGTCATTTCTCAAAAAGTGAAGGGGTTGGATGTGCTGCTGGACCAGACACCTGTGGCAGTGCTGTTCTGGTTCCGTGTGGGAATGGATAACAACATTTTCTCCTGTGCTTTCAGCCCTGCCAATATCACCACGCACTGAAAAGGGGGAATTGACATTTTTTTAAAGACAGGGGCGTCTAATTGCTCCCAGAGTTTGCGTGTTCTGTTTTCATGCATTATCCTCATCAAAAGCCAGGCTGAAGCTGCCTCTGAAAGCACATTCCTGACCTGCTGGACAGATTCCCAAGAAATCACAATCCCACCTAAAACCTAAATAGACAAGAGAAGCAATAAGAAACATCCAAGCTGATGTGCAGCAAGTACTCCAATTAAATCACAGAATCATGGAATCAAGGTCAGGGGTCTTCGTCTTGTCCAACCCTCGACCTGTGGTCGGTGGAAGAACAATGTGGAAAAAAGAGGACATTTTGAGGGTTTTGGTTGTGCTGGGTTTTTTTTCCTTTCAGATCCAGTCTGATTCTCCAAACCAGTGTGCTGTCCCTCCGAAAAGGGAAGAGTTTTTGAGCCCAGAGGTTGCTCAGCTTCCATGCCACCGATGTTTAAGGCACTTCAGAAAGCCTCAGCTCAAAGCACTGTCCTGGGTTGAGACAATTTCATTCAAGTGGAACATTTTGCAGAGAAGTTGCTACAGCGTGTAGGGAGCAATTAGAGAAGGCATCAGACACCTTCTTGCTAATAAAATCCCAGGCAGCTCAGTGACCCAACAGATCCAGGGCACAGAGTAAAGGAGATTTTTTTTCTGATTATTTTTTTAGAGAGAGCAAGTGGGGTTTTTGTTTGGATTCTTTCTTTTTTTTTTCAGAGGAAAAAAAATGAATAATAGGCCCTTTCTGCAAGTATAACTTAAACATGTGATCTTTAAAGTATTAGGACAGTGACAAAGAAAACATTTTCTCCAGTTCTATCTTTACAAATGAAAATGTCTAAAATCTCTGATGGCTCCTCAGTCAGAGGCAGAGGAAGGGGATATTATGTGGATGCATCTTGTTGTCATGATAATTCAACAGGGACGATTTTCTTATCCATCTGAAAACTGGGTGGTGATAGATGTCAAATATTTGCCTTGGGTGGTAAAGTAAATATTTGCCCTCTACCTGTCCCCATCAGTGAGCAAATCACTTGCAAACAGCACCGTATTGCAAGGGGGAGGAGGAATGAAATGGCACAGAAATTAAAGATGAAGCGACTGAATGAAAAGGAGACACTAAATAAACCCAAAAGTTAAATAAAAACGAGGTGGATGGATTCCCTTGTGATGGAGAAAGCCAAATTACAGAGTGCATTATGCAAAGGTGGTGAGATGACAAATGTCAGTGGAAATCTGAAAAGCTGTTTGCAGACGAGGCATGGAAGACAGACTTTTTGTAGGAGGTGGAGGAACATGCCTTTATTTAAAGAATTCCTCTGTCTAGTGAGAGAAGAATTCAGAGTAGAGGGGGCCACGTCTAGGGACAAAACCACTGTGCTGGAGGAGGTGAGAGGTGTAGGCAGGAGTTCTGTCTGTGGATTCAGGAGTGGAAATGGAGTGGGATTTCTTCTTTTCTTTTATGGAATGAAGCCGTGTCAGGGAGGGTTAGGTTGGATATCAGGAAGAGGTTCTTCCCCCAGAGGGTGGTGGGGCACTGAACAGGCTGAGTATCAAATAATCAAATGAACAGAAAAAGGAGGTAAAGCAAAAATTACGAAGTCCTAAACAGGCAAAAGAAGCAAAACTCCTCACTGTGCGCTGGTTTTCAGTTGTCCAGCGTTGGAATGATCTTCCTTTGAGCAGAAGGAAAAGCATCAAACAGATAAACACTGCGGCTGCCAAGGCTGGGGGTGTGTTTATTTGGCACAAATAACTTCAAATGTAGAAATCAAGCCCTGGGAAAGCTGATAAGCTGCGATATTTTTAAGAGGAGGCTGTAGGAGGGAAGTGGAGACCGTTGTGGGTTTTGTGGATCAAGTCTATTTGATGGATCTTTAGACCCTTAAAGACAAGACACGTGCAGAAGGGATCGTGGGTTTGTTGAATGGTACAAGATTTAGTGTTAAAAAAAAAACACCATTACAGGAAAGAGAAATGATTTCTTTGAAACCAGTCTGGAGTCGTGAGAGTGTAGACGAGGAAACAACCCAGGAACTCTTCCCTTTCGATAACAGAAACACAGAGGAAGAGCTGGAGGCTTTGGAAGGAGCTTAGAAATTAATTTCAGCTCCAAGGCACGATGTCAGAAGGCTTTTTTAGGAAGGAGAAGTATGAAGTCACTGAGATGCCAGGAAAGATCAGCAGCCTCTCCTCAAAGCCTCCAGCTGAGGATTGGAGAATAAGCAGAAATGTCTTATTTACATGTACAAAAGAGCCTACAAATTATTTATGGAGTGGAAAAATTGGCTCTTGCGAGGTTTATTTATTTATTTATTTAATCACTCAGAGCACTTGAAATGCATGAAGAAGTTCTTCAGCAGGGTTCTGTGGTTGGTTGGCTTGGTTTTGTTTTTAATGGATCAAAAAACTGACCAGGAGACGCAAAGTAAGAATCAATGGCAAATTATCATAATGGAAAGAAGAAAGGTTAACTGGTTTCGTGATGAGCCTCGTGGTGCTGGTCAGGCTTATCAGGACTTCAGAAAGGCCTGTGCAGGAAATTTTGACGCCTGCCACAAAATCATCTGAGTTATTTGGGACAGCAAGGGACTGCTGAATCTGTGAGATGCTTAAATAAGTGTGTTTTGAGGGGGAAAATAAAGTTCTTTGTTGAGTTCCCTTCGTTTTAAATTAGCCAAAGGCAGGAGAGTGGGTGTGATTTTTGGGAGGCTCAGTGGCAGCTCCTCTGAATGTGCAAACTGTGATCCACACTGGGAGGTGGTGGGGGCTGCAAAGGATGGGTGTAAAACTAAATTTTATATTGCTTTATAGAAATGGATGCTGTCAGCCTCACTGGTGTCTGCCAGGAGTTGTCTGGGCTCACCTTGAAGGATATTGCAGGACAAGAAGGGATTAGAAAGAAGGGATTAGGATTGGGACAGGGGTGGTTGTAGCACAGTCACACTCTGCCCTTGGAAAAGGGACTGGAAAAGTTGGGTTTGTTTCCCTTAGGAAGAGAGCAGATCAGGAGGAATGAGAAAATAATGGGTGGGGTGGGAAGGGCAGGTGGGATTTTCTGCTTCTTCTTGCTCCAGGAACTCAGAATCCCAGAGTGGCTTGGGTTGGAAGGGACCTGAAAGCCCATCCAGTGGGCAGGGACACCTTCCACTATCCCAGGTTGCTCCAAGCCCCGTCCAACCTGGCCTTGGACACTTCCAGGGACGAAACAAAGGGATATCAGCACGGCTGTGAGGCGGGGAACGGGAAGGTGGAAGGTTTTTGGGGACTGCAGTTGAGCGGAGGAGCTACTGCTTGAATCAAACTCCCCGTGCCGAGGTCCACGTTCGTGGAACCATGGAATCGTTAAGGTTGGAAAAGAACTTTGAGATCACCAACTCCAACCATCAAGCAGCTCCACCACGGTCACCACCAAACCACGTCCTCAAGTGCCACATCCACACAGTTCTTGAACACTCCCAGGGATGGTGACTCCACCACTTGTCCATCATTTACTGTCTCTTTATGGGTTTAAAATTTACAGCTGGAAATGAGCGGAAGGAGGCACGTGGGGAGATCTTCAGTCATAAAATGTGTGACAACAATCTGTGTTTCCCACAGGCCTGTTACGGGCAGATTTAGAGATGAAACAAATGAAACTCCTTGTCTGCTCCACTTGACAAATGTCAAATTTAAGTAGATAAATCAAGTGTGTGTGGTTTGGATGCTGCTCTGGGGGTTTTGTTTCCACTTGTAGGGAATTCCATTGCAGGCTGTCACCCTCCTCTCCCTCTTCCTGCAGTACCAGAAATGAGGTCAAGTCTGAGGAGATCAATGCTTAGCTGAAAAGTTGGGCAAATCTGAAGAAAATATTTTGAAATCTAGTGATCGTTCTATCACTATTTTATATATATAATACAATATATCTCATATATATCACTAATACATATGGTCCCTTCCAACTCAGATTATTATGTGATTGTTTTATTATTTGAAGAAAATATTGTGAAATCCAGTGGTGCAGTGGTGTCAGGTTGTGCCAGAGAAGGTTTAGATGGGTATCAGGGAAAATTTCTTCATGGAAAGGATTTTAAAGACCTGGAACAGGCTGCCCAGGGCAGTGCTGGAGTCCCCATCCTTGGAAGTGTCCAAAAATGTGTGGATATGGCACTGAGGATGTGGTTTAATGGTGAGCTAGGTGGTGGTGCTGCATTAATGGTTGGACTCCGTGAGCTGAGAGATCTTTTCCAATCTAAACAATTCCAGGATTCTCTGATCAAGGATTTAGGAAAAAACCTTGAGTTACAAAGGAACAAGCCATTTATTCATAACGACAAGACTGAGGGGTGGAGGGAGACCTTTGGCTTCAAATATATTTCAAGAGAACTGAAAAGAGGAGTGAAATTGTGTTTCCCAGAATGTGATCCACTAGGAAATGCTGACCTTTAAAACTGACCAGGGAGACTGCAACATTCCCTGTTTTTCTGCCTGTGTGTGCAAGCAGGGAGGGATTTAGGGATTGTTCACTTGTGGTTGTGTAGCCTCCTTAAAAACTTCCAAACATCTGCCAGACAGGACAACACACCTGGTTCCTTGAGGTGTGGGCTGACCTCGTGAGGTCTCTCCCAATTTTCTGTGATTCCTGGAAAATCACTGGGATTGCCACCCACAGTGATGGATGAAATGCCAGAGCTCCTGGGTTATCAGAGCTGTGTGACTTTGCCTGTGTGATTGAGTTCCAAAGGCTGCCCTGCAGGTTGGGATTGGGAAGAACAAGACATGGCAATTAAATGTGGAATTAACGGGAGGGGGAAGGGATGTGTTGCATTTAACTTCACACTCCTGATTTAAGTGCCAGAATTAAAATCATCAGCTCCCTGTGTGGTCTCCTTATTTGTAAGAATTCAAGTGACATTAAAATTGGATTAAAATGAGCTTTTGGTTGAAGGACCAATATTAAAATCAAGGGAATTTGAAGGAGGAGGGAGAGGGGGGGTGGCTTCCCTGTGAACTCTGTTGGCAGTGAGGAATTGTGTTTATATGGATGTGCACCCATCCTCCTCCTCCTAAAAGCTTTCTCCTCATTGCAGCCGTGTGCCAGCATCTTACTTGCCTTATCAATTATTTACACTTGGACTGTAATGCATTGAAACTTTTGGAAAATAAAGGTATATATTAGTGCTCCATTCCTGACTGATAGGATCGGGGGAGAAGCAGCAGCCTAATGGAAGGGAATAAGGAAGCACTTGGGAGCTGCTGGCTCATACTTGACAGTGATTTGTATGTCTGCAGGATTTCAAGTGCACAGTGTTTCAAGTGTGCCTGTTGCCTTTCCTTTGTCTGACTGGAACCCGTGGGCCTGGATTTTTTTGCCCTTCCTTGGAGCCACGTTACAGATCCACCTCTCCTCAGTGCTGTTTTCGTCGGAGTCTCAGTCATGTTCGTAAAAACCCTCTGGATCTCTTGGATTCCTGGGCCAGGAGCTTTGTTCCGCCCTGTGTGGTCTCTCCTAAGCCTCCTCATTTTATCCCTTGTAAATAAAAGGGACAAATCTCCCTGCCCTGTTGTCCAGCTGAGTCATGGAACTTCTTCCATCCTTCTCTCTCAACTTCCGTGGGCTGTTGCTGTGGGGTTTTTCAACTGGTTTGGTTTTTTGTTTTTTGTTCTTTTAAAATTTTATTTTATTTGAAATAGAATATATATAATTCTGTTTGCTGGAAGCTGCACCCATTGGAATGGTGAGGGAGAACTCCTAACGGCTTTTTTTTATCCCTGGGAAGAGATTGGTGTCACACACCAATAAATAGGTAGCTCTCCTCACTGCCAGCATTATTAGATTGCACGAGACAGTAAATCCACAGACTCCCTCGTGAGTCACAAATGTCTTAAAAAACCTCACAAGTAATTATCTGAAATGGAGACAAGTTAATGTAGGCTTGTCTCTTTGTGTCTTCTAATTCTTGTTCATGGTTAGAAGCCATGTAGTAATTAGCTTTTTTTTTTCTGAAGTTATATTTATATATGTTAAATGTACCATGACATCACTGGACACATAAACTTCTATACTGACAATCCTCTTGATATTTTTTTTTTAGCGTTACAAGGGATGCAAGAAGGTGGTTTTTTAATAAATGTGATAGCTTGAGGTGGTGGGTGGTGTCTGTGCAGTGTCCTGAGTAAATAAATACACTTTGAACCTCTGAAATTTAGGAGCAGGAGGGAATTGGTGCTGGGGTGTTGTGGCTGAATCTCAAAGGACAGAATTTGCCAGGCTAGTGGCAGCTTTTCTGGTGAGAAAGGAGCATTTAAATGGTCTGAAAACTGGCAGAGTGCAGGAAGGGATGCTCAGCCATCTGCTTTATCCTGGCTCCACCCTGTGGCATTACCCTGCCACTGGCACACACTTCCCAAGGAATTCTGCGTGAGCCTGGACCTGGGTTTGGTGTCAGTGCAGGATTTAGTGTTGGCTTCTGTTAAGGGTTAAGGTGTTCAACACATGCACGGTGTCTTTTTGCTCCTGTCCCGGACAGGCTGCGTTCTGTTTGGAATTATCCATCCCTGTCCCTGTCTTTGTTGTTCCACGCCATGTGCCACTAAAATGAATATTCAGGAGCATTGGAACCTGCATTCAAATACCCAGCCCTCTGGCCCAGATCGCTTTTCCTTCATCTTTCAAACCAAGCCAGGCCCCACCTCTATTGTGCAATTGCAGCGCAAGCGAAGAATATTACCATTAAAAATTGGCTGGGTGGCAGTGGCCTCAGGATGCTCCTGTGAGGTGGAATTTCAGCGGGGAGGAGAAGGCTGTGGGGTCCTGTTGGGGAAAATCTGCGGGAATTCACTTCTCAAACAATGACAGAGGGGTTTTGCAGTGAAAAGCTGGATGGAGATGGCAGGGTGCTGTTCAGGAGAGGCTCCTTCTGAGCAGCAGCACCACCAATACATTGTTTGTTTAGATCCTATAAAAACACAAAGTGGAGGGGTTTTTTGTGTGAGGCTTTTAGCTCTAAAATGGATTCCTGTTGCTGTTGCATTTACACTTCCTTTTGGCAATCTAAAGAAGGGTTTTTACTGAAGGAAACAATGACATGCATGATTGGGTTGGATATTGGAAGCCACGGAGTGATTCCAGAAGCACTTACAATGTTCTGGGTAAACAAAAGTGATGGTTGCAGGCCTTGCTGGAGAAATTTTATCTAAACTAATTTGAACACTTGCCAAATCAAACGTGTTCTAACCGGGCACGGAGTGTTCTCAGGGCTGGGAAGTACTTTGGAAATTAAGGGGAGGATTCAGTGCTTTCCAGCCAGAGGCCTCAGGTGGGACATCCACAGCTTCTCTGGGAAACCTGTGCCAGGGCCTCCCCATCCTCCCAGCCAGGAATTCCTTCCCCATATCCCATCTATCCGTGCCCTCTGGCAGTGGGAAGCCATTCCCTGTGTCCTGTCCCTCCATCCCTTGTCCCAAGTCCCTCTCCAGCTCTCCTGGAGCCCCTTTAGGCCCTGGAAGGGGCTCTGAGCTCTCCCTGGAGCCTTCCCTTCTCCAGGTGCACACTCCCAGCCTCCCCATCCTGCCTTTTCCCCTCTATTCCAGATTTCATTCTGATAATCAATTGGCTTTTTTACCTGCCAGTTATAGAGGAGGAAAGATAATCAGGACCTGGGAATTGAAAGCCTCTTGCTTCTCCCTGCCCATTCCTTGTCTCTATGTAGGAATTCATTTCATTGTTCCTACTCCATCCCTTTAAAACGTGGAGTAAGAAATGTCTTGAAGGTCACATTTCTCCTTGAAACTAATGATGGTGTTTTTCCTAATCCCATTACAAGGCCCCTGGTATCATTAGATGGAACTGGTACTGTTGAGCTTCATTTGATAAGCTGATGAAAGGGGGAGGAAAAGGCTCCCTGATGCAGAAAGGCATTCAGGGATCTGCTGGAATGGAACATGTTCACAAACATTATAATCTGCTTAACAGTGGCATTTTGGTGGCCCAGTGCTGCACCTTTATAGAGCAGCATAAAAGGCAGAAGGGAGCAATCCTGATGGATGTTTAAAAAAGCTGGAATGCCTCATGCACAGCAGCTGTAAACAGTTGGAAATTTTTATTGGGTTTTTCTTCCCCCAAGCCTGAAAATGGGAATCTTGTCTATGCTGTGAGCTCCCCCGTCTGGCATCACAGTATTTGGAATAACATCAAAGACCCTGAAGCCTTACAGAAATAGGTATTTCTGGAATAAGCTCAGGGGCACTTCCCTTGTTAAAGTGTGATATTAAGCCTCCAAAAATCCAGAGTGCTGCCAGCACTGCTACTTCCCTCCGTTTGGGAAGGGGATGAATATAAAACCATGGGTTATTGTGAGTTTGACAAAGAGGTTCTGTGGTTCTGATGTCATTTCAAAGACGTCAGTGGCCTTAAAGCTGGGCTTGAAATGGTGGCTGCTGGGTTGGTGTCAAAGGGGAACGTGCCCTTTCATCAACCTCTTGGTGGCACTGGGCTCGTTCGTACAGAAACCTCCACTTCTGCCCTGGAATTTCGCTGTTCTTTTGTCGAAACTCTTCATGCCACTAATTTTCTGGGCAGTTTCTCTCTTTTAGGTGCTTTGCCTCTGGGCCACAGTTGTAAGTTCAGATGT
Organism: Atrichornis clamosus; assembly: GCA_013400975.1. NCBI lineage: Eukaryota > Metazoa > Chordata > Aves > Passeriformes > Menuridae > Atrichornis > Atrichornis clamosus. The sequence goes on along the minus strand of WBMZ01004604.1, from coordinate 338,219 downwards.
GGTGGGATCGGCAAGGGCTTGGTCAATTAGAAAATGCCAGTGCGGGTTTGAAGGGTCGGGGGAACTTCTGGTGTTGGTGCGGTGCTCGTTACAGGGGGCTGGTTGGTGCCAGGGTCTTACCTCTGCAAAGGGTGAGGTCTGAAAGTCAGTTCTGACGTGCAAGAGATGAAATAGGAATGTACAAAATGTAGGATTATTTAAATGCAGCATCACAGCCCTTCCTGTGACATCTGTTTAAAAGCCTTTTATAGATAATGAGGCAACAACCCTGAGTTTAACTATAGCAGATTTCCTTTTTTTACTCCACTTTTCCTCCTTCACATGCCTGACACTGGTTGTAAATCACTTTTTGGGTGATGTCTCCTGTCAGAGCAGCAGATTACCAGGAGGCGGGTGGGAGTTTCCTTGGGTGGAAGTTTCCCTGCTCATCCTCCTTTTTTCAAGTCACTGTGATGACGTTTTTTAATTGATCTGGAGGAAGATGAAGCAAGCGGTGGCTCTGCAGATCTCTTACTCACTTTAATTAACTTTCACTGTCCTTATACCGTTTCTTTCCCACTATTTGAGGTCTCTGGTCCTCAAATTCCTTGCTGAACTTCTCAGCCAATCCCAGATGCGGCCGCCCTTCCCTCAGATTAGGATTTGAACTCAGAGTTGCACAAAAATCTTATTTTATAAAGTTTTGCCATAAAAAGCATCCTGTGATGGATCCCACAGGGCAGTGTGTGGCTGCTGGACAGCCCTCTAGGGCAGGGAGAATGCACACACTGGTAACAAAATCCATGTATCCCTGCAAGTGACTTGAAAGCGGAGACGGGAATCCAGTTGATGAGAATAAATCCTAACTCAGGTTTAAAACGTGGCTTGAACTTCTGTCAGAGCAACATCTTGGCTTTTTATATTGGTTGTAGCAGGTCTGTAGGTTACAAATGTGCAAGTCCAATTAATTATCAGCACCAGGGAGGGAGCCCAGGGCTTGAACTGGTCACTGGGAACGTCGTGGGTGGCTCAGGGCTCCAGTTCAGGAGCAGCAAGCACCACTCTGGCTGCTCTGAGTAATATTTGGCACCAAAGCCCTGTGCAGACACACTAAATTTACTCGTGCTGAAGAAGTTTGTGTACTTTTGACTGGTGCTAATTGATGGGCTGTGCCCTCGGGGGGAATAAATCTCCGCAAGTCAGATTTATGAGGACCCTTCTGTTTGTTTGGCAGCGCGAGCCTTGTTCCAGGGATAAACGGAGCGAGCAGGGAGAGCTGACACGCTGAAAAATGTGAGATCCTATTTCTCCCCTGGAATCCTGCACTTTCAGAGCCATAAAACTTCCTTTCTTAGTGTTTGGGACAGGGAGCTCGGAGCTGGGGAGCTGAGGCCTGGGAGCTGTCCAGGTGTTTCCTGAGGGAAGGATTCCCAGGTATCTTTGTTCCCGTGTGCTGGAGGGATATCACATGTTTTTGTCAAGTGCCTGATTAAGTTTGACATTTGAAAATAGAACTTCACGCCGAAATAAGTACTGTACTTGTGAGTATTTAATTAAGATGTTTAGTTCCTGTCAAGGCTGGTAGTTTCTCTTCCCTGTTAAGGGCAATACGTCTTCAACTGCTGAAATTTCAGAAACCTGTACTTAACCTTTACTCGTCATTCCATTTACATAGAAATCTGATTAACAACTTTTAAAGTTCAGAAGCTGCAACCAAATGCAATTAAAGCCCTTGTGGAGTCTGTTATTAAGAGCTGGCATTTAATGAAGACTGAGGGCACACTACTGTTACCATCCACACTGGAGCAGGATGTCTTAAGCAATTAGTTGAAGGCATGGAATACACAAAGTGTGCTGTATTACCCAGAAGTGAACATGGTTGGTATTTAACCAACATGCTGCCTTTTTTTTTTTTTTTTTTGGCCCCTCTCTTTGCTGGATTTTACGTGGCAGTTTGAGCTGCAGAAGCTCAGCTCAGGTGGGTTCAGCCCAGTCCTGGTTTTCCTCTGCATTCGAATTCTTCCCTGAGAGGATGCTCTGAGAGGTGGCTGTGTAGTAGGCAGTAAGCATGAGTGGATATAGCCTCTTTCTTTGTGATTTAAAAATGTTTAGCTTTACTTGAGTTACAAATATAAATTTCGAGCTGTACTCTTCCCCACCTCCAAATTGTGCAGAGCCACTGGAGCTCAGCTAAATTATAATTGCAGAGCAGAAATCTGCACTCAATTACCTGTTCAACTCTTACGCTCCTCCTCGACCTTTTAATGTGCTTCAGGAACAAAAGGAAGTCCAGTCAAATTGAGAGTGGGATTTCATCTTTCAGGAAAATGCTTTATTTTGTGCCATCTGTGAAACAGGTGGTAATTACACCTTCCTGATGAAGTTCCTTGTGTTTTGGTCCATTTTAGGGTACATTTGGCTCGTTACTGGACCACATTTATTTCACCAACTTATCAGTCTTATCAGATGGAGCATGTGCTAAAGAGATACATGGACTAGAGCTGTAGGATCATGGAATGGTTTGGGTTGGAAGGGACCTCAAAGCCCATCCAGTCCCACCCCTGCCACGGGCAGGGACACATCCCATTATCCCAGGTTGCTCCAAGCCCTGTCCAACCTGGCCTTGGACACTTCCAGGGATCCAGGGGCAGCCACAGCTTCTCTGGGAAACCTGTGCCAGGGCCTCCCCACCCTCCCAGCCAGGAATTCCTTCCTAATATCTAATTTAAATCTCCCATTCTTGTGTGTGTAGGAATGTGCAGACATAATATATAAAAATAAACATATATACACTCACAGAGAAAGATGTTTTTATTTAGTCATCAAACAGTCAATTACAAGTTACTGCCCTGGAGCTGATTTGGTTTACTTGTCAAAAATTACAAAAGGATTTCTTTTTCTTCCTTTATTTTCTGTTTTGTTTTGGTGTCAAAGCCTGATACCAAAATGAGGAAGTGGCCTTGTTACTCGGATCGTTTCTGCCTCTGTAATCTGTATTTGCAGAACAGCTGAGGTGCCTGGAGACAAATAAATGCTGTCCATTTGTTTTATGACCCAGTTAGTCAAATTGACTATTGGTAGCTTAAATAAATTTGTCATCAGTGTTTGTTTCTCTTTTGTTAAAATGAATAAATAAACCAGCAGAACTATGGGGAAAGACAGAAAAAAAATGACAGCTCAGCTCTTGTCCCTTTTTATAGAGGCCAGGTTGGAGCACCCTGGGATAGTGGGAGGTGTCCCTGCCCATGGCAGGAGTTGGAATGAGAAGATCTTTAGGAACCTTTCCAAATCTGTGATTCNCTTTCCAAAACTATTCTGTGATTCAACACCCAGCACATCTGGCTTAGAACTGCAGCAAGAAGATCAAAAGCCTCATTACTTTTCAGCAATATTTTTCTGCATGGGCCAGTCTGAAAATCCTGTCAGCAACTTGCCTCCAAAAACAGCCTGGAGTTTTCCTTCCTGCCTGGGCTCAGAAATGCCTGGCCTTCCCCCAGGGTCACTGGCCTCACTTCATTCCCTGTGCCTGGACAGTCCCAGGTTCCCACTGGTTCTGCTCTCCTGGTCCTCGTGGAGGATTTTAAGCAGTCTCACATTTCAGTGGTAGAAGCTGTGGTCTGGCCGTGTACTTACGAAAAGCCACAGCAAGACAGGACTTGAAAATCCACTTTACAAGGACAGAAAACACCTCCATTCAAATCCCTGTGCTGGGCACTTGTTACTGAGCCCTTTCTTGGGAGCTGTGGGAACGGCTGTGGCATTTGGGGTAAAAGTGGGAAGGTGAACCAAGTGCAGGCCAGCACTGGCTCGTTGGAGGAGGCTCCAGCCTGATGGTGACAGCACATTCCAGGTCCTGCTCCTGCTGTGCAGCAACTGGAAACCCTTCAAACGAAGTGTTTACCTCTCAAGTGACTTCAGCTCATCCAGGCCCTGAGCACAGCCCCACGAGGTGCTCAGGCGGGTTATGAAGTCCACACACGGCATCAAAAGCCTGTGCAATGAGAAGGTTCTGCTCTGAAACTCTCCAGAGCCATCGGAGCAGGTGGTGCCACTTAAAACGGCTTTTGGAACGTGGTAGTTTTCAAGTAGTTTTGAGGTTTGTTCCCTCCCTTCCTCCCTCCCTGGAGGGAGAGGCACGTTCCCAGGTCTGCAGTAATTCACAATTAGCATTGATAATGAGGGGAGCAGTGATAGCATTGTCTGCAGAGTTCTAGGGGGATTTTCTATTCCTTCCCAAAAATAAAAAAAGGAATTCTTCTTGTACAGGAATGGAATCGTGCAGTGCCTTAAAAGAATTAGTTCTGGAAGGGCTTTTATTATCACGTTTCAGTTAAGTGAATTGGAGGAGCAACAAGAAGATTAGATAAAGCAGGTTGAGCAGCATTAAATGGTGTTCACAGCCCCTAAAATTTGGGTTTTGTTCTTTCCGATTTACCTTGTTGCTTCCCTCTTTGGTGTGTTTGCTGGGTGTGTGCTTGGCCCATGTTCTCAACATGATAACACTGACCCAGGAAGCTCAGAGCTCTTAAAATTCAATTAACTGTTTCTCTTTTTTTATTGAATTTCCGCAATTACTGCAGCATTTTAATTACCAAGACTTTTGATACAGCAAATTACTGGGTTATTAGCAGTAGACTGCTGTCTCTCAGAGCTTTTCTTGCCTGGTCTGGCACGTTGCAGGCAGTTATCCTGTCTCCAGAGCTTGGAATCATGGAATGGTTTGGGTTGGAAGGGACTTGAAGATCATTGAGTTCAAGCCCAATTCAATCTTCAGGAATGATGCCTGTTTCCTGTGTTCACAATAAGTACAGGTCACAGCATCCAACTTGAATTCCCAGCTTTTTTTCCCTCGGGATTCATATGCAGTTGCTTTCCTTGCCCCTGAAATCCCGTGTGGCTGGACAGCAGCATCTCTCAGGAGTGTCCTGCCTTTCCTCAGTGTTTGCTGTTCCCACTGAACCATGGGATGGAGGATAATTTCAATCTGCTGCTCTGTTTTTAACCAGCTCTCTCCGTTGAAATCCCTTTAGGAAAATCTCTCTTCTACTCTGCCACCCCAGCTGGTGATTCCTCCTGCTTGATCCAACTAAAATGTAATTCCAAAGCCTTCTTGAGGTTGGCACAGCTCAGGAGGAGCCCGCAGTGTTTCTCCTCCTGCCCAGGGCACCAAAACATTAAACTGAAAATAAACCTTGCTTTCAGTGGCTGCTACTGACACCAAAATGCCAGCGACATCCTCGGATTCCATGAGGGTCATTCCATGGGGTTTTTCCCTCTTACACTTCCCTCACAGCCTTCAGTTGGAGTTTCATTCCCAGGGGGTGGCAAAGACAGGCCTGGGTGAGAAGTTCCCACTGGCACAAAGCCATTCCCCAGACACAAACCTTAGCAGCAGCTGGTTTTGTTTCCTGACTGGAAATGATCCCTGAGGGTGCTGGATCCAGTGGTGCTTTGAACAGCGACCTTCCCTTCGTGCAGGAGCCTCAGAGCTGGCACCGGGTGGCTTTAAGCTGAAGGAGGGCAGGGTTAGATGGGATATTGGGAAGGAATTCCTGGCTGGGAGGGTGGGGAGGCCCTGGCACAGGTTTCCCAGAGAAGCTGTGGCTGCCCCTGGATCCCTGGAAGTGTCCAAGGCTAGGTTGGACGGGGCTTGGATTACCCTGGGATAGAGGGAGGTGTCCCTGCCCGTGGCAGGGATGGAATGGGATGGGTTTTGAGGTCCTTTCCCAAAATCATTCTGTGAATGTTGCCACAGCTTTGTTAAGATCCCAGATGAGACAGAGCTCTTGTGATCTCTCCTGATCCCTGTGTAAAACAGGCCACGGGACTTTCTGGAATTAATTCCTGTTTGCCAGAGAGCCTGTGCCTTAGGAAGGCGTCCAGGGGAAAAGAAGAATCGGTGACAGACAGTAAATTGTAACCTTTGATGTCCCTGTTTAATTATGCTCTGGAAGTTTGTGCCTAACCCTTCCTCACAGCCTGTCCAGCTTTAACGTTGCAGCCTTTGGATTTTTTGCCAGAATTCCTGAGTGGAGGTGTTCCATCAGCTCTGTGCTCTCTGGGATCCAGTAACCTCTGAGCCTGCTCTGCTCTTGGCTAACGAGGCTGAGCTCATGCTGGCTTGGTGTGCTGCTGGAAGTCTTGTTTTTCCAGACCTTTAATGGCTCCCAGGCTGTTTTTTGTGTGTTTTCCACTCCTTTTTCCCTGATCTCTTGGTTTATCATGCCAGGGTTGTATTTGGCATTCCAGATGTGAGGACAGCGCAGAGCAATGTTCTAAACTTTTGCTTCTGACAAAGCTCTGCTTTTTACAGCCATTTACAATGAACTAATTAATACCCATTATCTCTAATATTCCCAAATTTACTAGAGTCCACTTTACACAACAATCCCATAAATCAGGAGATCCTTTCTTTTTCTGTAGCTGTAGAGATTTTCCTGTGCTGACATTGAAATCCTTACAGTACATTGATTATATTACTGAAAATAGTAATAAAAAGCATTAACAGGAGAATGATTGTCTGTGTTCACATCGTTACTTACCATTTTTCTCCCAAAACATTATAATTTATAAAACTCCTGTAGTAATCTTCCAAAGGAATGCGAGGCAAGAAAAGTTCAGGTCCGTTCCATCCAGAAAGGATTTGCTGCAGCCACACTCAAAGAATTATGGAATGGTTTGGGTTGGAAAGGACCTTAAAACTCATCTTGTTCCATCCCCCTGCCATGAGCTGCTCCAAACCCTGTCCAGCCTGGCCTTGGACACTTCCAGGGATCCAGGGGCAGCCACAGCTTCTCTGGGACACAACACTTCCATGTGTTTTCATTGATTGAGCTTCTTGTAATTACTGTTGTTTTAAAAGTGATTATGGATTGAATTTACACTGAGGATTAGGTTTCCATCCAAGAAAAGAAAAGGATTCTGGAATAGTGTTGTATTTCTCTTGGAATACAGAGGACTAGAAGAGGAGTTAAGATTTCTGGGACCCTGTAAGATCCAGTGTCGGTGATTTTCTCATTTCTAGTTGAACGTTGTCATGCACCTCCCTGCATTTCTTTGTTGACTTCTGGTATTTTGGCTTTTGTCGCATCCTTGGTGGACATAAAACTTTATCTCTTTCTGTTTACTTAAAGCCAAATTTGTCACCATCATAAGAATCCATCAGCCAGGATCTGTCTTCTGGAAATCTGTGTCGCTAGACATGGATTTTGTTATTTCCCCTTAATTCTTTTTTAATAGAATCTTCTATCATCTGTTCTGTGATGTTTTCCCTGATCAATATGAGGTGGAGAGGCCAGTAATTACCTGGTCTTACCATTCACCCTTGAAAAATTCGTGGTGTGATGTTGGTTTTCCTTTGATTTTCTGGACCCCCCCCCAGTCCAGGAGGGACGCTGAAAATCAGGGTTTATGGTGTGGAGTTTGAAACTGTGTTTTGGTGATGGAGCAGAGTGTTCACACTGCAGCTTCCAGCTGAATTCAGAGTACAGGAGGGTGTGAAACACCAATTAAAGCTTTTAATTTGTAGAACAGAATTTATTCAGAGCTCAGCCCGTCTGAAACCTCACAAGAGGTGCAAAAAACGAATTAATTCAGCTGTTGCCCTGGCCAGGTGTGTTTTATTTGTTCACAGGTCAGTCTCGGGTGTGATAAGACATAACAGCTTATCCAACTTGTCCTGGGGCTCAGCCAGAGAAGGAAAATGTGGATCTGGAGCGTCACAGGAGCAAATCTGTTCTTGCCCCACTGTTGCAGTTCAGAAGGACAGCGTAGTGTGAGTGTTACCAGCTCCCTGTGATGGACAGGCTGCACACGCTGCCGTGACCTTTTGAAATTTGAGAATTGAATTCTGCCTCCAAATCCATAAATATTGCTTTTTTCATAAAACACTTCCGATTCATTTTCATTCCCAAAGAGCGGCTGGATAAAGAGCGCTTTGTTCTCCTTTGTTATGGACAGCTTTATTTGTCTGACTGATGTAAACACACTCCACGGATGGCAGGATTCAACCACGGAGCAGAAAGTCAAAGTCCTTGTTGCAGATGAATGGGATGTTGCAGACTTTCCAGTCCCTCATAAATCTTGCTGTATGTCCCTGTGATTAATGTCTAACAGGGTTTTTGATTGATGGCTTAGCAACTCCTAATCAGGTGTTATGGGACCAAATCAGGAAATCCCTTACTTGGCTGCTTAAGGAAAGCTCCTTTCGCTTAGATAGGCAGGAAAAGCCTGGCTTTTCTTTTCTTTTAAGTGGATATTTTTAATATCTGGGTTTTCTGTCCTTGTAAAGTGGATTTTCAAGTCCTGTCTTGCTGTGGCTTTTCGTAAGTACACGGCCAGACCACAGCTTCTACCACTGAAATGTGAGACTGCTTAAAATCCTCCACGAGGACCAGGAGAGCAGAACCAGTGGGAACCTGGGACTGTCCAGGCACAGGGAATGAAGTGAGGCCAGTGACCCTGGGGGAAGGCCAGGCATTTCTGAGCCCAGGCAGGAAGGAAAACTCCAGGCTGTTTTTGGAGGCAAGTTGCTGACAGGATTTTCAGACTGGCCCATGCAGAAAAATATTGCTGAAAAGTAATGAGGCTTTTGATCTTCTTGCTGCAGTTCTAAGCCAGATGTGCTGGGTGTTGAATCACAGAATAGTTTTGGAAAGGTTCCTAAAGATCTTCTCATTCCAACTCCTGCCATGGGCAGGGACACCTCCCACTATCCCAGGTTGCTCCCAAGTCCCATCTGACCTGGCCTTGGAGACTTCCAGGGATCCAGGGGCAGCCACAGCTTCCGTGGGCACCCTGTGCCTCCCCACCCTCCCAGCCAGGAATTCCTTCCCAATGTCCCACCTAACCCTGCCCTCTGGCAGTGGGAAGCCATTCCCTGTGTCCTGTCCCTCCATCCCTTGTCCCAAGTCCCTCTCCAGCTCTCCTGGAGCCCCTTTAGGCCCTGGAAGAGGCTGGAAGGTCCCCCTGAATCCTCTCTCTGGAGTTCTCTCCTGTCCCCCTTGGCTGGTTCCTGTCACTGCTCAGCCCCATTTCCACTTAATTCCTTCATCCTGAAGAATTTGTGGAACTGTTGAATTGAGGGCACTGGAACAGAAAGAGCTTTGATCTGCCTGGCCCAGTTTCTGCTGTGCCTGAATTTTTTAACTTAAAAATGAACTCCCCATCCCTGTTTCTCTCTTTTCATCTTCTTAGAAGTAGCCACATTCCTGGAAGTGTCCAAGGCCAGGTTGGATGGAGCTTGGAGCAACCTGGGATGGTGGGAGGTGTCCCTGCCCATGGCAGGGGGTGGCACTGGGTGATCTTTAGTGTCCCTCCCAACCCAAACCATTCTGGGCTTTGATGAATTTCCAGGATAGTTCTCAGAATGAGCTTTCCCTGTTTTTACATCTTCGGACTTTGTCAGATCCTTGCATCCAACCATCCTCCCCGCCTATCTAGTAAATAGTTTAATAAAGTAAATTAACAAAAAATCAACAATTTTCTCTTATTTTTCCAAATCTGTGGCATTTTCAGGAAGGTTCTGAATATCTTCCAGCAACCTCATCTGCTGGTTCCCTATTTCACCTGTTCCCCACCAGGGATAATTCATTCTGCTCCCAGCTCAAAGCTCTCTTGGCTGGTTGTAATCTTGGAGCCAAGTTCTGTGTTCCTCCCTTAATATTCCCTGGTCCTGGATATAAAGTGACACCAGAATCATGGGATCCATCAGAAATAGATTTCATCCATAATGGAAGAACAAATTGCTAAATGTTTTTCTCTTTTTTTAAAAACTTGATTAAGTTTGAGGGTTTAATTAGATTTTTGTGGCGATTTTATGGTTGTTAATTTAAGTGGAGAAGATGAAATGCAAATAATGGAATACAAATGGATTTGGTGAATTAGTGTTAAAAATTAGCACAGTGATTATTTTTACCAATAAACAGGAATTTTTCAAAGCTTGTGCTCAGGTAAAGTTTTAATTGAGATGGTTTAGGAGTCGAATTTTCTATGTTTGGTTTTTTTTTTTTTTTTCTTCCCAAGCCATCCAAAGTTGTTTCTAATAAGGGGCATGATTCCATTTGCTTAGATATTTATTCCTGTGTAATTTGTTTCAACTTAGCCAGCACAGGAGTGATTAATTCTTTTCATTACATCCAACTCTCTTTGATGGGCTTTGACTGGCTAATTATTCACATGGAACACATTCCTGATAACCTCTGAGTAGGTGGAATTCCCTGAAAATAAATAGCGACTGTCTGAACACACTGACAAAAGTTAATTTTTGAGGGGCTTCTTCTCATCTTCAGACACGAGGAAATGAAAATGGAATAACTCGGAGCCTGTTTTTCCTTCTGCACCATGGAATTGCTTAAATAGCATCAAATGCCAGAAGGGTTTCACAGAGGGGACCCTCGTGTCACAAAGGGACCCCCCAGACCCTCCCTGAGCTGGAGGAAAATCAGTCCTAAACCACACTGGCACCACTGGCAGCTGTGGGAATTCATGTTTTCAATGACGAAAGAAGCATGTTTGGTTTGGGAACTATTCAGGGGCAATTTTTGCAACTTTCCCTGGGTATTTTCCAACATATGTGACCCCCAGCACACGTATGGATGTTTTCCTGGATGCATGGATGGTTTCTGTTTCTCCATATAAATATGTAGAAAGTATATAAACATATACATGCCTTTATAAAACATGGCCTTGTCACTGCACAGGTCACTATTGCAAACTTTTATGTTTTTAAGAGCATTTATTAGGGATATAATCAGTGTTTAAAGATCAGCCAAAACCCACCCAACATCTCCCTGTGGCTACCATGGATGGAGTCACTTTTGGGAACTTTTAGCAAGTTCCTTTTTACCAAAAGTTCATTTTTACCATCAGGGGCTCAGAGCAGATTGAATTGGTCGATGGAAGTGTCCAAGGCCAGGCTGGAGGGGGCTTGGAGCACACTGGGATAGTGGGAAGTGTCCCTGCCCATGGCAGAGGGTGGAGCTGAGGGCACTTTGAGGTCCCTTCCAACCCAAACCATTCGGAGGAGTATGAAATAAACTTTTACCAAATGAGAGCCGGTCCCGGGATCACATTTCCGAAAACAAAGCCGCGTTCCTCTCAATTAGAATTTTCACGAGGTTTATCAGTTTTCTGTACGGAGAACCTACAACTCCCAGCCATTGCAGGGACGTCGTGGTGCTGTTTAGTCCCATCTCCTGAGTCCTCTCCCTCCCTCTGCAGATGCTGCTGACAGAGTACCTGGACATGAAGAACACACGCACGGCCTCGGAGCCCTCGGCCCAGCTCAGCTACGCCAGCTCCGGCCGGGAATTCGCCGCCTTCTTCGCCAAGAAGAAACCCCAGAGACCCAAAAACCCTCTCTTTAAGTAAGTGCTGGGGCTTTTCGAGCTGTGCCTAAGCTGCCTTTGGTCCCTCGAGTGCTGCTGGTAATTGCAGTTTCACAGTGTGAGAGGTGTGGAAGTTCTGAGATGGGGATTTAAGGCCCGCAGCTGAAGCCTGGCTGAGATCTGCTACGGATTCAGCGCTGGCTTTTGGAGTTGAGCTCTTCCCAGGGCTCATTTCAGGACTGGAATCCCATTACAGAGCTGCTGCAAAGCACGGAGTGATCCATTATGCCTCTCTTTGTCCACGGTAAATTCAGGACCTGTTAAAGGCAGCGATAAAGGGGACTGGACAAAGGGAATTAAGATAACTGTATAATTACGAGATAGACTAAGCAGTTAATCCTGTCACTAACTCCTTTAATTCAACGTGCAGGGTGGAAGGAATTAAGTGGTTGGGAGGAGAGTGTAAGAGAGAGGATGAGAGAGGCTGGGTGGCCAAGGGAAGGGTTTGGGAGAGCAGATCTGTGCAAGAGTAAGAAGAGCGGAGGAGGAGTTGCTGAGCAGCACGGCTGGGAGAGAAGATTCACACCTGGATCTGGGGGAGCTGGGCTGGAATTTTCATCTCTTCCACTGCCTACATGTGCTGGTCATTCTCGTTGACCTCTTGAGGATTTTGGGGAGTAGCAAAAAGTGCTGTTTGGCAGCAGGTGCTCCCAGTGGATGTACTCTCATGTTACCTGGGGTGCCAGTTGGAAATCCAGGTCTTCCACACTGTCTTTGCTCTCCCAGGATGAGCTCTTCCCTGTACCCTTCTGTTATCAGAAGGTGAAGCATTACCTGGAGGATTTCAGAGGTGCAACCTTCCCCTGTCAACCCATGATTTTTACCCCCCACCCTTTTTTTTTCAACACTCCCATGGCTGTTTTGGGCTGAGAATTACACTTGAATTTACCCTGACTTGCAGATGGATTTTGGAGCAGAATAGGGCTGCTCACACTGTGTCTGTTCCTGGCTGTACAAGGACCCGAGTCTGGGGTTTGAGGCCTAAGTTTGGGATTTAAGTTTGAGGAATAAGGACGCTCTGTTTCACCTGGAGCAGGTTAAGGCTGTGCAGAGTCTGCCAGCAGAGGGAAGGTGGCTGTAGGTGTTAAAAGTGCAGGTGAATCACCTCGTGGGAGCAGCATCTCTCAGCTCTCCTGGCCCTGTCACCGCGCGGCTCCGTCACCGCAGTGACAGCAGCACTTGCTGGGATCTCTTCCTTGGTTATCTCTCTGCTGTCAGCTGTCACCCTATCTATGGAAATCTCCCTTGAAATGGAATTTCTCAGCCCACTGAGGTTTGTACGTGTTTGATGGAGTGTTGTTCTTGTCTCCCCTCCCATCTTCAGTGCTTTGCGTGCCAGGCTCTTTTCCTTGCCTTTCCATTAGCTCCCTCCAGATCAGAGGAGCTTTCCACTTGTCATCAGAATATCTGCATTTCATTCCTTGCTTCAGGAGTCTCTTAGGGCAGGGCTCCACCTCGTGTTTTGCTCACAGGTGGGTGCAGGTGTGAGCTAATTTAATTAATATTAAATACTTCTGCTAGCTGTGTCTTCCAGCAGTAGTGGGAGGAATGAGAACTCCTCAGTTGTGTCCTCCTGTGTGGAAATCAGTGGCTGGTATTTGGGAGAGATTTGGAATCGCTGCTTCCTTTCCTTTAAAATGGGTGTAATTAAAAAAAATTAAATACTTACTTAGTTGTAATGTTGGCTTGAAAAAGAAAGCTTCAGATGAAGAGTGAGAACTGTGGGAATTTGGATAATTGATGCCATCATGAACCTGGCTTTCTTCTCTTCCCAGAGGTAGCCAAGGGCATGCTCAGGTTGCCATCTCAGATTTCCAAGATGGAAATCGGGCACTGGCTGGGACAGGAGTGAATTGCACAAGCAGGTGTTGAACACCCCATAAATCAGCCCCAGCCCTGGCTGTAATTACTGGTAATTCTGTACAAACCAGAGGTATTCTGAGAGCTTTGTGGGAGAGCATTGGGAAAGGATTACAGGGGTAGAGGAGTTAAGTGGAGGTAGGAGTGCAGGGAAGAGCAGCTCGAGGGGATGGCAGAGCCGGGGAAATAAGGGAGAGAACCTGGGTGGTTGTGGGAAAGAAGTGGTGAGATGTGGGTTTGGTGCCTGGAGGAGAAGACCTGTGGGATAATGCTGCACTTGGTGTCTCACTGGGGCCAGAAGGGAGCACGTTGTAAATACAGAGCCAGGAATTTACAGCTCATTTAATTAAAATCTGAAGGGTCTGTTGTATTTTGATAAATCGTTGTTAGTTCGGTTGCAATAATACTGACACTCACAGCCCAAATTAAAGCAGAAAAGCCTCATTAATAGTAATAACCTTGACACTGGTGCACAGGAAAGCTGTGAAATGCTTTTCCCTTGTCTCTGGTGTGGTGCTCGTGTTCCCAGTGTCCCTCTGGGCACCACTGAGGCTGATTCCATGTCCCTTAACAGTAGGACTGGGGAGGGAAGGAGGGGTCTTAGAGCAAATCATCAATATCTTGGAGTCTTCCTGTGAAAGAAGTCTCCCCTCTAAGTCTGGTGTCCCCTGGGGCTGTTCGAAGATGCTTTGTTCATTTGAAGGTGCTTTGTCCCCACCACATCCTCCTTTTTTCCCTGGTCCCCAGGGCTCATCCAGGCACTCCCAGGGCTGGTGTTTGCTGGGAAGGGCCTGCCTGGAGCAGCAGCCCTTGGCCATGGGAATGTTCCCAGCACTGAGCTCAGGCCGGTCAGCCAGGAGGCCCTGGTCACAGGACACTCGTGGTCACAGGACACTCGTGGTCACAGGACACTGAGCCTGGCCAGAGCTGTCCTGGGTCCTTGGGGTGACAGATCAGGGCCCAGGCTGGGGCCTTTTACTGTGAGTGGCAAAAATCCTGGTGATGGGGCAACAGTCGTTGGCAGGTATTTGTCTGTGCCTCTCCTATTCATCCTTGTGGACTATTAGAGCCATGCAATAAATAACTTAAATAACTTAGGTTGGTCCCTAAATTCCAGGAGAATAAAACCTTCCGTTTTTACATTGTTTAGAGCTGAGTGGTGCTCACAGGAAGGATGCTTTTAGGGCTGGCTGACTGCCTGGATTGACTGAATTCTTGTGAATTCCAGGTTTGAGTCCTCCTCCCATGCCATCAGCATGAGTGCCTACCTGCGGGAGCAGAGGAGGGAGCTGTACAGCAGGAGTGGGGAGCTTCAAGGTATGGAGAGACATCCTGTTTTCATTGGGTAATTCTCTTTTGCAGGAGCTTGAATATCCAGGCAACACCAGGTATTGATCCTTCTCTGCTTTGCCACACAGGCTGTCTAAATCTCTCCAGGCTTTAAGCTTTTGTTTGTTATTATGTTGTGAAGGGTTTCTCTTTAGTTGCTCTGTGTTTGCAGCTGGAGGTCAAAGTCTTAAAAGATGTTCATGAAACAACGGGTGAAATACAAACAACCTCACCCTGAGCACTGGTTTTGGATACTTGGAGCTACCTTGGATGTTTATGTGCAGTTGATTTCCTTGGTGTAATACTTACCCTGGATTGCTTTGGCAGCTGAGCTCACTCAGCTCATATTTGAAGTTGGATGGACTGAAGTGACCAATCCTTTGCCTTTTGTACACTTGAAGAGTGGCAGAGTGTTTGCAGACGGTGAATGTGGGGACTTGGGCTGCTCTTGCTGATTTTTATTGCCCGTGGCAAGTGCTGTGTGTACACAGGGAAGTGTCCCCTGCTCCAGGCATGGCATCGTTTCCTGTGTTTTCCCTGAGTGGTCCAAAGGCTGCTTCTGGCAGCAGAACCAAGGGAATATCCTAGGATTGTCATGATCATGTGTAGCAGGACTGAATTATTTCGTATCATCTATTCTAGTTTCTTACTGGGCTAAACATAACAAGAAAATAATTTATACTCTTTAAATGTTAGAGTGCTGGCCAAGGGTAGAATTTCTCCTTGAACTCTTGCCCGTGCTAATTTTCAGTTGGCTTTTAATTGAGCATGTTTTATCATTTGCGAGAGAATTTTGGATGACTTCGTGTTCCTTTCCTCCTTTTATAACTCGTCCTCAGGGACAAGTTAAACCCACGAGGGTGTGAAAGAAAGCCTTGAGAGACAGAGATTGTTCCTGTGACAGATCTGGTGACTGTAAAGGTGATCTCAGTATTGATGATTAGGGCTGTAATGGTTCTGTGGTGAATATTGAGATACTTCTGGGTGGACTGAGAAGGAAGAATGTGAGCTCACGATGTGCTGACGTCGGCAGCTGCCCACACTCTGATCCCACAGCGTGTGGGAAGGGAGGGAAGTGGAGCTACCTGTCATTTAAATTAGGATCTCAGCTTTTACACACACTTGGGAGGTGTTGAGCTCACGGCTCGTTGCTTTTTGAGATCCAGGTTCTCACCTTCAAATCTGCCACTGTGCCCTGGAGTAGCTGAGAGCAGTCACCCCGTGCAGTGGGATGATGTTGAGCTGTTCTGTCCCATTCCCAGTTTTTATTCCAGTAGGATTTAAGTAGTTGCTCCTCCACAGTTATGAGCTCTGCGTTGCAAACTCTGTGGGACAAATGTGGGTTCAAAGCCAAGAATTTTGCAGCTGTTGGCAGCACTAAGTTTGGGGCCATCAGGGAGCCTGCAGCACTGTCCCGTGTCCTCTCCAGAATTTCAAGTCTCTTTGGGATGAATCCTGTTGCTTTTTGTCATTCCCAGTTGTCCATGTGCTTTGGAAACACAGTAGGGAACAGAATTGACTCACTCCATAGCTGTGTCCTCCTCCAGGCACCTTTAGGCTGAGATTTGGGTGGTTTTGTGGTTATTCCTGTTAAACCGAGGGTTTGGTTTTGAGGAGCTCCTGTCAGGGCTCGGAGCTCGTTCGGAGCCAGATTTCATGGAAAAGTGATTCCTTATTAATACAAGACAAATCTGGAGGCAACGTTTGTGATGAGCAGGAGTTTGGGAGGGTTTTCAGGAGAGGAGGATGCAGAGGAGCTGCTGGGGCTTCCAGCTGCCGAGGGAGCGCGGGATTGGGAAGAACAAAGCCCAGGAGCTGACAAAGAAGAAAAGGACAAAACACAGGAATTGGTGTGGATGGGGCCAAGATCCTGTTGCCCTTTCCAGCTCAATTGGAAGAGCTGGGACGTGATGCAATAGGTGACAAAAAGTCAGTGTAGGGAGTCAATAGGGACAATAGATGAGATGACTTTGCTGAGGTTCTTTGCAGTTTAACCATCAAGAAAAGTTTCCCTTTGAACTTGACGTTAAAAATGTAGTAGCCTCTCTCTCTATTATAAGCTGCTGTTCCCTTTTAGGTAGCTCATTAATCTTCCTGAATCCCAGACCACAGCAAGATCTGCATTTGGATTTTTTTTTTTTTAATATTTTTTTTTTAATGCCTTTTAAAGAGAAATACAATTTAATTGTTCAATCAGGTTAGTGGAAAGCAGGCATGTGACACTCTGTCTTCTGTGAACGCTGCACAGTTTCTGTTCCCAACAGCCTTATCCACAGGGATGATTTTTCAGTGGCAGCAGGGGGAGGGTGACTTGTTAGGGAATCTTTTTTCCTGAAAAGATCTTCAAAGAAACATATGCATGAAAAGAAAGGAATTTATAAAAGTTTGGCTCACGCTAACTTTTTGAAATAAGAATTTAATTTAAATAGCCTTAAAATGTGTGAAGATCAGAGTGATGCTTTGTCATTAACTTCTTTGATTTGGCCTGAAATAGTGCAGTGCACGAGCCACACATTATCTCTCAGTGGGGGAAAGGGACCTGCTGCAAGTGGTTTAGAGCTGGAATTCTTCTGTCTTGTTCCACTGAAATTGGAGGAGAAAGACTTTGGCCATGTGTTTTTCCCTTGAAGTTGGACACACAAGTTCTTTGACAGTTGCCATTAAAAAAAAGGTGGAGGATAAATACATAAATGAAATCTCTCCTTCTAGATCAATATGGTGTGGAGAGAGCTGGGGGTGTTCCCCTGGAGAAGAGAAGGATCCAGGGAGGGCTCAGAGCCCCTTCCAGGGCCTAAAGGGGCTCCAGGAGAGCTGGAGAGGGACTTGGGACAAGGGATGGAGGGACAGGACACAGGGAATGGCTTCCCACTGCCAGAGGGCAGGGTTAGATGGGATATTGGGAAGGAATTCCTGGCTGTGAGGGTGGGGAGGCCCTGGCACAGGTTTCCTAGAGCAGCTGTGGCTGCTCCTGGATCCCTGGAAGTGTCCAAGGCCAGGTTGGAGCAACTTGGGATAGTGGGAGGTGTCCCTGCCCATGGCAGGGGGTGGAATGGGCTGCGTTTTAAGGTCCCTTCCAACCCAAACCCTTCTGTGTTTCTATGGAAGGATCCATTTCCACGTGGCCCAGAACCCCTCACCAGCACAGTTGGTGCCCTGACATCTCTCTTGTCTGCAGGTTGATGTTGTGTGGGGCTGGGGCAGCAGCTGGATTTGGGAGCTGCCAATTAATGAAAAATCAATCAATAAATAACTTAATGCAGGCCGACAACAGAAGCGACGGGAGCTGTAACTGAAACAGAAAGCTCAGTGGGTGACAGTCTGTATTCCAGAAGGTGCCTAACCCAAGGATCTCCCTTCCCTGTGGATAACCTCGTGTGCATGGGATTCGGAATACCTGTGATGGGAGAGCTCCAAGGGCACGAGCTCCTCGCTGTCCCTTGGTAATTCCAACACGGTGCCACTTGGCCAGAGGTGCTGTTGGTTATGGGATCCTCCAAGATCCGTGGGGTGTTGTCCCAGAGCCCTGTGTCCTGTTCGTCAGCAGAAATGGGAACAGACTTCATTTGTATGCACTGTGAGAATCCGAGGAGCCTGGAGGGTGCTGGTGAGCACGGAAGAGTCTCCGGCTCCTCCGTCACCTGCCCGTGCAGCCCTGGTGGGACACAGCAGGGTCAGCTCTGCCCGCTCCTGCAGCTGGGATGGCTCTGAGGATGGAACGGGAAGTGCTCCGGAGCAGCTGCTGTTCCCATGGATCTGAAGGGACTCCGCACCTGCTCAGCACCTCTTCAAATTTCAGCTTGTTGCTTCTCTGCCCCTGGAAGCTCGGTGCACGTCCGCGGTGATGAAACTCCTCCGTGGCTTTGCGGAGCGGGGTTTTGTTTGGAATGTATCTGTGCAAGCTGTGGGATGCAGTGCTTTATCCTGGAGCAGGGTTAGAGCCAGAATTCCAGAGTCAGCACTCGGTCTCACGTTAGATCCCACTGGTTTGGGTGTGGATATTGAAGGTGTTCATTTGCAGACACGCAAACAGTGGCTGCCCTGTGTGGCACTGGGAGCTCAGGGGGATGCTCCGTGTGCTGTCCCTTGAGGAATCACTGCTGGAAGTGCTTGTGCTGTGTTAAAGGATGGAAAATATTCTTGGATTGTCGTTGTGCCTTTGATTTTTTTTTAGTTTTCATTTGGTTTGGGGTTTTTATGGGAAGTTCTGTCTCTGATCCTGCTGCTTTGGCATCCTGCGGATGAGTTGGTGCTCTGCTGGCACTGGAAGTTTGGGACAGGACTTGTTGTACAAGGAAGGGAGAAAAAAGTCAACTGACCTCAGAGAAAGTCTTTAATAGAACAAAGAAATCATTCATACCCCAAAGCTGTTTCCTCCCAGCTCTTGGGCACATTTTGTGTGCTGAACTGAAACAGCAAAAATTCAGTATTTCTATATTCTGTATCTAATTCAATATTTCTATATGGAGTTATTTAAGCAGTTTCTGTCCAGGGCATCCCAGGGATGCAGTGCACTTCTTCCTACTTGAAAAAAAAAAAATCAGATAAATTTCCCTTGCTTCCATTTTCTTAAACACTTAAGTTTGAGGAACAGGAGCGAATTGGAATGAGATGATCTTTAAATTCCCTTCCAAGCAAATCATTTTGGGACTCTGTGAAGTTTCAGTTTGTCAGAGGTGATTTTAAATAACCAGCACTTTTGCACAGTTATTTTTCTCTTGTTGAGAGTAGTAGAGTATTATATGAACTGGCTCTTAAATTAAAATCTAACGCAAGAGGCTCCTGTGAATTTTAAATAAGCAGCACTCAGATATCTAGAAGTTGACCAGTGGTTTAGCTGGAATGTTCAAGGCCAGGTTGGATGGGGCTTGAAGCAACCTGGGATAGTGGAAGGGGTTGGAACCCATGCCAGGGGTTGGAACTGGATGGGCTTTAAGGTCCCTTCCGACCCAAACCAGTCTGTGATTCTGGGATTAGCTGTATATATAAAATATAATATTTTTCTGCCAGCTACTGTGTGCAGTGTGGGTTTTCTTACCTCAGTGTCTCAATATTGGGAATGTGTTTGTCTCCTGGGTTGTTGCAATGGACCGTGCTGGAGGTTTGGCCCTTGGTAGCTGTTGGAGCCGAGAATTCCCTGATTTCTGCAAGTTTCCGTGCTCCACTGTGTCCCAGTGGATCAGCAGGAGAACTACAGAGTTACAGGTCTATTATGTCATAGAACCACAGAATTATGAAATGCTTTGGGATGGAAAGAACCTTAAAGATCATCTGGTTCCACTCCTGCCAAGGGCAGGGCCAGCTTCCACTAGCCCAGGTTGCTCAGCTCTGACAGAGGAAGGCAAATGGGGCAGTGAGACAAAGCTCTGCTATAATGGGACGATAAATTATAGTGCATCATTTTTAGAAACTCTGTGGATTTTTAATTGCTGGCTGGGTGATAAATGGAAAGCCCCAAACACCCCTGTGATAGAAATTTAAATTTGGGGAGTGGGTTTGTGTTACTCACCAGTGTGCTGTTCATCTATTCTCCACCCAAACCTGAAACATTTCTTACCATAAGGTTTTAAGTAATTAAAGAAAATGGAAGAGAAACTCTGCTAATTAAGATTTTGACGCCAAGAAATAGCAGCGGAGGCAAACGGGATCTGATATGACAAGGGCACGATGTAAGGCCAGGTCCAGAGAAAATGCAGTTATTTGTAGGTGCCTTGTTCCATTTGGATTCACCAAAGGGCTGCCGGAGGGAGCCAGCTGTGCTCGGCAGTGACAGAAACGAATCCTGACATTTGGGATAATGAAAATTCGGTTCAGCACCTCTCAGAGATGTGTATGATAATGTGTTGTCAGTCAGAGGCAGCCAGGAGGGGGAGAAGGCACAGAATTCATGTCTGGTTAAAGGAGACGTTGTGACAAGTGGACTGTGTTGGTTAAAAAGACTCTTTAGGGAAAGACAGGGAATAAACCAGAGGAAGAATCAGCCGAGGAGGGGGAGCCGATGTCCCGAACCTCCCGCCACAGCAGTGCTTTTGTCTCCCTGGAATGTGCAGGATCACAGTTTGCTTTGAGCTTGGGCAGGGCTGGAGGAGAGGGGAGAGAAGGGCTTTTTTGTGGTTTGCCAGCACGAATGCCATCAGCTCCCTCAGACCTTGGAAAGCCACTCCTGATTTCCTCGGCGTGTGCTTTTCCCGGTGTAGCGGATTAGCGGCACGGTCTCTTCAAAGGCTGCCCAATCAAGGAGGGGTTATTAAAACCACGGTGCTTTATGACTGAGAATTAATTAGAGCAGCATTTTCATGCAAAACATCCAATTTTTTGATTAGCAATGGAGCTGGGCCACAATTAACACTCTAGGAAGCTTAAATTTCCAGCGTTTTGATTCTCAGGAAATGAGATTATCAAACTGGGGTCAGGCACTTGACAGCAAAAGGGGGATTATGTGGAAGAAAATCGTTTGTTTCTTGATGTTTCCTCGGAGATTGTTATTAAAGCTACAACAATTCAGAGGGAGATACCTAAAAAAAGGAGGCAGGAGGGTCCCTTTTCTTTGTCAGTGCAAAGAGCGCCCGGTGTTGGGAAGAGGACGTTTGGCATTTCATCTACAGCAACAGGTTCCCACTGCTGGGTGGGGTCAGTCTGCCTTTTCCCATCCATGTGGGTTTGTTTTCTTCTTTTCAAACCATGTTTTTGATCCCTTCCAGGTGTCTGAGGCCGTGCGTTGCTGCTTATTAAAGGCTGACCTCGGGTCTGTGAGAAAGGATCGGGGGCATCCCTGTCACGTCTGGAGAACACTTGGAGGGGGGGTTGGATCTCCCACTTAACTCTTGTCACTTCTCAGGGAGATGTGAGGTGCTGGAAGTCAGGCTTGGGCTGTGAAATCTCTGCTTTGGTTTGTGTCAGGGACTTTGAGCAAGGTAAGGCAGGAGGAGTAATTTTGGATAACGGGTTTGTTTGCTGCCAGCTCAGAGGGCGCCGCTGAGCACCGGGAGCGTCCCTGTCATGGAATGGGTTGGGTTGGGAGGGACCTTCAGGATCATCTCATTCCACCCCCTCCCACGGCAGGGACACCTCCCACTATCCCAGCTTGCTCCAAGCCATGTCCAGCCTTGGACACTCCCAGGGATCCAGGGGCAGCCACAGCTTCTCTGGGAAACCTGTGCCAGGGCCTCCCCACCTCGGTCTTGACTTCAGGCTCCTCTTGCTTTAATCTTTAGTCCCATCCACTGTTCTCACTTCAGAGCCCAAACACCTCTCAGGTGCCACGTGGTGCTTTTTTAATATAAAACCCAAAAATAGGGGCATCAAGGGGGTGTATCAGTAGAGGAGCTTCTCAAATAGAGGTGGAGAATCGATGCTGGAGTCGGTGACGAGTCTGTCACCAGCTTGGATTCTCCATCTTCACAACTCTCCTGCTACTGCCAAGCTTCTCTCCCCCGTGGATATGGGGAAGCACATTCAAAGAAGGGCTCATTGTATAAAATACCCCACAGATACTTCAGTCTTACCAGTACTGCTGGGAGGCTGCTCCAACCAGGACCAGTCGGGCTGAGTTGTTACAACTGTGACTCCCAGGGACTCTCCGTGTCCCAGTGCCTTGTTTGCAAAGCAGTCTTTGATTTTCAAGGTACTTATTTACAGCTTCTTTCCAGCTTTGAATTTGGATTACTGAAGAATTTGAGGGCTTTGTGGTGAATTGACAAAGACAACACGGAATTATCTTGTATTATGCAGATTGAAACAGAATAGGTGGAAAATGTTTATGCCTAAGAACTGTAACACCCTGGTTTATATCAATTACTGGAGTTTTTTCCAGGCTTTTGGAGATACTGAGCCATGGAATTTGTGCTTTTGACTAAGCAGCAGTAGTAAACCATTTACTTAAAACAGTTTTGTCTGGCTGTTCAGAAATCTCCATTTGGTGTGAGCAGGTCTGGTTTCTCATGATCTGCTCTGCTCTGAGCGCTGCACTGGTGGAACTGGGCTGCAACAACCTGGAAGAGTGGAAAACCTCCATAGGTTATTGAGTGGATGGTGCTGCAATTGTCTCTTTTAAAATTTTAATGGAGCCAAAATCCTATTTTTGGGCGCTGGCTTTTCTTAGGACGTTATTTGTGCAGAGCTGCTTCCCTGACTCGTTCAAGGAATGATTTTGGATGGTTCCCGTGTTGGGTTTGTGATGGCGGCAGGACATTCCCGTGTGCCTCTGGTAGCCCAGGTTTGGATTGCTCCACTTCCCTTCTGTTACTGCTACTGATCATTTACCACATGGGATTTGGGGTTTGCAACTCCTGAGTGCTGAGCACCACCACGGAGTTGGGCTGTGAAATGAGGAATGAAAATATCCATGGGAATGCAGATGACTGAATGCAGTCAGCTGGGTCCGATTCAACCCAGTGGAAGGTGGTCAGGTAATCCTGATCTTTTGGGATCTTGAGTCGCTAGATTAGCCAAAACTGCAGGACATTTCCTTTAAGAGGATAAATACTTTTTGGAAGAGATTGATCATAAATATAATAAAAATTAAAATTTTTATATATGTAAAGATGCACACATATATATTCAATATATTTCATATCT
This sequence comes from Atrichornis clamosus, assembly GCA_013400975.1. Taxonomy (NCBI): domain Eukaryota; kingdom Metazoa; phylum Chordata; class Aves; order Passeriformes; family Menuridae; genus Atrichornis; species Atrichornis clamosus. The sequence continues at coordinate 315,090 of WBMZ01004604.1, read as the reverse complement.
ATCCAATATATATTCATTTTATATATATCCATTCTATATATCTGTTCAATCTATATATATATATATTCCATTTATTTGGACTCTGATCCTTTTGTATCCCTTCCAACTCAGGATATCCTATGATTCCATCTACTTACCACAGTGATTAATTCCTATGAAGGCATTGGATATGTTTTTTTGTTTTGTTTCATCTGGCCTTTTAGATAACGTGGAGTCCTAAGATGCTCATAGATGTTTATGTTCTATGTTGAAATCTTGCTGAGATCCGAATTTTTCATCAAGCTTTTCTTTTCATATTGAAGTTTCTCCAGATCCCTCTTTTTTGCAGGTCAAATTTCTTTGTTTTCACCAGCTTGCTTAGCAAGACCCTAAATACATTGCTGAAAAATTCCTTTTCTTTCTCCACATTTGATGGAGTGTATAATCCTAATTAAAAAACCCACCCCAGCACAATTGTCTGTGGGGACTGAGCTGCTTTCTTGCCTCTTCTGCAAATTTTATACCTTTCAAGCTGAGGCTTCTCCAGGAAGTAATTCCACATCACAGGGGATGGCCAATTACAAGGCAGACCTTAAGGGTGAGTGTGGAGGGAGTTGCTGCTGCTCTTGCCTTGTCTGGTACCTGTTCAGTGGGTGAAGAGGTGTTTAATCTCTGGCCCTGTCATTCTGCTGCCTCTAATCTGGGCTTGAAATCCCTTAAAAATGCGACATCCTGATTTTTCAAGGAGCATAACAAATGCACCCGAGACAGCTGTATTAGCATTTGGGGTTTCTCCCTTGCAGCCAAGAGGTTTTTTTTATCTTGATAATGTTGAAATGGAACTTTACAGTGACAGAGTAGTGAGCAGCCTTAGAAAGCCCTGCTTTCAAGGAGGGCTTAAAGCCATTTAGGTGAGCATGAATTAACACTTCCCTTGTCTTGTAAAGGTCACCCTTTAATTGAGATTCACCACGTTCAGTCCAAAGCCCAGGTTCCAGAGCCCTCTCTCCCGAAAAGAAGGCACAAATTGGCAGCATAATCTCATCAGAGGCTGGGGTTAGATGGTAATAAATCACTCAATTCAAAGAGAAAGAGGAACTGCCACGGAGCACTAAACACGCCAGATGCTCCAAAGACTTCTGTGGCTTCGAGTTTGGGTAACAGTTGGAGGATCTGTAGATGTCTTGAGTTTTTCCTAATAAGGAAGAACTGTTGGAGAGAAAGTAATTTTTACCTAATTAAAGGATTAAAATGTTACACATTTGATTTTATGTTGGTTGTTACTCGTTTTATCTACGTGGGAATCGAAGGTGTCACTCCCCTGTATTTCCATTTGTATATCATATATCAGATATTGTTGCCAGAAAAAAGGCAACAGCTTTCATGTATCCATTATTCCCTGCTTTTTCTAAGTAGTTAAACATGTGCTGAGAAGGTGATTCTCTTCTGCAGAATGAAGATGTAACTTTAATCAATAAAGGGATGTGATTTAGGGCTCTGAAGAGACAAAGGCCGACGGTTTCTGAAGGGCTCTGTGGGCCAAGTGCATAAATTGTTGTTGGAGTTTTTGGTTAATATATCATGTACAGTGTTAGAATATTTTCTTATCACAAGACAGAAATGTGGATGTTTTCCAGGTGAGGGAAGTTTCCTAGAACGAAGTTTTGCATCCAGTAATAATGTGAGGAGATGGGTCAGGAAAAAGGTGTTTTCATGAAGGCCGGAGATGGAGAAAGGGAATGCCCATGAGAATCATGGAATCATGGAATGGGTTTGGGTTGGAAGGGGCATTAAGGATCATCCAGTCCCACCCCTGCCAAGGGCAGGGACACCTCCCACTATCCCAGGGTGCTCCAACCCCCGTCCAGCCTGGCCTTGGACACTTCCAGGGAGCCAGGGGCATCCACAGTTTCCCTGGGAAACCTGAGCCAGGGCCTCCCCACCCTCACAGGGAAAGGGATTTTTTGTGATAAAAACACCAGAGCTTTGAAGCCTCCTGTCCACGGCCTTCTAAATCTCTAATCTCTTGGATTTTTGTTGGTTTTGAAGCTTGAATGGAATTGTCGATTCCAGAGTGGGTGGCTCCCTGTGATGATTTGTAATGTCAGGTTTCTGCCTGCCCACGTTGTGTACAGACCTGGAGCCTGTAATTCAGGCAGAAATGTCCCCGTTCCCTGTGGATTGACCCAAGATTTGTCTCTTGTAGCTCCTCTTTTCACTTCTTGTTGTTTGTTCCTTTTCTTTTCGTGGCAGCTCACCAGATCAGGGCCAGGGTCACCTGTAAGGACCTGGCCAGTGCCCCAAATGCAAACAAACCTCATTGCTTTGGGACTGGAGTGGAGAAATCCTGCTTTCTGTCTTCCCTGTTGTGCCCATGTTCTTTCGAGTGACTGCAGGAATGAGGTGGTGGCATTTCTGGAGGACAGGAGAGGAGCCTCAGAATTTCAATCCTATTAGAAGGTCCATCACATGGGGTCGTAGGAGGACATGAGGTGCATCTTGAATCCATCTTTGAAGGAGCTCATTTTGCCCATATTCCAATTTAACTGCAGTGGAAGGGTTCCAAGGCTGTTCCTTCCAAGTAAACTGTCACCAGAAAAAATGCTTTTGGGCAAAGTGAGAGACATTTCTTTGCCTCCAATTCCTGGAGTGCTTTGGAGTGTTAGGATTTCTCAGGAGTCTCAGGACTGTTGCCTTGACATGGCTTCTCTTCTGTGGATACTTCCTCTCTCCTCCTAAAATTATGGGACCCCTTTTTGCATATGACAACTGGTGCCTTTTCATCAGTAGGTTCAGAATTTCAGCAAATGCCCAATGCTGTCACAGAATCCTTGGGTTTTGCTTCTCCAGTGGCATTCAGGCTCGGATTAATTGGCTCATTTTGGGAGAGGAGTGCTCATGTGAAGCTTTATTCCCTAGAATTCATCGTTCGTTTATGCACCAAAGGTTGGTCACCCTTTCCAGTTGTTAACGTGCCACATTTGTGTGTGATTTCATAAAGCAGAGTCTCCTGTTCCGAGCGGCATTTGCAGTTCCTCACACGCGTGTGCACACCAGGGCCTGAATTTAAATTCACGCTCTGGATATCGATTTCCCAAATTTTCCTGCTTCCATTGCCAGTCTTTTGAGCCATGCAGTCACCACAGAGGCGGAGAAGTTGTTGAAACCAGATTTTGCTGTGTGTTTGCTCCATATTAAACTGGTGCAGCTGCTTGAGGGAGGTTGTTCCAAGTCTGCTGGAGAGAGCCAGACTGATTCTTTTTCCTCTAAATGTTGGGTGCAGCAAATCCTCGCCGCAGATCTCATTAGTGTTTTTATATCTCATTGTAATTACTTAATAATATAATACCAAAGACTTGCTGCTCAGTAGCTGGGTTTTTTGCATAATATCAGAAAATACTGTAAGTGATTGGGGGCCTGGAGTACATCTGTGCTCCTCTTTGGGAATTTTAATTGCACTGATCGTGGCTGTGTTTGACTTAATTGTCATCAGGAGTTATTGGATGAGCTCCCTCTAAGTCCTGCATTCCCTGTACCTCAATGGCACCGAGGAATGTGTGAACAAATGGAACAAATGGCACTTTCTTTGTCTGCTTAATGAATATGTAAGTGATTTCAAATGGCCTCTTCCCTGGGCTCTAACGATGCAGGCCTTGCATAATGGGGGATGTGTGGATTTTATGTGGGAAAGCTGTAATTCCAGCCATAAGTGGTTTGGAGTGCACTCAGGGCTTTGCCCTCAGCAAGGTAAGGTGCCAATTTGGCCTGACCCCAGGGTAAGGAAGGATGTGCCCAGTGGGTGGTTTTACCAGGAAAAAAAAAATGTTGGTGCCTTTTTCCGCCCCTGTGGAAACGTGAGAATTTATCTGGAGTTGGCTGAAAGTCGCTGGAACCATAAGCAGACAAAATGTGAAGTCTGAAAGAGTTCAGGAGCCACGACAGAAATGGAATCATAGACTTGTTTAGGTTGGAAAAGCCTTCTAGGATGAGTCCAAGTGTTAACCCAGCACTGCCAAGGCCACCACTGCTCCATGTCCCCAAGTGCCACATCCACAGGGCTTCTAAATCCCTTCAAGGATGGAGACTCCAGCCCTGCCCTGCACTGTTTGTTCCAGGGCTTGGCAACCCTTCCTGTGAAGAAATTTCTCCTAATACCCAGTTTTTGTGGGGCACAGTCAAACCCCACTTCGTCTAGAAACCTCCCTTTTCTTTATGAGTTCAGTATTTCAGCCCAAGAGGACCTCGGTGACCTTGCAGAATCCTAAAATAGAGGAGTATTTGGGTAAAACGAACATTTAAAAATCTTGTTGGGTAAACAGGGAACTTTAGAGCTGAAAAAATGAGTATGCAAGAGTGAGTTAGAGAAAACAGTGCTCACTCTTGTACCAGTCACGTTCCAGCCAAGAAAGGGGGAATGGCCTCAAGCTGAAGGAGGGCAGGGGATTTATAGAAATGAGGAAGGAATTCCTGGCTGTGAGGGTGGGGAGGCCCTGGCACATGTTGCCCAGAGAATCTGTGGCTGCCCCTGGATCCCTGGAAGTGTCCAAGGTTGGATGTGGCTTGGAGCGAGCTGGGATAGTGGGAGGTGTCCCTGCCTGTGGCAGGGGTGGCACTGGATGAGTTTTAAGGTCCCTTCCAACCCAAGCCATCCTGGGATGATTTTGAGGAACACACGGTGCCCTTGGGCCATTGCAGGGTCCCCTTGTTGGGCACGTGCTCCTGTCACTGGGGGTGAAACTGGATCAGAGAATCCCAGAGTCACAGAATATCCTGAGCTGGAAGGGGCCACAGGGATCATCCAGTCCAGCTCCTGGCCCTGCACAGACACCCCAACAATCCCACCCTGTGCCTGGGAGCGTTGGCCAAACACTCCAGGAGCTCTGGCAGCCTTGGGGCTGTGACCATTCCCTCGGGAGCCTGGCTACCAAGATGAGGAAGGGCCTGGAGCCTCCCCCTGCCTGGGAAAGGCCGAGGGAGCCGGGGCTGTGCAGCTCCAGAGCAGCCCCCGCTGAGAGGTCAGCCCTGGNCCCCGTGTGCGGGGAGGGGCAGAGCAGGGCCCGGGCTCTGCTCCGGGGGGCTGGGATGGCTCCAGGGGAAAGGGCAGGAACTGATCCCAGGACGTTCCACCTGGACAGGAGGCAGAACTTCTTCCCTGGGCAGTGCCCGAGCCCTGAACAGAGAGCAGAGAGGTGTGGAGTCTCCTCACTGGAGATACTAAAATAATCCTGTGCCCTGTGCTCTGGGATGGCCCTGCTGGAGCAGGGAGCTGGGACCACATGATCCATGTGGTCCCTTCCAGCCTGGCCCATCCTGGGATTCCAGCTCTGGAATAACAGGCTGTATTGTTCCATGCATTATTTCCATCTTTATTGTTTTTCCATATGAGTTAATTGGTGAGTGAAGCGTTGTGATACAGAAAACAAAAATTAAATCATTTACCAACAGCGACTTCTTATATTATTCCCCTCTCTGACTTAAATCAAGCTTCAGATATTCCTAAATGCAACTTCCACATTAAAATTTGGATAACAACAACTTTCTTGCAACCTCTTGCTTCCTAATTAATTCCCTGGAAGAGGGAAAGGCTTGGAACTGTGTTAGTGGTAATGGCTGGGGCCTGTGTATGTAAAGAGGAGATGATGCTTTGCAAGAGCCATTTCCATGTAAATATCTGACACTTAACACAGTCAGTGATCCCTAATTGAGGAGTTTGGTGGGGCTTTGGGTATTTCACGTATCTGGGGGGGAAAAAAGCCTCAGCAAAAGGCCCTTCCTTCCTTGCTAAGTGAAGAAGGCAAATGTTTGTTCAGAGGTGTGATAAGGAGCCCTCCCGAGTTGCTCTCACAGACACCTCAGCTCTAACCTGGAGTTTCAATGGACCAGTTTGGCATCCTTCCATCAACCCCAGCAAACTGAGCACTTACCTCGGCTCTTCCGTTGTCTCTGTCATTATATCCTGCCTTGCTGCTGGAATATTCTCCCAGAGCCTCTTTGGAATGTAGAGTATCACCGAGAAAAGCCAGGGATGGTTTTTACTGAAAATATTTATAGCTTGTTTTCCTTCTTGTTGTTTCAGGAACTCATTTCATTTATACGAGTTTATTTAATTGATTTTATGGATTATTACTTGATTCTTTATCAGATCCTGTGCTTTTTATCCAGAATTTTTGACCAGTTCATACATTTGTGTGTCTGAACCCTTCACCTTCAGACCAAGGGGCTTTGTGTTTGCACTGGCACGTGAAGTTTGGGGCGGGGGTACCCTGAGCCACGGGGCTGCGTGGAAATGCTCCTGTGCCACCTGTGCACCTCAGATCCATCTGGTGTCCTGCAGGTAAGAAGTGTTTGTGTCTCTAAAGGCTTTATTTGTAAGACCACTTTTTGTAACTAGAGGATCCAATTTAGGAATTTAACAAAAAGTCGCCCGCTGGAGCTTGGCCTTTACCTTTATGTGACAAAAGCTGCTTTTCCTATTTCAGGTGCTGCAACTACAAAGCAGAAGGGGGAGAATAACTTTTTTTTTTTTTCTGTTGAGTGGCAATAGAGATCTGAAATCCAGAGATAAATCTGCTTGGGGCAGGAAAAAAATACAGCATCTCTTGCCTGGGAGCTTGAAGAGCAAATGCCCCACTGCCCCAATCCAAAGATGCTACAAAAAGAAAGATGAAGGAGTGCCAGGCCTTAGAAATGTGTCTTTCTCTGCCTCTGCTTTGACTCCTTTGGAAAATTGGAGGCCTTGCATAGAAAACTTGGTAAAAAATGATTTGTAGTAGTCTGAACATCTGTCGTGAATGACTGATTTTGGGTCACTCAGAGAATCACCATCAGAGGCAATTAGCCAGAAATGACACAATTTGAATGTGTAAAAATGTGAATTGCCTTTTAAGGTTTACTCTTGGTGCTTACTCCGTGGGTGAAACATCCAAAGGAAAATGGAGTTAGGTTTGATTTACAGTGATTTGCACAGAGACCAAAGACGCAGAAGGACAAGGGAGACTCCCCAGGTTCAGAGGGGACCCCTTGGCTTTCGAAACTCCTGATGGGGCTTAGGTGTGACCAGGTCCAGTCTTGCTCTCAGCCACGGCCAGCAGTTTCAGGGAATTAACAGCATGGATTTCCTTAGGATTGATTTAACACACTGCCAGCAGCTTCCTGAGGGTTTGTTGTGGGTAAGGGATCTCTGTGCCATGGGTAAGGATGGATCTGTCCCCAGTGAGGAACTGAGTTTCTCGTGTAAATCTGTTCTTTCTCTTCAATATTTCCACTAAATGTTCCTGTGCTGAAGTCCCTCTGTGAGAGGTGCTGTTCTCATGATGTGCTGCCTTTTTCATGCTTGGCCTTGAGGATCTTAGAGGTCCTTTCCAATCCTACTGATTCTGGTGCAGGCCAGAATTCAGAGGTGCAGACCAGGGGTTCAGAGGTGTAAAAACCTCAATTACACACCTTGCTCTGTTAATTACTTAGATTGGCTAAAGGTATTCTGAGAGCACAGTGAACCTCTTAGTAAAAGACCAAAGAAAACAGATTTTAGCTGAAAATTTTCTTTTTTTGGATTTTCTGATTCTGTGCTGTAATACCACAATCCCTATCACCTTAAAAGAGATCCTAAAATGTAATTAGTGTAATTTATCCAGGGGACAATTGGTTTACTACCTTTTCATTACTAAAACTCAGTCCCTGGCTGCTTTTCTGGCCTGGTTTAGTAACACAGGTCTGATCTCTCAGGGCTGCACAGAATCAGGTGTAGTTGGAAACCACAGTGATGGGGTTGGGTTTTTTAAAATGTTGATTGTTAACTATTTAATAGATAGAGAAAATAATAGATTTATGAAAAGGTTTGGATTGGAAGAGACCTTAAAGATCATCCAGTTGCAACCCCTGCCACGGGCAGGGAACCCCTAAAATCCCATATAATTAAATCACAGAAGGAGTGTGTGAATGAATTCCCCTCCTTACCCACTGGAATAAATGAAATCCCCATCAATCCCAGCTGATTCCCCTTTTTTTCACTGATGTGGGAGGTTTTGTTGGAAGTGTTCTGGGCAAAGCCCTGTTGTGTTTTTGTGTTGGGTGATGCATCTGCCAGGTCTCCCTCAGGTTGTAGGAAATCAGTTGTGTGTTGGGGTACAACCATAAACACCTCACTGACAGCACCAAAAATGCTCCGTTTTATTCTTTTTTTTCCGTCTTTTTTTCCCCCCCTTACTGGATGTAGGAGCTCCTGAATTAGTCTAAGCCAAGCATAAACCATGTCTTGTGCACTGAGAGGAGTCATTAAAACTCAATAATGCCAGACAATTGAATTAAACGTGGAGACAGAAGATTTAAACCCCCTTCTCCCTGTTTTAATAGGAAGTTGATGCAAATGGCAGTGGATAAGCAAATGATAATACATTTGGATGAAAAAGTAGCAAGTTGGAGGGAGAGGTTGGAATGTCTGTATGGGAAGTTAATGATGCAGCTGTGAAGCAGAATGAGGGGATGGATGTGGTGAATGAAATACCAGGGAAATTAAGCAGGTTAATTCCAAGCCTTGCTGCAGGATTCCATTACTCTGCACTCTGAGTGCAGATTATTACAGTTATTTAATGTGTTTAACCCACTTAATGCTTTCGGATCTGCTTAAGCAGAAAACCAGAGGATGGAAGTGTTTTGACTTCACTTTTTGTAGAAAAGTGGATTTTTTTTTGTTTGATTTTAATTTGAAAATAGCCACGTATGGTGCACTCAGTGTCCAGTCGCTGGTGTTCCTATGGAGAACACAGCAGGGATTTAATCAGAAATATTTACCTGGAGAAAATGGCTGTGCTTGGCTTCCAAACTGTTTTCCAGTCTGGGCTTGCTTCTGTTTGTTACTAAGCTTCCCCCTTTCTGCCTTTTCCTTCATTCCCTCGCTTTCCTCCCTTTTCCCTCAAGATTCTTCAGCCTGGAGAAGAGCAAACTCCAGGGAGAGCTCAGAGCCCCTTCCAGGGCCTAAAGGGGCTCCAGGAGAGCTGGAGAGGGACAAGGGATGGAGGGACAGGACACAGGGAATGGCTTCCCACTGCCAGAGGGCAGGGATAGATGGGATATTGGGGAGGAATTCCTGGCTGGGAGGGTGGGGAGGCCCTGCAATAGAATTCCCAGGGAAGGTGTGGCTGCCCCTGGATCCCTGGAAGTGCCCAAGGCCAGGTTGGACGGGGCTTGGAGCGCCCTGGGATAGTGGGAGGTGTCCCTGCCCGTGGCAGGGATGGGCTTAAATGGTCTTTAAGGTCCAGCCCAAACCATTCTGGTCCATGCTGCCTCTCTGGTGTTTCATTTAATCCCCTGGGTTTTCCGTGCCCCTGATTCCAGCAGGAAGCAGCTCTGGATCCGTGTGCTCCCAGTATCACCAGTCAGCCCCAGTGAACCCCTTGGCTGGGTGGCCTGGACCTGCTGCCTGCGGGAGAGCAGCCAGGAGGGTTGGTCCTGGGAAGCTGAGCAGCAGAAAGGATGGAGGGACGTGGGAATAGGGTAAAGGAACACAACAGATGAGTGAAGAGCAAAGGAATTGCCTTCAAAGATCATCATTCATTAGGACAAAATGTGGCTTTCCTTTAGGAGTTATTCCAGCACAGAGATATTTTCTGTCACCTCTTTTATTTTTCCTCCTTCCTTTTCTTGATCAGCCAGGCCCTGGGTGAGAACTTTCCAAAGCTTTGAAAGTCATTGCTTGGAGAAAGTGAACGAGTCCTGAAAATTGGAATGCGTACTTGGAGTCTTTTTCTCTTCACTGGAAGTGGAACTTGACTTTCAAAGTCCCTTAACTGACCTATTTTACTTTAAAATGCTTCCGTTTTCTCCTCAGTGTCTCAGAAATGTCACAAACCAGCTCTCGGGCTGTGATGTTTGTGTTTGGGTTAGGCTGAGCCTTCAAAGGGAGGGGGAAATAACTTTATTCCAGTTGTGGTGCCTGATCTTTGAAGAAATACAGGAACAGTCTCAGAATTTCACTGAGTGAATGCATGGAGTGGTCAAGTCTTTGATGCAGCTTCCAGCAACTTCATATTCTGGAGGTCTCACCAGTTTTGTAGGACCCAAAAGTCATTGGGATTGACAGAATTTGGAGACTGGGAGGCCTCAACAAACACAATTGCATCAGCCTCATTTTCTGTAGAAATTAGCTCAAAATCCAGGGTAATGTTATGGCTTTTTTAATGAATTCACAGGTTTTATATAAAACACATAAATATGCATTTGGTAACTTTAGTCAGCATGCACAAGAGAGAAGTGGAGACAGCAAAGAAATCGGTTATTTTGGGGCAAGAAATGGGTATTTCAGGGCAAGAAATGGGTATTTTGAGGCAAGGAATAGGTATTCTGGGGCACGGAATAGGTATTTTGGGGCAAGAAATAGGTATTTGAGGGGAAGCCATAGGTATTTGAGGGCAGGGAGGAGAAGAAGGTGCTGGGGCTGGGTTGGTGTGGTGTCTGCAGAGCTGGCAGGGCAGGAAGCTCAACCCTCTCACATCTGTGGGGTCTGTTCTGCTCTTCTCCAGAAAGGGCCCTTAGACAGGGCAGAACCGGATTTGTTCCTGCACGGTGGTTTCAGATGAAATTGGTTGGATATTGCTGTTAGGGAATATTCAGGAAAGCACCTCAGCAAATGATGTGTGTTCACACCACACTAAATCAGGAGGGAAAGGTGGATTAGATGGAACAACACAGGCCCTGCCTTGGTCTGGGATGATTTTGGCTGCTCCAAACCAGCTCCCAGGAGCACCTGAACTGAAGCATTTGGGAATAACGTGATCCGTGGAGGTGAGGGACCTGCAGGTGCTTTGTGCTCCCAGGAGATACCCCTGCACTGACTCTTGGATTCAGTGGTCGACCGTGCTCTGGGCTTTTCTCCACAGCCCAAATTAACGGCGTTTTGGGGGTTTTTTAGGGTTTCTAACAGAGCTTGCCCATGAGACAGTCAGTGCTGGGCTATTACAGAGAAATCCTTGGCTTTCTAAGCACAGCTGCTGCTGTTGGGTTTGTGTTTTCAGAGATCAAATCAGCTGTGCAGAATTACTTCCCTGGTGAGACCAAGGCACCTCCGTGTTTTCCGCTCTGCTCTGAAATTTCAGGGTATTGGAGAGGGGGGAAAAAACCCCCATCCTGTTCTTTGACAGGACTAGCAAATGTTCCTGGTTTCCGAGAAGCAAGAGCTGTTTGTATTTACTTGGACCTTTTCTATTTGATGCCTGCTTCTGACATTCTGGACATTTATGGATGCATTTGCTTTGTCTGGCTTTCTAAGGAGGAAGCCATCTGGTGCTGTCAGTGTTACTGGATCACCCTTCCAAAAAGAAAAGGAGATTTTGCTTTTCATCTTCCATTTTAAATAGCTCATTAATGAATAAAAATGTACATGTTGAGAAACATAATACATTAATATATATATATATAGTGGGGAACATAATTCATTAGACTGTGCACTGGAGCTTGGATCATGTAGGGGAGGGCAGGGCCCTGCACAAGGCAAGGAGAGAAGTTCAAACCTCACTTGGCAGCAAAATCAGACCATGAAGTCCTGTCAAACACTTGACAGAAATAGTTCCAGGGACAGAGGGAAGGAAGGGGAGGTAAAGCTTTCCCTCAGTTCTCCACACTTACAATAATCTGTGCTGGAGCTGAGCATCATTTCCAGCCAAAGGGCAAAAACCCCAAACCTCTTCATCTTGTGTTTCTCAGGCTTTCCTGGTGGGTTCTCAGCCAATTGCCTCGACAGCTTCTCCTCAAGCTGATAAATGAGGGCTGCATTGTTTTTATTGCCCTCAATATGTTGTCTACTGTGCTGTTAATGCTCAGTGGCAGGAGAAATTCCTGCTCAAGCTCATGCAGGGAATCACTGAAGTATCCAAGAGGCCCCAGAAGCAGATGTGAGGTATTTGATTTTCTCTGCTTGTTAACTTATATACAAGAAGATAAAAACGAATCTTCGTACTTCAGAAATTCTTGAGGGTAAGGATTCATCCTGACAGCTGGCAGAGAGTCCTTCATGGAATTGTGAGCCAGGCTGCTCCAGCATCTCCCACCTTCCTCCTCCAGCCCCACGTGCAGGGCTGGGAGGTGTGAAAGTTGGCTCCTCTGCTCCTCACCTGGGAACAGGACACTCCTTCACACAGGAGATGTTTTATACCTCTCTCCCAGGATTTAGATGAGCAGTGGACACGTTTTGGGGCAAGTCCTGCCATGGATTTCTCTATCCCCTCTTCTTGCCCCTCTAGGATGTGTCTTGTCCCAGTAATCTGAGTGCTCAGCCCTGCTCAGGTAAACTTGACCTTCTCAAAATCATCTTCAGTTTTGCTCTTGATACTCAATTATCTGTCCTATGAATGAGGTATTTATCCTACGAATTAGGATATCTGTCCTATGAATTAGGATTTACAGCAATTTTCAGTCAAGTGCTTCACAAGGACTTGCAAAGCCAAGGAGCTGTTATCCCTATTTTACAGCTGGAAAAAACAGATGAGCAGAGTTAACTGGACCATTCTAGGCCCATCTTTGGGGCAGCGTTTTATGATTTTTTTGATAACACAGATGTCAGAGGAGAGGGAAGGCTGCTGACTCCAGTGGTGGAGAAACAAACCAAGTGAAATTCTTGGCTCTTTCAGACCTGACCGATGGGTGGAGTTTAAATTCCAAGTCTGTGTCATGCACTCAATACCTGAGTGTATGTATACAAAAAAACCAACCTCTTCAGGAGGAAGAAAAAGCTGCTGCTTTTATTTATTCTGTGTGTTTGTATCTTTGCTTTGTGTACTTGTGTGTTCTGGGACTGCTGGAGAAGATCTCAAATGCAGGGAGCACAAGTCTAATTATTTTGTTCACTAGAGGCAATAATTGGCTTGTTCAGAAGTAATGAGATAATTCAGATGTAAATTCGTTTTGGAGAGGGGAATTTTAATAATGGATAATCTGGGAAATCATATCATGAATGAAAGAATACTTTGTTTATAAAAGGAACAAGTAATGTAACTACAGAAGGTTGGGGCCATTTCAACTCATTCACAGCTGGAAAGAAAATCTGGGCCATTGCTGTTGGCTCCTGTGTGAGTGCTGGGTGTTCTGAGCTGGTGCTGAGGGGTTTGAACAAGACTCCTCCTGTGGAGAGAGCTGGTGTTTGTGGAGGTGAACTTCATGGGGAAAGCACATCAGTGGCCGTTGTAAGTTCAAACCTTTTGGAAGTGTTTTGGTGAGCAGAATCCAGACTTGAGCAGTTGTGTCTTGATATTTTTCCTTACTTTTTTCCTCAGCATTCCTCAGAACATCCTAGAGGCAATTGTGCTGAGCCAGTGTGTGTTTCCCTCTAGAAACAGGGGTTGCCTTTACAACTCTGATTTTGAAGGGCTGGGGTTGGCTTTTTTATTCTCTTGTTTTTATTTTCCTAATTCTCGAGTGGAGCTGCTCTGTGCTGATTCCACATCTACTGCTGGCTTCCTCTGGAGCTCCTGAGGAGTCTTCATGCCTTGGACTTCCAGTCTTGGGTCAGTGAGTCTAAGTCTAGTGGATGGTGTGGAACACGATGATCTTTAAGGTCCCTTCCAACCCAGAACATCCTGAGATTTTGTGAATCTACTAAAGCAAAGTCTTGGTGCCCAGTGGTGTCCCCAGGAGCTGTAAATGTGAGGATGGGGTGGGTGGGCACCTTCTGCCCTCTCTTTCGTCTCTTAATTCAGGGAATTGAGCAGTGGGGGAAGCTTTGAGGTGCTGAGTCTCGTTGGAGGATCCTGGATTTCATCAGAGAACGTTTGTTGCCTTTCTTTAGCATCCCTCTGCTCCTTTCCCCTCACCTTGTCCTTTGTTTCACCCTCTCCTTTTGCTCTGGAAGCATCTGAGCCGAGTTACACGTCGAGCCCTCGTGGCTGGGCCCATGCTGAAGAGCTGTGGCTAATTTTAATCAAGCCTGAGCTGTCATTCCGGTTCATCACTGTCACATTAGCCTCATTTCTCTTCATCAATGTCACATTAACGGCAGATCCCAACTCCCTGATTATTAAAGTGGATGGAAATCACAGCTCTGTGTGTGGCCAAATAGCTGCTCATCAGCGGGGTGTTTGATGGGCCCTGATAGTTTCATTCAGGCCCCAATCAAGGGCTGGGGGCTGTTCTGCTGGGCTTGTCCTCGTGCTCTGGGGTCACATTAACACCTGCACGGGCTCCCTGCTTTTGCTCCACACACGTCTGTCACACTGGAGCGGAAACCTGGATTTCAGCTGAAGCATTGCTGGAATGAACAGCTCAGGCCCTCGGAGGTAGTGAGACAAAGTGTTTAACAACTGGTGTTTAGGGCTGGGAAGATTCTTCTTCCTTAAGGTGGGGAATCCTTAAGGAGGGAGGATGAACAAACTGTGCGTAGTGCAGAGAACCACGTGTGAGAGCACTGCCTGTCCTGTCCTTGGGAGAAGCCTTCACTAACCTGGGTTTTGCTCGATTATTGCCTCGATTTCTTCCCTTTTCCCTGTGCTCTTTCCCTGAATCTCTGCCTGGCTGCATTCCCACAGCTTTTGACCCAAACGCAGTCTGATTCCAGCTACAAACTGTAGGTTGTGCCTGAGTTTGTTCACGGTGCTCTGAAGGTCCGAGGTAAAGCTTTGGGGTTTCTAGTCCGGCCTAGCCATTATTACATCTGTGGGCATCTGTGGACAAACAAAAACTTCCACATTTCAGCAAAAGGGTATTTGGACAGGCATGGTGGTGGGATGTGGTTTTGGAGGCACAAGTGATGCTCAGGTTGGACCTAGGCGGACTCTAAGGTCCCTTCCAACCCAAAACAGTCTGTGATTCCATGAGAAGTGCAAAGATCATCACGAAATCTTGTGACTGCTGATATTCCTCGAATCATTCCGTGCCCTACTGAATTCACAGGAGGCTTCTGCCTGTGGGCCCATCCTGTGTCCTTTAAAGAATAATTTGCTTTTCCCCAGTTGGCACAAAAGGTTCCAGTCCAGTGCAAGGAGCATTTTGGTAATTGATCAGTAATTAGCTGAAATTGCAAGTTAACCAGCAGTGGTGCCCAGTAGCATAACAGGAGAAGTGACAGGATGAAGCTGGTCAGGCACCAAATTAAATTCCTATGCACCCTTAAGTTTCTCCACGCTTAGAAAAGTACATTCATGATAGAATTCCATACAAATATCCACGGATGTGTGGGCATTTAAGACTCACTAATGGAGTAAGCATTGAGCAAAGGGGTTTGTAAAGCATTTCCTGCACTCTAGCCCAGGCTCTTTCTGCCTGAAGCCGCTGGAGCTGCTGACTTTCCAAGACATCTTTTCCCCAGTTCCTCCCTCAGTTTCTGTGCGTGGTGCTTTCTCAAGAGTTTTTGCCCAACTTTTAGTGCTGTAATGGAGTCAGTACTGCCACAGACTTCAGTGGCATTAGACTTAATTAATGCCAGCCTCGTTAAAGGGAAGAAAAAAGCCTGTCGAGGGGTGTTTGTCAGAGGCAGATCTGCTCTGTCAAGGGGAGTTACAGTTAACCTTTAACTGGTTTTGATGGCAGCTGAAAGGTGCTTCCATCCTCTTCAGCTGTCATCAGCCTGGTTAAAGGTCAGCATCTTGCTTCTGGCACAAGGGTCCTGCCAGGGCACTGTTGTTTTCCCAACATCCCACCTGACCCAGGGTCTGATATCCAAGCTGTGCCTTCCAAAGACAATGTGAAAGCAAATAAAATAAAGTCAATAAAATAAAGAGAATGCAGGTTCCCTCTTAAAAAAAAAACCAAGGTCGGAGAGCAAACGTGTTGGAAAGAATGAATTCCTGTGTGCAGTCTTCATTAGTGAGTCCTGGATTTAATTGGAATCCTTAAACCCAAAGCCCTGGTGGCTTCTTTATTCTGGTGTTGCTTCCAGTCCTGATGCAGTCGCTTGTCAAAGACTCCACTCTTTAGGAATAAGCTCAGTCCCTTGTTTCCTCCTGTGCTTTTCTCTTTTTGGATCTGTTTTTGGGATATGTTAAAAATCAGATTCAAATGCTGTGCTCCCTGGGATGGGATTTGTCAGAGTTCAGCATCTCCTGCCTCCGAATCCTTCCCTCTGAAGCAGCAGGTGGATCAAAGCTCTGCTTTAGCAGCACTGGGCAGCTGGAAGAGAGTGAGATAAGGGATGATGGAAGCAGACCTGGTGGGTGGCTGAGCCTGTTTTATCCCCTGATTTTTCTGGAGCCACGGAAAACCTTTGGACTCAAAATCTGCAGTGATGAAGGTGACCAAGAAGCTGCTTGCAAACCCAGATGGACTCTATAAATCAGGAGTATCCACACGGCCACAGCAGCACCTGAGGTGGAAACTTCATCCTGGAGCTCAGCAGATCTAAGGCAGGTTATGAAGTCCGTGTCTGATTCTAAAATCAGCTCAGGTTTGGGTTTTTCAGCTGCTGAGTGTCAGTTTAAGGCTGTAGTGGACTCTGGAAGGCATAAAAATCAGTGTGACTGTGGGCAGATGTAAAGTGTTTTCTCTTCTCAGCATGTGTCTGAATATCTTTCATGCTGTGAGGTGTTGCAGAGTTGTATGATCAATAATAGGATAATTTACATGTTGGTACCTGTTTTTGTAAGGCTTTAATTGAACCCAGGTTCCTTTATAACTGATTTCTAACTCATAAATGAGTGGCATTGTGATGCACTTCTCTTTTTTTAGTAAGTTGCATCATGGTGATAGATTAAAACCCAAATAATTTTGCCTTTTTCTAATGATATCCACCTATGGTGGAAAAATCACCAGGTTTTGGGGCTGATTTATCAATGAATTGGTGCTGAGATTTTCCTGGAACCGCCACACAGGGGAAATGAAAAGCAGGGACACAACTTACAAACAAGAGTGATTTCAGCTGTTTATACACAATTACATCTCTGCTCCCTGAGGAAACTGCTGAAGGAACATTGTAAGTTTAAGAACAGCTTTATTTTTATAAACACTTCTTTTAATTGCTGAGCTGAAGTTGTGTTTATCACTGAAAATTCCCAGGGCTTTCTGCAAACAATCTCCTTAACTCTGGCTCGGTTTAGTTGTGTATTTTCATCCTCCTGGTTATGCTTTGTTTTTCTCATATTTTCTTAAACCCATTTAGTCTCCAGGTTTCCATACATTATGGTAACTGTCCCTGTTTTCCTGAGACCATTTCCAGCTTTAAAAGTGAACCGTACAAAAAAGTTAACAAAAACGAAAAGGTAACAAAACACTTTGTCCTCAAATACTCAATATAAGGGCTTTGAAGTGTTACGGGAATATTTCTGATTAGTCAGTGTAAGCATTGTCTACAGGATCTTAATGTTGGTTTTTCCAGAGTAATGAAAGGAGCAGGGAGGGATTTACCTCATTTATGTGCAGCACCAAAGGCTGTGTTTTATAACCTGACTATTTTACCTTTCTCGGATGTCATGGAACGGGTTGGGTGAAAATGACCTTAAAAATGTCCCAGTGCCACGACCTGCCACGGGCAGGGACACCTTCCACCATCCCAAGTTGCTCCAGCCTGGCCTTGGACACTTCCAGGGATCCAGGGGCAGCCACAGCTTCTCTGGGAAACCTGTGCCAGGGCCTCACCACCCTCCCAGCCAGGAATGCCTTCCTTTGGGAAGGTTCTTGCCTTCTCTGAGCTCCTTTGGAGGACTTTTGCCGGAAGAGTGGAAGAGGATTGAGATAAATGGAGGCTCCTTTCTCCCTTCATTCCACTTTGCAGTGATCCCCTGCCTTGTTTGAGCATTTTGTCACTCATCCAGGGTCCCAGTTCCCCAGCCAAGGATTAACCCGGACCCCACCTTGGGGAGGAGGAGGAGGAGGAGGGGGAGGATTGTCCAGCTCACCTTGTAATGCCACCTCCACTGCTGGAGGAAGATCCCTGGATACACCTGATCCAACCATCAAGGAGTGAATGCAAAAGGATGGACTCCCCTGGCTCAGCACACCATTTCTTCAATCCCCTTGGAAAGCTTTCCCAATGGATTCAGTAGGATGGTGACCTATTTTTGCTATTGCTGCTGTAAAGAATCAAATTGCACTCTGTGAGTAATCTGGAGCTGTTTCATATATCCCTACAAAAAGCAGCCGTGGAGGGGGAGTCAGCAGCTGGGATGTGCTTCTCTTCCTCATTCCTATTCTGCTGCCCCAAATATGGTTTTTAGGGAGAAGCTGAATGTAAACTCTTGTCGGTGGTTGGGTGAGAATATAGGATGATCCCAACTATTCATTTCGGGGCCGGTGACAATTTCTTAAAGCTCGAGTGACCTGAAAAATGAGAATTTCTTTGGTTTTTACTTCTTCCCCCTCGGTCTCTCTAATCCTTTCAGCACGTGCAGAAATGGATTTCTTGCAAAACTCTCAAGGCACAAGGACCTGTCCTCATGATTCCCACCAAACACTCATTACACACCTCCTGTGTGAAAACCATTTCCCTAAATTCTCCGATTCCAGCATCTTGATTTCTGAGTGCCTGTTCCATTTTCCTTTCTTTGCCATTAACAGGAATTTCTGAATACATCTCCTTGCAACAAATTAAACGAGGTTACAGCCTGGTGTCCCATCTGCACAAGAGCTTCAGCTCGGCTTTGTGCCTTCAATCTTTGAACTTTGGCTTTGTCCTTTTGGTTGTTGTTCCCTCAATGCTTTGGCACGAGGACAAAATTAAAAAGCACTTTAGCTGGCGCTGAATGGTGGGTGATGCTGAACCCTGGTCTTGAAATGGAAATTAAAGCCCTGTCTCTTTTACATTCCTTTTCTTAAGCAACAGGATATTGATCCGCTGGGTTGAAGTCTTTAAAGGGGCCTGCTCTGTTATCTTTCTCCCCAGTTTATTTTTCTGGAGGGGCACGTTTCAGTTATCTCTGCGTTCAGCGGCCTGAAAGAACGGGGAGATCAGATTTAGGTTATTAGAGGGATAAATCTTGTGCTTCATTCTGTGCTTTCTTATTCTGCCTTGTGCCGCCGATAAAAGCGCCGGGATCTGAGGCCCAGCTTTGTCTGCAAGTTTTTTAGCTGTGGGAAAGGTTCCTGTTAAATGCCTGTTTGAGATTAAAGTCAGATGCATCAAAACCATTGATGTGTTAAGGCCGAGCGAGCTGAGTTCCTATTTTGAGTTTCAATGTGTTGTGGTGCTGTTGGATACAGATCTTGGTGCGGGATCTTTGTAGGAGCACTATCCCAGCCCTTCCATGCAGTTGTATCCCAGGAGTTGGGTGTGAGTTGTGGTGGCTCTGGCAGTTCTCNGTGGCTCTGTAGTGGCAGTTCTCCCCAGGGCCTGGGCAGTAGTATCTGTGTAGTAACCGGCTCCTCCACACTCGGTG
Source organism: Atrichornis clamosus (assembly GCA_013400975.1). Classification (NCBI taxonomy): domain Eukaryota; kingdom Metazoa; phylum Chordata; class Aves; order Passeriformes; family Menuridae; genus Atrichornis; species Atrichornis clamosus. The sequence continues at coordinate 295,825 of WBMZ01004604.1, read as the reverse complement.
CCTCACACAGAGCCCTGAATGCCCTCTGCAGCACTGGAAACCCAAATCCTGGAGGTCAGGAGGAGGAGCTGAGTTCCTGTTTTGAGTTTCAACGTGTTGGATACAGATCTTGGTGCGGGATCTTTGTAGGAGCACATCCCAGCTCTTCCATGCAATTGTATCCTGGGAGTTGGGTGTGAGTTGTGGTGGCTCTGTAGTGGCAGTTCTCCCCAGGGCCTGGGCAGTAGTATCTGTGTAGTAGTGCTGCACAGGGGCTGTGTAAGTGCTCACTGCTGGCAGCACATCCAAATCCTCCTCGGTTTGGCTCCGTCCCTCCGTGCCCAACTCCGGAGATCTCACAAAGAGGAAAAGCTGGCTCCTCCACACTTGGTGCCTCACACAGAGCCCTGAATGCCCTCTGCAGCACTGGAAACCCAAATCCTGGAGGTCAGGAGGAGGAGCTGAGTTCCTGTTTTGAGTTTCAACGTGTTGGATACAGATCTTGGTGCGGGATCTTTGTAGGAGCACATCCCAGCTCTTCCACGTGGTCATATCCCAGGAGTTGGGTGTGAGTTGTGGTGGCTCTGTAGTGGCAGTTCTCCCCAGGGCCTGGGCAGTAGTATCTGTGTAGTAACCGGCTCCTCCACACTCGGTGCCTCACACAGAGCCCTGAATGCCCTCTGCAGCACTGGAAACCCAAATCCTGGAGGTCAGGAGGAGGAGGAGGTCCCGCGGCGGCTCCGCGATCCCATCCCGGCGTTCCGCCGCTCCCGGCCGCGCTGCCAGAGCATATGGATCTCCGTATGGCAACTCGTGCTGGGGCTCTGCCACCTGTAGTCAGGCTGCTTTGCAGGCACAGCCGGCCCAGGAGATGAAGCAAAGTGAGTGCAGTGAAATAAGGAACGACTCCAGTTTTATGGGACTCGCGGTTGTTACGGTAATTACTGGAAGGAGGGGGAAAAAAACATACAAATGGATTTAATGAGCGTGTCAGGAATCCAGGAACAAGTGTTTCCAACACCTCGTTACTGGGGGTGAGGTGGGCTCTACACGTTCTTGTCTCCAGAAATACAAAATCATTTGTTTTGATACAGCTTTTGGGAGGAAATGGAATTCAAGCGAGTTGGTTGTCTTTAATGCTGTGGCTGATTTCAGTGTGTCTTCATCTCCCAGAAATAATGATGTAACAATTAATGATTAATGGTAGCAGTTTTGAATTATAGAAAAGCAGGGAAAATACATGCTATGAATGATTTGCCATAGATTTATTCTGTTAAGGTGGGGTTTTTTTACAATGTAAGTATAATATATCAATTTACATTTCTTTTCTTTGCTCTTTTTCAAGCAGTTCTGTTACTGCTGTGGATGTTTGAATGATCCTGTATGAGCTGGATCCTGTATTAGCAGGGATTTTTAAAAAATAAATTTAACTTTAAACACTTTTGGGGTTTTTTTTATGTCACATCATGTGTGATTTGGCAATATTCTGTCATTTTGGCACTGTATTATATTTCCTAGACTTTGTTCTGCTGTCAGGATTGCAGTGAGAGGTGTACAATATTTTATAATCCAAGGGGAGCAGCACTGGAGATCTGAAGTTCTGGTCTCCACTTTCCAGGAGTTTTTGAGGCTGGATTTAAATCATGCCACAGATGCTCAGTGTGTGCATCAGAGACAGTTTTAATGTTTATTGGGTGGTGTTCAGGCTCCAAATGATGGATTTAAGGAGCTGGATGTAACAGGTAATGACTTGAGGACAAATCAGAAGAGATTCACCTTGTCTACACGAGAATTTTGCTGAAGGCCTTTCCTCCCAAGTAACTCCATGTGGAATGGGAAAATTCAAACGTGTGCATTTACTTTGTTACCTCCTATTTTATTTAAAAGCTTTTCTGCTCAATTCCAGGCAGAACAGTTTCAGTCATGCACTGAAAAAATGGCATTTTTAGCTAATCAAGACATTTTTTACAACTCAAATGTCCTCAAGTTCTTGGGCACCTGTGTTTAATTTTCTGTCTCTTGGGGAAAAAGAGACAAGTCCCGTGAAATTAACTTTTTGGGGTTCTCTTTCCAACCATTGTATCAAATGTACACTGGAACTGGAGGGTCTTTAAAGTCCCTTCCAACCCAAACCACTCTGGGATTCTCTGAGTTATGCATTCATCCCCTTTTTTTTAATGTTCCCCTCTCCTAGGAATTCACTGAGTGTGGAGAAGGGCAGGTTTTAATGCACCATCCATGGAACTGCAGGACGGGAGCAAATTGTTCCATTTCCCAGGAAGAACTCAGTGAAAGTGATGAAAACAGCCCCGTGTCCCCAGGGAATGTCCTGGCCGGGGTGATCCCATAAATTCCAGCAGAGTCATTGGAATGCAGGCAGTTCCTGCCCTCCTGAATGTGCCACCAGAGCTGTTCCTCAGGGGTTGGTGTAGCTGTAATGAAACCCAGGCTGGCTGAACCACTGCAGCTGCTTTCTCCAGGCAGGCCCTTCCCAGGGTCCTGACAGATCACCTCTGCCGTGCTTCCACACGTCCTGGCTCCCTAATTCCTCTCCATAACGAGTTTTGTGCTGCACAATAAAATATTCATGTTCAAAGAGGTTCTCCACTAATTATCTGCAGCCGGCAGTTGCCTGTGCAGTCATTTGCTGTTAGCTTGGCTCGAGTGAATGGCTTGTATTTCAGTACAAATAGTCCCTCCTGGCTGTTTCCTGTCACTGATTCTTATCCTAAATGGAATTTCCAGATGTGTCTGGAGCGAATTCTTCCGACATCCAAAGGAGCTTTCTACTCCTGCGTCCGGGAAGAGGAGGAGGATGTGTTATGGATTTTATCTTCTGTATTCTGCAGTTGCTGCCACTGCGTTTTCCTTGGACAAAAAATGGCTCGTGGGTCTGTTCCCTGCACGCTGTGCAGTTGTGCTCAGAGCTTTCTCACACCTTGTGCATTTTTAGCAGCTCTGAAATCATGGTTGTTCTACAACAGGGCCCGTTCTGGTCGGGTGTTGAAGTGAAACAGAGGAAAAAAGGGAATAAAAGGAATCAAGGGACGTGTCATGGGAAGACACCCAGGTGAAATAACCTCAGTGCTTACCTGAGGGCATCACATGAAATTTGGGCATCATCAGAAAATCCTCATGACCTGGATGTTGAGTTTAAAAGTTCCCTTAAAGAGGAATACGATGAAGGCTCAATAAAATGGTGTTGGGTTCCAAAACAGGCCAAAAACGTCTTTAATTTTCAGCGTTCTCCATGTGCTAAGCAAAACCTTCAAGGTTTTTTATGCTTCCTTTTCTCAGAGACAAGTTTGTATTAAAAATACTGACAGATCTTAGTCCCTTAATATTGCCATATGTCCAGTTACAGTAAAACTGTAAATACTTCTATACACTAAATGTATGGAAGTGGTTTTGACTAATCACAGGTCCGTCTGCCTAATTGTTGGAGGGATCAAGGCCTGCGACTGCTAAGATGAAAATAAATTAGAAACCTTTTTTTTTTGTGCTTCTTTTTTTTTAGAAAAAAGAAATCTTCATATTTTTAGCAAGTAATTTAAACAGCTTGCAGGGGAAAAAAAATCTGCTCAAGTCTCTACTAATTTTTTCCCACATTAGTCCTAATGGGGCTGTTGTCATGTGCCATGTCTGAGGAATTCGTTTAGACACTGAATTTAGTTTGTGTTACAGAAGTGGAGGGAGCCTCTTGCTGGGGGTGTTTATTTGATACCTGAAGAGATTGTTCAGTTTATTCAATTCAACTCCATCAGACTTCGTGCAATCCAGGGGATGTTTTCCAGCTCCCCATGGGCCCCAAGTGGCTGCATCCTTGGAGAGCTGTTGGGAGCAGAGGGGATTCAGATCTGTTAGAAAAGAAACTTCTCCAAAATCCCCGATGCTGCAGAATGAGCAGAACCTCTCCCCAGTCTGCACTGGCCACTCCACCTCATCCCAGATCCATTCATTTTCCCATTATCCTGTGTTATTTACTGTGGAATTTCACCATGAACCCACGTTCCTGAGCTTGGTAAGGCAGAGGAGCATCTCTGGCTTTGTGCATCTGCTAAAGCCCCTCGAAGGTCTCTCCTTTGTGGGATTCCATCTTTAGCACATTGATGAAAGTGTTTAATGAAGATTTTAACATGAAGAATTTTTTAACTCTGCCATGGTTTCATATTTATGCTAAATTTTGCACGTCTTCAGTATTTTATGGAATTAAGGAGTGGTTAAAGGAAAACCATTCCCAGCAGTGCAGGTTGGCGCAGGTGGGATTTGTTTCTTTTCCTCCTTGACTCTCTTATCCAAATAATCCTTGTCTCTGAGAGTGTGGATATCCAGAAAGGCTTTAAGTGCTGAGACTTGAATCTCTCACGCAGAGAAGCAGAGGAACCATCCTTTATTGTGGGACTTGAGGGAATACAAGCTCTTTCCTTTGTTATTTTGTATTCTTGAACACTCTTGTTTTATAAATCCATGGTTTACTTGTGCTCCTCCTGAACTGCTCCTCCCTCTCAGAGTGGTGTTCAAAGATGATTTTCTGCTGCACGAAGGATGTCTGATAGGAGGTAGAAATTGATATCTTGATCCTGGCTGTGCTTTCAGGTATTTATCAGTGATAATTTCTTCAATATCCTCTTGATTTGAGAAAGAAATAACCTCGTCTCTTCAGAAGTGAGTGGAATGAATGTTATCTTGCCACGGGATGAATGTAGATTTAAAATGCACTTGATAGCAGCTCTGTTATGGCTTTAGCTTGATTTTCTAGGAAATGAGTCCTATCCTAAAGGAAATGAGTCCTTTATGTTTGTTCTGTGTGTCCCTGCCCACAAATGTGATCGGTATCAGCCAAATCTGAAAGGAGCAGGAGGTGCAGAGCCGTGGAATTTCAGGGGAAGGAAACTGTGAGCATGAACAGCAGCAAGAGGAGGAAAAACAGGGAGGGAAAAGCAGATTTGGCCACTGTGGTTGGCAGAAGCCACTGGCCAAGGGTGAGGGACAGAGCCTCAAACCGCCCCTGTTTGGTGGTGGCTCCTGGGCAAACGTAGGAGCGTGTGGAGATCCATGGATATGGCAGTGTGGGAAGCTGAAGGGACAAAGGAAGCACATCTGTTTCTCCAAGTGTTGATCCTTCCGTGTTTTTTTGGGGCAGCTGGAAGCACAAGTAACATTTAGTTATTGCCAGGTGTCTTTACTACAGATTTTTGTGTTTAACGACCTCCACTGTGCTCAAAGGCAGAGGCACAAGTGTTCATCGTGTCTGGAAATGGTGGAAGTTTGTTTTTCTCAGGTCAGAACCGAGTCCCTCATGTACTCTTCTTTCTCCCAGATCTGTGATTCCTCATTAAACTGCAGTTGCATATCAAAATTAACTCCTGCTTCTTGATAGCTTTGCCTCAGAGACCTTGATTTCAAGAGCCTTAACGAGGCTGTACAACATGCTGGTGTTCTTCCAAGGACAGGGACATTCCAGGGCCTTGCAGCACCACTGGAATGGGATCATTTGGTGGACAGGAGTGAGATTTTTGTGTCGCTTGGAGCAGATTTTAACGTGAAACAGGAGCAAGACAAAAAGTCTGAGTGAGCACAGGGTGGTGCTGCGGTGATCGAGCTCTGGTGAGAGGCTCTGAACTGCATTTGTGTCCTGCTGGCTGAGTAAATCCCAGTTGTGGGCACTTGTTTGAGGTGGTTTGGGCATGGCCTAGGCCCTGCTAGGAGTTCTTCCACCTGTGTGTAGGTGTTTAGCTCAGTGGTGGAGTCAGCCACATCCACACATATTCTGAACACTTCCAGGGTTGCCTATTCCACACTCCACTGTTGCCCTGGAAAGTCTGTTCCGATGCTTTACAACCCTTCCTATGAAAAAAATTCCCTAATATCCAACCTAAACCTCCCCTGGCACAACTTGAGGCTCTTTCCTCTTGTTCTGTCACTTATTCCTTGAGAGAAGAGCTCACCCCCCACCTGATTCCACTCTCCTTTAATGCTTCCTAGGAATATTTATTTGTCCTGGTTCCTTCTTGGGTGAATGAAAACATCGGCAGAATTTCTATAAAGGAGTCTTAAAAGGGAGAAAAAAGGAATTAAACCCAGGTCCTGAGTTAAACAATCCAAACGGAAACAATCCTGAGTAAGTTAAAACAGGAGAAACCTTGGAAAAGAAGAGCTGGATTTGCACCAAGTAGTTCAGATATGGTACAAAGTGTTTAAGGACTCCAGGAAGAAAATAAAAGCTTAGCATGCCATTAATTGTTGTCATTCTTAATAGGGGTTTTATCTCTGAATTCCTTGACTCATCCCTCTTTTCCTTTTTTTCCTTTTTTTCCTTTTTTTTTTTTTTTTTTAATTTTGCGCCCTGGTCCCCCATGATCTCACCAAACACTTTCCTAATTAAATTTAATAATAGAAAGAATCATGAGTCAGGTGTGTGGTTCTGCTGGGAGAGAGGATGGTTGAGACTGACGAGAAGGAAAAAAAATGTCTTGAATTTCAGTTGAACTTCCCAAAACTCTGATCTGAAGCTGTGGAACCAAAGAGGTGCCAGCAGGGAAGAGTTAAACGTGAAGTTGCTCTCTTTTCCAGGCAGTGTTTTGCTGGCATAAATAGGAATAAAAAGAGCAATAAACTTTATTTTGAGAGCCCTTAAAGAAAAGGAAGCTTTGTGTACCAAGTCCCGAGAGTTTTTAAGAAAGGAGATCCATTTAGTGACATTGTGAAGGGGGATTCTCTGGGAACATCTGTAAACTGTTGAGTTTAATTGCCCTGCAGCTGGCTCTGGTTGGAGCTCAGGGGGGATTTTTGTCTCCTTTTACTCAGTCTCTCATTTCCTTTTCCCTGTGCTCTCCTTTTGTCATTTGTTCTTCTTCTTCTTCTTTTTTTTTTTCCCCATGTTAAAAAGTAAATAATAACACAACCACATCTCCTTAAAGAGCCCTAAAGAGAAGAGGGCTTGGCTGGTGGAGCAGCTCTTCCTGCTGGAGCATCGATGGGTTCCAGCTGCTTCCATCCAGGACAAGGAGGCTGGGAGTGAAAGGTTTTGGGGAACTTGGTTGATTGGATTTGTTTGCTCGACATTGTGGAGGTTTTTTTCATGTTTTTAGCTTCTTTTCAGGGTTGTTTGTGTTTTTTAACAAGTTGACAGGCAGTGTGGGATGGTTCAAGGGGAGAATAGTGAGAACAGGAAGGACGAACACTTCTCAGCTGACTTTTCCTTTATCCAGCTGAGATGTGAATACAACAGTGGGTTTTTAGTGCTCCTTCTCCCCACAGTCCCTTGGAAATAATACAAAGGATGAGGTTGGTTGTGGTTTTCTTCCTGCATCAATGTTGTCCCTTGGCAGAGGGAACAGAATTAGGTGACAAAAAGGTGCTACAACGTGCAACCATGGCCTTAAATTGAGCTGCTGGAGAGTGGAGAGCTCAAGGTAAAAATCCCTCTGGAATGGTCTCAATTTTTGGGTTTATTTTTGTTACTATTATTTATAAGAGCTGGAGACGGATTTGGGACAAGGGATGGAGGGACAGGACACAGGGAATGGCTTCCCACTGCCAGAGGGCAGGGATAGATGGGATATTGGGAAGGAATTCCTGGCTGGGAGGGTGGGGAGGCCCTGGCACAGGTTTCCCAGAGAAGCTGTGGCTGCCCCTGGATCCCTGGAAGTGTCCAAGGCCAGGTTGGAGCAACCTGGGATAGTGGGAGGTGTCCCTGCCCATGGCAGGGGTTGGCACTGGATGATCCTTAAGATTCCTCTCCCAACCCAAACCATTCTGGGATTCAGTCAATCCTGTGATTATTATTTTCTCCCCAAAACAACTGGACATTTTTCCTACCTACTAAATAACTGATCATTCCATTTTACAATTTGTTAACCTTAGAACATTAAAACTGGCTCAGCAGATTTAGAATGTTTCCTTTTTTTTCCCTTCCAAGATCAAGATGCACTTTATATTGGAAAAGAGCTCAGTACTTTAACATCTATTACCACTGTTAAAATCATCTAACCTGCCCAGATTTTGCAAAATTTGAATCAGCAGATTCAGAAAAGAGCACCAATAATTACAAAAAAGAATCTTTTTAGAGGGGGTGGATGGAGGGAATCTCAGAATCACTGGAAAAGCTGTGCAGAGAGGGAGCCAAATATGTATTTACATCTAATATTAAATGAAGGCGTGTTAAAAACTCAATAACAGTTGATGGAACATCTGGCAGAGTGTGTGGCATTGTTGTGCCAAAATATTTGCTGTCACAAAACGAAAACAAACTTCTGTGTGTCTGGGGCTGGGATATAATTGCATGCCAGAGTAGAATGTATTATTTTATAAAATCCTGGTAACTGGCTTCTCTCCTGGAGATTGATCTTTCCAATTAGGATTACAGGATTTGGAGCGCTGCCTGCGTCACCAAACCCAGCTCCTGCCTGTTCCTTAGGCTGGAAAATCCTTCAATTCTGCTTGTAAACTTGTCAGACCCATCGTGTGACCTCCCAATTCCGTGGGAAGGGTAAATTCCAGCCCGTGCCGCTCCTGTTGGGAAAAGCCGGCTTCTAATTTCCAGCCGAAAGTTGTTAATGACCAGTTTTCCTACCAGCTTGTTCTTGTGCCAGGAAGGATTAAGCTGTTTGTGGGAGGGATGAGGAGCAGCTGGGGCTTTTTCTTTGGAAGCTGTGGGATATGACAGGGGCTGGAGCGGATAAACCTCCATCGGGGGGGAAGTTGGCGTCGCTTCAGTGGAGGAAGGGGTTTGAAGGCATCGGATTAGGAAATCCAGTGTGCTGGTCTAAATGGGAGAGGTTCTCTGAGGTGGGACTGCAGTGACCCCTCAGCAGCTGGGTCCCTCTGGTTGCTGTGATCTCCGAAGAAATTCCCGTCTGCACTGGAGGCTCAGGCTTAATTTTGGGGCGTTTGGAGCTGGTGTAAGTCCGGGGCTGCTGTGGAGTTTCTAATTAAGAGGCCAGGATGGCCCAGTGGATATTTATATCTTTGAAGGATGGCAGAACAAAAGAAAGTAAAAAAAGAGGGAGGAAAGATGAAAGAAGGTGGGATTTAAGTAATATTTGGCCTTTTTATGGAACACACGTCTCTTTTAAGGGGAAAATAGAGCAAGGAAAAGTGAGTGTGGAGTGGCTGTGGCAAAAGCAGTTAATGGTGAGGCACAGGCTTGTGGAATAAATCCAAAGGGATGAGAGGAATGACTACAGAATCCCAGGATGGTTTAGGTTGGAAGGGACCTTAAAGCTCATCTCATTCCACCCCTGCCATGGGCAGGGACACCTCCCGCTATCCCAGGTTGCTCCAAGCCCCGTCCAACCTGGCCTCGGCCACTCCCAGGGATCCAGGGGCAGCCACAGCTTCTCTGGGCACTCTGTGCCAGGGCCTCCCCACCCTGTTCCCCACAGGGCAGAATTTCCTCCTAATATCCCACCTAAACATTCCCTCCTTCAGCTTAAGGTTGGGGATGAAGTTGAGGGAATAAAAGCAATGCAGAAGAGCAGCCTGGAGAAGAGAGGCTGTAAACATTTTAATAGACACAGATGGTTTTCCAGCTCGCTTCCACCATCAGTAGAAGGTGGAGAGTTTTGGGAAAGAAGGTAAAATATCAGTAAGAATGAGGCTGATATTTAGCAAATCATCATACAAGTGATTTGGCTTAATTTTGTGGAAGGGAGGTGGTGGAACAGATGTCGGAGGGAAAAAAACCCTGAGGAAGGCATAAGAACATAGAGGAATGGAAGGAAACACCAGAACAGGTGATCAGATGTGGCAGATTTCGGAAATCTGGCTAAATTCCTAAAGGACCACATTGGGAAGTGTGAAATGTGGGATGGGAGCTGAGCCAACCTCGGAGAAACAGAGACTGGTTTAATCCTTTGGTAATAATTAGATATTCTTGGGTTTGGGTTGGAACCGTTGCCAAAGAAAATATTGTAACTTGTGAGTGGTCAAACACTGAGAAAGATAAGAAAAAAAAAAAGGAATAACTTATTTTTTGGTAGTATCTGCTTTTTCTGTATTTTGTTTTAAAATTGTGTTTGGTTTTTAACGGCTTGTTGTGGGAGGGGAGGAGCAAATCCCTGTTGGGGCACTGGTGGTGGGGTGAGGACTCTCCTGTTCTGTGTTCCTCAGGGATGATCATTATCCATTGACAAAGCCAACATGTGAAGCAAAAAAAATCAGTTAAAATGATTTCTAAAGATACAAGGAAGCCTCAACTAAAAGAATATCTGGAATTTGTGGAAAACTGAAAATTGTGTATAAATATTTATGAGGAGGAATGGTGCCGGTGAGGGAGCAAAGCCATCTCGGGAGGCTTCCTGTCAATCAAAACACCCGGATACGTTCAAAACGATTAAAATTCCTAAAAAGGTGGAGCACTCAGAGTGAATCCCCCCATTTGAAGTGAGCGAGGGCAGGAAAAAAGCTTTTTGTTTTAGTTTTGGTGGCTCCTTGTGGCTGGGTGCCGAGTGCTGTGGCAGCCCCGGTGAGGGGAGGCGTGAGGGTGACATGGCGGGAGCGGCTCAGGGCCTGCTCGGGTGGGGAGGGAGGGAATGGGAATGGCAGACAGGGGCTTGCAAATCGGTCAGAGGGATGTCTGGTGTTGTGTTGCGTGGCTGAGGGGAAAAGAGATTTAAAAGAATGGGGTTTTTTTCACTGGCGAGAGGCATTAAAGGGAATTCAGGGATTGGAGTAGACACTCAGAAGTGTGCAGGGACACCTCCCACTATCCCAGGTTGCTCCAAGCCCCGTCCAGCCTGGCCTTGGACACTTCCAGGGATCCAGGGGCAGCCACAGCTGCTCTGGGAATTCCAGCCCAGCCCCTCCCCACCCTGCCAGGCAGGAATTCCTTCCCAACATCCCTTCTATCCCTGTTCTCTTTCCTCTGGAAGCCATTCCCTGTGTCCTGTCCCTCCATCCCTTGTCCCAATCCCTCTCCAGCTCTCCTGGAGCCCCTTGAGGCCCTGGAAGGGGCTCTGAGCTCTCCCTGGAGCCTTCCCTTCTCCAGGGGAACACCCCCAGCTCTCCCAGCCTGGCTCCAGAGCGGAGGGTCTCCAGCCCTGGGAGCAGCTCCGTGGCCTCCTCTGGATTGTCTCCTGCAGCTCACGTTTCTTCTGATGTTGGACCCCAGGGCTGGAGCAGCTCTGCAGGTGGGGTCTCACCTGAGTGGGGCAGAGGGACAGAATCCCCCCGCTCCTGCTGCCCACGCTGGGGGGACAGCCCCAAGTCCTTCTCATCAGGACTGCTCTCAATAAATTCATTCTTATGTGGATTTGTACAATTTGACCCTTCCTGGCTCATGTCTGCTCTCTGTGTCGCTGTTGTTTACAGCCCAGGTTTTAGTGGTTTAAGCTACAGAACTAAAAATCAAATTGCACCAAGATTATAGGGAGAAAAAAACCTGTTGTTGAGCTCTTACCCCTCGTACATTGAAGTAGTTGAGGATTCAGAACTCAGGAAAAGAGATGAGCTTGTGCAAAATAAGGAAGAGGCTGCTGAGTTTGGCTGATGGGGAATGTGCAAAGTCAGACAGTTTTCCAGGCAGGGAGGATTATGACACTTTTTTTTTTTTTGTCTTCCAGAAAGGAAAGTTTGCTGGGACGGTTGTGCCCGGCCTGCTGAGGGCAACAGTAACAGGAGCCAGTGGGTTTGGAAAAGAGCAACCAAACAAACGCTGCCACTGGCGGGGATGGGGAATGTTGCAAATCCCAGCTGTGTTACCTCAAAGGAGGAGAGGATTTCTTGATGAGCTGGCTTTTGTCCTAAACTTTCCTCTGTTCCAGCTGAATGAAACGCTGATCCTCCCAGTCCTAACGACCACGGCATTCTGGAAATGTAAAATTACCAGATCTCATTAATGCTGGGCTATATCATTCATCAAAGCACTCCTTATGCCTCATGCTGGCTCCTTTTCTCTCCCCCTCTTAATCTTTCTCTCATTATAAGGATGTGTCTGCCCTTTGGACCTGTCTGCTTCCAAGGAGTTGACACCTGCAGAGATCTCATTTGGGAATGACTTGTTAACTCTTTGAGAGTTGAAACGCTGAAATGGAGGAAAAACAATCTGGTTGGGAGCAGCTTTGCAGAACGAGGATGCTGTAAATACCCCGGGGACAAAGAGCAGGCAGAGGATGGCACATGAAGGAAAGGGAATTCTTTGTGTCCCTGTGCCTTTATCCTGATAAAATCTCACTCTCATGGTCAACAGGTCCCAGCAAATGCAGTTAATGGCTTTTTTTTTTTTTTGCTTTTTTTTTTTTTTTGCTTTTCTCTTACAAGGATTTTCTGCAGCTTTGGAGACTTCTCCCAACCTAACGCACTTCTCACGTGTGCCTGCAAAGCTCAAAAATAAAGATTTCAAAATGAGCCCAATTGCCATGAAATTAGACCTGGCTGGGGACAAAAGCTTTTGACAGGGACGTGGAAACTGGTTCTGCAGATGATCCCAATAGTTCTGTAGCACCTTTTATCTCAAGAACTAAAGCACTTTGCAAACAGTCAGATTACAGAAGTGCTGCACTGATCGGGTACTTTAGCCAAATAAATACTATTTATAAAGGAATTTTCAAAAGAGCTTTCAGAGATACCTGTCACAGTTTCAGCATCTTTATTCAGTGACTTGAAGCTCTTATCTGTCTCAGTAGGGGATGCCAATTTACTGATGTACTTTTCAGTTAAAATCCAGGTTCCATAAGGCAGATTAGCAGTGAGAAAATGCAAGTCTCTTTGGGGGGAAAAAAAAAAGAGTTTGAAAGTTGTTTTAAAGTCGATTCCAGGATAAATGAGCCAATTGAGGAGATGTATCAGGTGCCACCAAAAAAAAAAAAGTCACTGGAAATCGCTGGATTTGTGTTGTTCTGAGCACCCCACCTATCAAGCCAAGCAGTTGAGTTCCCTTGTTCATCCTTTCTACTCTGCATCCATCTGTTCCTGCCTTAAATCCCGTTTCCTTTGTGAATTCCACGGGATCACACACTTTTTGTCATTATGAAAAGCAGGCTCATGTTCTGATCAACATGTCGACTCCCAGATATTGATACTGCTGCTTTTAATTACTTCATTAAATAAGACATCATTTTTCGTGTAATATTTGCCGGGTTCCCGTCAATATTTGATCCTGATAGAGCTGATGTGGTGTAATAGTTGTCAAGGAGTATTGGCTTGGAGAAATGCAGGAAAATTCTGCAGGAAGGAGGCTGAATAGAGACTGTTTAGTATTTCCATTAATCATCTCTAAATACAACATGACAGGACTGGAGAGGCTGCTTGAGTTACTCAGTCACTGAGACAACAAATCACTCAAGGAGAGGAACACTTTTCTCAAATCTTGGCTTTTCTTTGATCTTCTACTGAAAAACAGTCCAGAACTTCACTGCTTTGACATTTACAGATGTTATTTTGATATCCCATCTGGATTTCATCATGGTCACATTACATTTCATGTTTTAATACAGTCTCAAAATAATTTCTTCTCCTCTCTTGTGTTTACTCGCCTGATCTTTTAATTTCATTAATTATTTTTTTCTTGTAAGATCTGCTAATGCTTCTGGCATCTCAACAGTTCCTGAAATGTTAATAGTATTCCTCTCCTGACCTCACTGGGAATAGTCACCTGCTGTAGCTTGGATTGGGTTTGCTTTTATGGCTGCATGGTCTGTGTGGCCCCAAGACTTTCTGTGATTGATGGAAAGACTTGAATTTGTCTCCTAGAATTTCAAGTCATGCAGTCTTTACCTCACGGCAAATATTATCAGTACCTGAATGCACTGAAATAGGCAGTGTCAAGTTATATTTCCTTCCTCCAGAGGCCAGGGTGTAGGGTATCCAGTTCTCCTGTGTTGGTAATAACTCCATCTCTGGTTTCATCAGCACCTGCATTTTGCACCTTAACTTCTGTGCAGTTCTGTTCAAAGAATAAGCAGGAATATCTCCTTAGCTCATCCTCATGGATTTTGATTAGGAACCTTTTTGCAGTCCAGAAATTGTTCTTTCAGCATAAGTAATTATTTTTTTATTCCTTACGTTCATTAACCCCTGGCACAGCCGTGTTACCTTTTCTCCTTTCTCCACCCTGGTGTTTCCTTTATCTCTGTGTGCGTTTGTTACAACTCAAGGCCATTCAATGTATTATTTAAGAAACCTGGGTCAAGTGCCAGAGAATCTGTGGCTGCCCCTGGATCCCTGGAAGTGTCCAAGGTTGGATGTGGCTTGGAGCGAGCTGGGATAGTGGGAGGTGTCCCTGCCCGTGGCAGTGGAGGCACTGACTGATATTTAAGCTCCCTTCCATCCCAACCATTTTTTGATTCCGATGGATCGTATTCCAGAAGCCTTTCAGACAAGCTCAGCACTAAACCTCTGAGTTCTCTGCTCTTCTGCTCCCGGGTGACCCCCGGCACCTTGGCCCCTCTGACCCAAGGCCTTGTGGCCACCACCGTGGTGCCCAAGCCGACGCGCACCGGGCAGCGGCCGCACGGTTTCTGCCTGCTGTTTCCTCCCCAGCCGCTGCCCACCTCCTCCGGTGGAGCAATCCCATTTCCCAGAGGGACAGGCTGCTCTCACCAACTTGATTTCATCAGCCTGATTCCTGCTGGCAGCCAGACTGGCTGTGGTTGACAGATTCTGTCTGAGCAGGGCTCTGGTAATTGCTCGTTCTGTTCGGTGCCGCTGTCGGTGACAGATGGTCACACTGAATGTTTAAAACGTTCAGGACCCCTGCGTGATCCCCAAGCTTATGAACAACAAACTTTGCCAGCATTTCTGTTGTCTATTAATTTAAAATGTTTTCTGGGATTACTGGTTTTTTCCCCCCTACGTTTTAGGCATGTTTTTGCTGGGTTTGTACTTTTCTAAAGCGTTCTCTTTTCCCATTTTTTTTTTTCCTATTAAAGAAAGTCTCAAGATGTTGGTACAGACTGGCAGAAGCAAGTGCCAACTGCTGTTGCAGACTTGTTAACAAATTTATTTTTGCCTGAGAATGGCACATATGGCCCAGAGCAGAAATATTAGGGGTCTGTGGTCCTTGTGAGGGCTGGCAGATACTGTCTCGGAAAAAACAGCTTTTGGGTCAGTCATAAATTTCATTTTTATTTTTATTGCTGGAAGGACTTCTCAATTTTTTATTTTTTTTTGTTCTGAAGTGATGGTCTTCAATCATTTCACAGTCCTGTGACAGCTCCGGAGTTGCAAAAAAGAGGTGGTGGGGCAGTAGCCAATTTATTTATGGCCTCCCTTTATTGCTCTTGAGGAGCTGCAAACGAGGGAAGTTGGTTTATGTGGCCCATTTGAATTTCATGGCCCACAGCCCGTGGTTTAGGGAGGGTTGGCTGACCTGCAGGGTGTGAGGCTGGTACTTTATCTACTGCATCTTTATTCACAAGACTTACAAAACCAAATTATAGCAACAACATGCTCGCTCTTATATCCCTAATTCTAATTTTTTTCCTGGTTTGAAGTGTTTGACATCTTTTTTTCTTGGTGGATTTTCAATCCCACAAACTCTTAAAAGCAAAACATCGTGTTTGGCTTCCCACGGACTCCTTCAGCCCCCTCCTGTTCTGATAAATAATGGGATTTATTATTATTGTTTTCAAGGCCAGGTTGGACAGGGCTTGCAGCAGCCTGGAACAGTGGAATAAGAGGAGCTTTAAGGTTCCTTCCAACCCAAACTATTCCAAGATTCTGTGGTTATTTCCAAATTCAGGGTGTCCTGTGCAGAACCAGCAGCTGGATGATCCTTGCGGATCCCTTCCAGCTCAGGCTGTTCTCTGATTCCATGACTTCGTGGCACATTTGTGTCCATGTACAGCTGGATTTTTGTACCGTGGACCACGATGGGCAAACCTTCGCTGATATCTCAGATCCTTCCCTGCTCTGCCCAGCTTGCGGTGAGGGCTGGAATAACTTCCCACAGGTTTATCCCGTTGGATCAGGTTTGTGTATTCAGCTGGAGTATGCAGCAAACTGGCTTAAAATGAGTTCCTTGCTGTTGCCATCCCCCCTGACGGATGTGTGGATAATTGTCCTGTCTGCGTGTGAAAAGGAGCAGGAAATGATGCCACCCCCGGCCTGATTCCGAGGAGTGAAGGTGATCCTGAAGATGTGGAGGGAGGGGATTGACGCAGCCAGGATGCATTTGAATCAAATCAGTAAATTAATCAACGTCTTGTTAGGGGTGCGCTGAGTGCTGGATTTAATTAGGGGAAAAAAAGGAACTGATGAGTGCATATATATATATATATATATGAATGTATATATATATATGTCTGTGTGTGTATTTGGAGGAACAGTTCAGTATGACTGGACTGTGTGATTGCCTGGGATACATGAGGGGAACAGGCCAGAGGATGGGTAAGTTTTCCACCATCTGGCAGTGGGAGATGCAGGTGGGATTCAGAGCTCGAGATGTCTCTGCCCAGAGCACACCTGCACCTCTCACTGCTTTTCCCTCTGTGAATTTTCGGGGATTCTGCTGGTTTTGGAAAGACCTGTGGCTATAAATGCAGTGTCAGGCGTGTTGTTTCAGTTTTTCTCTGGTTGCTTTGTATTATGCACCTTTTTCTTTCATTTGGGTGATTTATTCCAAGATTTACGTGGTGCTTTTTGCCTGTTTATGGATATGATAATTTTTAATTAAAATTAAGTCGTAAAGAATACATGAGCTTCTCAATAGTCCCTGCTTACTGTGGTGGTGTTTATATCTAGGCAGCTGGACTTCATGATTTTAAAGGTCTTTTCCAACCTGAATGATTCTCTGATTCCTCTGGCTCCGTTTCTCTGTTTCTCACATAATTTCATTGATAAAATCCTCCGTGCTGCCCCTCCTCACCTTTGGCTTGGAATTTTCAATCCTTGCATTTATTTTCCTCAGTCAGGGGGAAAATCTTGGAGCAGGTGGAAGTGATCTTTGGTACCTCCCAACTGCTTTTTTGACTTTTCTGTGAAGCTGTATTTTGGAAAATGAAGCACTCGGATTTCAAAGTGGCTCCTGAGCAAGTGCCTCAGTCCAGGACTGGATACTTAAATCAGCAACAATTCCTTCACTTGAAGGAAATCTAGAATTAAACACACTGAAATATGTCCCCAGCTGGGAGATGGAAAATATTTTAGTGTTCCTGGTGTTTCAGCTGACTTGAGGAGCACGGGCATCCCATACCCTGCTTTGCACAAGTGCCCTTGCTGAAAGGCTGAGTCACTCCCAGGACTGTTTCCATCGCTCTCTCCAAGGCTGGGATTATCCAAGATGATCTCCCCTGTCAGGGAAAGCAGGGATTTGTAAAACTACTCATTTTGAATAAACCCTGTGCAGGTGTTGACGCTTATTTGAGACCTGCTGGGATGGATCTGTCCTGGTGGTGCCAGTGAGCAGAACCAAACCAGGGCTGCTGGAGTTCACCAGGAGCCACCTGAGGGTGGCGGCTCCAGCATCGACCCTTGGCAAGACATGGACTGGGCACCGGACAGGGAATGGGCACGGCCCCAAGGCTGCCAGAGCTCCAGGAGGGTTTGGACAACGCTCTCAAGCACAGGGTGGGATTGTTGGGATGGTCCGGTGCCAGGCCAGGAGCTGACTGGATGATCCTTGTGGGTCCCTTCCCCCTCAAGGATTTCTGTGGTTTTGTGAGGACGGCACAAACTCCCAGCAGCTCCTGGCCTCTTCCCGTGGGATCCGTGTTAAACATCCTTGTGTTTCAAGAGCTGGACTCGCTGATTCCTGTGGGTCACTTCCAGCTGAAATATCCTGTGATTCTGTGTTGGAGGAGACTGGAAAACTCTCAGAGCCCTTCTGGGAACCCCTCTGTGCTTTGACTGCCTCGAGTCCTTGTGATGCTCCTTCCTTTCCCAGTGTAGATGCTCCAGACCATTTCATCAACTCTTTGGGATAATCAGTCTGGGATTGACTTCCAGCAAAGATTGCTCTGTTCCAGCACACTGCTCTTTTTTTCTAAGATAATCAGAGAGTTTAATGACTTATCAAAGTTCCCTTTTCCCCCCCTCTCCATGGAAATGGACCAAATAAAACCAAGGAGAAGGAACGAATGTCCCCACGTGGTTCACCTGGCAGGACATCAGCATTGTCCAAGACTGGCAATCCCAGGAAAGTCCAGGAACACCAGTCCAAAGCTGAAGTCAGGTGCTTCAGATGAGTGGCAACCACCACATTGTCACTTGCCTCTCACTGTGAAGGGGCTTTAGATGGAAAATATTCCAGGTAGGAAGGTCACATTCAGGTGAGCCAGGGGCAACACAGAGCTGTGAAAGATCTGCTTTTCCCTGCATCCAGTTTGGAGCTGGCATGGAGCAGGAGCTCTTTCCACAGCACTACTGGCTTTTACAACAGGATTTGTTAGTGCCAAATTCACTGGATTTTAAAACCAGAAGCACTTTTCAGCTGTTGTTGAGACTTTTCTGTGTAGTTTTGGGAACGGTTCCCTCTCTCAGGAGCTGCACGCTCCAGTCTGAGGGACGGAATCGTCCTTCCCTTGCTGTGTCTTTGGAATCTCCTGTTCTGTAAGAGGTCACGTTATGCAAAGTTAGCACAAGCTGTGTCAAATACTGTTCTCAATGATGTTGGGATTTAATTGGCAGGTTGTCACCTGATGCCTTTCACTGTCCTTCAGGACTCTGCTTTCTCATTAGGTTTGTTTTAGGAGATATTTTAATGACTGTCATTCCTTACAGCGGTGGCCACAGTGGTGGTGAGGATGAAATAACCTACAGAAGCTGGATGATCTTGGGAATCAAAAGAAAGGGGATGAAATTCCATAATTCTGAATGACCCTGGGAATTGATCTGAGCTAAGCTAGGAGCTAATCAATTGGAAATGGTGGGGGATAAGGAGTGGTACTCATTGATTACAGAATTGCTCCAAGCTGCCCAGCACAGACTGGAAAGTTTTAATGTCACTGTAGAAATCATCTGAAATGTTGGATGCAGTTTTTGGCTGCTTGTATTGGGAATAAAAGGACTCTTTCATGCTGGAAGGCAACACCATTGCCTACAAAAGGTATCAGGCACCTTGAAGGGCTGGTAAAGAGCTGTTGACTGAAAACTGGAGTTGCCACAGGCAGGAACGAACCGGCCAAAAAGAAATTCAACCTGGAAATGGGAAAAATTCGTTTCTAGCAAGTAGAGAAGTGAGGTCTGAACAGCAAAGGCAAGAAACTGGGTTTGAGCTTGAGGGGGTGTGAAGGGGGAGATGCAGGAGGTTGGGTTGTGTCCAGGACCTGAAGGGTCCATTAATGACCCTGGCAACCCTTTCAAGCTTTTTGTCCTCATCTGACATCCTTCAGGTTTTCAGTTTGTGTTGAAATGGGGGGGAGGTTTCAAAGCAACTGCAGGGAAAACTTGCTGGAATCACCCGGAGTCTCGTGTTACAGTTGCGAAGGGAAGAAAGGGATTTGTTACAGCTGCCACTCTGTTTCTCCCAGAAACCAAACATTTTTCATGGAATCACGGAATGGTTTGGGTTAAAAGGGACCTTAAAGCCCATCCCATTCCACCCCCTGCCGTGGGCAGGGTCACCTCCCACTATCCCAGGTTGCTCCAAGCCCCGTCCAGCCTGGCCCAGATACTTTTTGGGAAGTCTGAGAAATGATAAAATCCTAGAAGGCTTTGTGGTTGCTGCATTCTCCTGGACTGTGGAAAATATCAGGTGTTCACAGTGCTGTTGGAATCGGCTGGGAAACAGAAGATTGATCATAGCAAAACAGCCTCCAAATAAAATTCCTCCCAAAATGCCAGAGTCAGGGGAGGCAGATGACTTTGAAAGAGTCCATAATTACTGAACCAGTAACTGAGAAAGTGCCTTCTGTGTCAAGAGCTCTGGTTAGTCTGGAAGAAAAAAAATAAGCCAATAGAACTGAAATTACATAAATAATGAAAGAGCTAAAATTGCCTCAGTTTTGTAATGTAGATGAAGGCAAGGTGTCATGACAGGAACACATTTCCATATTAGAATTATTTAATTATCTGTAGCTTGTCCTCTAAAGAAGCAAAAGGCTCATGAATATTCATGGCTTCAATTAAAATATTAATGGCAGGCTGAGGCTTCAGTGTTCACATCTCCAAACACCCATAAACAGATTTATTTAAATGCAGTGAGGAGTGGAGGTCAAAAAGGAGCTGCCTTTTTGGGTTTGGCTGCAGAGGCTCCTTGAAGGCACAACTTTATTTGCTTTGTGCTGCTTTTGGAGAGGAGTTTTGTGCACACCTCTGCTCTGGCCCCACACCTGGCTGCAGCTGCTTGAAATATCTTCAGTGTACCCGTTTTGCTTCTTCTCCAGTGCCACTACCCTGAGCGTGTTCGGTGTCATCACAGAAATTAAGTTGCACCATCCTGCTGGCTTTCAATTAAGGAAGTGGAAGGTTGCATCAATAATTAAATGGACCCAGTCGCAGGCAAAAAGTATTTCCAGCGTGTAAAGAGTTTTAAAGAGGAGAGTTAAGATCTTGAGGTGGTGAAACAAAATGAGGGAGGGAATGCTCCAAAAGAATTCAACTAAGCTTCAAAGGTGATTTTGCTAATAAAAAGCAGTGCCTTAAGAAGAGATGCAGCACTTTTGGATTTATCTGTTCGTTTCATTTATATGAACAAAAATAATAGTCCGTTTTTTCCACTTCTGTCTCGTACGTGGACACTGGCAAAGCTGCTGAAATGAAAAATCTGTTTGGATTTGGCTGAGTTGGGCAGCACTGCCAGGCAGAAGGTCAGGAAGGGGGGGGGATCCCTTGGCAAACGCAGGATCAGCTTTTTCACCTGGTCATGGATGAAGGAGTTGGACTCCAAAGGTTTCACAGTTCTCTGCAGACCCTATTTAATACACAACTTTCAGGTTTCTGTCTGAAGAGGATGTTCCCATTTTTATTCAAGTCCCTTTTCTCCAAGGTTTACACGGGAAGTAGAGACTTTATGGATACACATGGATGATGGTGACTGGTCCACCAGGAGGATGGAACGAAATGGGTTTTAAGGCCCTTTCCAACCCAAACCACTCTGGAAATCCACGGGAACACCGAGATATTTTGGACTGTTTTCCTACTGAGCCGTTTTGCAGCTTTTGGTGACAAGATTTAGAGGTTTTTGCTTGCAAAGAGTTAAATGCAGTTCCTGACAGCCAGGGCATGAATGCTTAGAAATGAAATGCATAGAAAACCCTGCATTTGTTTTGAACTTTAAAAAAACAACAGTCTGATTAGTTGGAGCAGGTTTTCCCTGAGGAAAGACTACGGAGTGGTAATTTCATTACAAAATATAGAGCTTGGAGAAGAGCTGGAATTGAAATTTTTTTTTTTTCCCCCCCACCCTGAGGGATTTGACATTTCTATTTCTTGACATTTCTCTCATTGTTAAACTGGTTTCTTTATGCTGCTCTTTTTTTTTCTTTTCCCCTTCCCCTGGTGCAAGAGCTCTCCTTGAAGCTTGGAGTGTCTTTTCTTGTAGGTAAAACTGACAATAGTTTGAATTAGTTCAACAAGCAGATGGTTGGGAAAGGAGCCTGTGTGGAAGTGTGGAGCACTGGGACATGTGATCTATTGACAAAAAAAAATTAAAAAAAGGAATGAAGCACAAGTCCCCTGAACATGGATACATCTAAAACTGCCATTAGGAAAGGATTTTACGTGGTAAAAAGAGATGTAAAAATAGTAATGGGGTGCTCAGAGCTGTGGCTTAAGGTGTGTTAAGTGTGTCAGAAGTCCAGTTCTGCTCCTGGAGCCCATTATTTTAGGAACGATGGAATGTTTGTACAATGATTTTTTTTCTGATTTCAGCTGCTTCCCTTCCCTGTTCTTTCCTGCAGTCCCTGAGTTCAGTGGTAGCAAACCCAGCCAGCTCATCCAGTGCCTTGGAAGGTTTGTCCTCATTCACAGGGGAACAGAGGGGGATTTTTCCACCTGGATCCATGCTGATTCCATGGAAAACACATCCCTGTTGTGTTCTGCTAATGGGGAGCAGTCTCCTGGCAGAGTTTCCAGCATTGCTGCTGCTCCCAGCTCCCTGCCAGCAGAATGTTGGGAACGCTGGGGAGTTTTATCCCCTGCAGCCGAAATCCCAGCCATGATCACGGCTCAGCAGCCAAGGAATTCATCTCTTACCGTGGCTCCTTCACAGAGCATGGCTCCACTTTAACGTGTAAACCTATTTTATATCACATCATCCTCTGACACAGCTTTGTTTTGATTCCTCCTAATATTTCACCTGGATTTTTTTTTTTTTTTTGGCAAATGTGTTGGGAGAAAAAAATCCTTCCTCCAGCAGCTGTTTTGGGGGAGAGGCACGTGGTCATCTTTCATGCCCAAATCCTTGGATTTTCCACTGCTCTGAAAAAGATCTTGAAAAACTGCTGCAAGCATCAGCCCTACAACAAAAAAAAGTCATTATTGGAAAGGATGGGAGCCCACAATCTGAAGGACATGGATGTGTTGGAGCAGGTCCAGAGGAGGCCACGGAGCTGCTCCAAGGGCTGGAGCCAGGCTGGGAGAGCTGGGAATGTTCCCCTGGAGAAGGGAAGGCTCCAGGGAGAGCTCAGAGCCCCTTCCAGGGCCTCAAGGGGCTCCAGGAGAGCTGGAGAGGGACTGGGACAAGGGATGGAGGGACAGGACACAGGGAATGGCTTCTCACTGCCAGAGGGCAGGGATAGATGGGATATTGGGAAGGGATTCCTGGCTTGGATGGTGGTTAGGCCCTGGAATGGGTTTCCCAGAGAAGCTGTGGCCATCCCATCCCTGGATCCTTTCCAACATGGGTTATTCTGACATTCAGTGATTCCCTGATTTCCTGGATTCCCTGATCACCCTCAGAGGAGTTTGGTGCAAACCTCAGAATTCGGGAGGAGGTGGGAAACCTTCCAGACCTGCGGCTCCTGCTGTGCTGTGGGACCCTTCATTCCCGAGTGCGGCTCCAAACAGCACATCCCTGTTCCTGTGCCACAGCCTGTCTGCCTTCCTCGGCTGTAAGCAGCCCCTGTGGGGGAAGAAGGAAGGAGGGAAGAGCTCTTGGAATCCTCCCTCCCTCAGACACGGCGTCTTCTGCTTCTGATTTTCCCCCATGAGGTTTTTCCGAGGGGGTTTTGTGGGGGTTGGAAGGTGCGGGGTGAGGAGCAGAGCACGGAGCGACCTCTGCGCTCCACGCGCTGCTCCAGGCGGGAATGGCTTACATCTGGTTTTAAAGAGGGGACGTCGGAGTTTTGGGTTGCGGTTGCAACAGCAGCCTGGGCAGCTTGGAATGTGCTCTGAGGAGAGGGAATTACTTCGGGTGGTGCCGTTTCTCTCCCTCCTTTCCGAGTATCTGCCTGATGGCAGGTGGAATTTTTGCCCTTGCCGTTCCTGGTTGCTCCGTAGCAGTGTGTGCTGCCGCTCCTTGAAGCTGAAGAGCGCAGATTTCCCTTACTTTTGAAATGAGAATATCAAGGTTGCAGACTTTAAGACCTCCCCAACTGCTTCGTTCCTGTTGCTGGAACCTGCTGAATCAGCAGAAACCACAGATTCGGTTTTTTTCCTGGTGAAGCTGAAATATTCAAGTTGGGCTTCTTTAGCTTCTGACTGTTGAGGCTTTTCAGTAAAATTAAAAATAAGGACACTTTTGGTAATGGAATGTTTTTTTCCACGTGTACTTTTTGAGCTTTTCACAGATTGATGGAATGGTTTGGGCTGGAAGGGACCTTAAAGCCCATCCAGTGCCACCCCTGCCATGGGCAGGGACACCTCCCACTATCCCAGCGTGCTCCAAGCCCCATCCAACCTGGCCTTGGACACTCCCAGGGATCCAGGGGCAGCCACAGCTTCTCTGGGAAACCTACTCCAATTTTCTTATCCTTGATACCTGTGCAGCAAGAGCAATGATTGAAAAGGAAGGAAAAAAAAAATCAATCAATTAAGATTTTTCTATATAACAGAGCTCATGGGAGTTCTTGGTTGTTATTTAGGGGAAATGTTAAATTTCCTGGTGATAGAAGTGCACAGAAACAGATGGAAAAGGCTGGTCAGTCTTGTCCCTGGAATTTGTGATATTGGAAACATCCCGATCCTGACACATCAGCTCCTATGAAATGGTGTTTCATTAAAGCCACCAGGTTATTCCAGTGCCACCAAGGGCTTTGATTATCACTTTATTAGGGTCATATCCTACAATAAGAGCATTTCTAAATCCCTGGCTGCATTTGAAAGAGTTGTGATTAAAGTTCTGGCTGTTTTCCTGCAATTTCTGATGTCTCTGAGGGCTGAGTTCCCTCCTCTTTATTGGCACTCGGGTTTGGTGACAGCCCCTGGGGGTTTGTGCCAATATCAGTGACAGCCTCAGGAGATGCAATTTTGCATGAAAATGCAAGAAATAAAAGCTGTAACAAAATTAACACAGGCCTCTAGAATTTCCTGGGCGACTTAATAGCCACGGTGGGGGTTGTTTGCTCCAGTCTTAATTCAGCTTTGATTGAATTTCGGGCCAAACAAAGCAAGGAGGATGAGGAGGTGGGGAAACCCATCTAAAAGAGATTATGGATGAACAGGTTGAAAGATGCTGCCTGACAGGTCACACTCGGAGCCATCTGATGATTTCTGCTGGTTCAGGGGGTGGCTCTGTGCATTCCGTGCACTGGCATGGACAATCCATTCCCATTCCTTGGGGGAAAAGCTGTGTTATTAGTGGGGATCATTGTGCATATTGCTGGAAAATGAATTCATTCACACTGGTGTAGGCACAGATGAGGAGTGAGGGCGTTCTTTTGTTCTTGTGAATTTACGGGGCCGTCCCGGTGTTGAATCGCCAAGTAGGATTTATTCTGCCTCGCTTTACACGCCAGGCTTGTAACGTTTTCAAGAGTTGTCAAAAGATGGGTGAATTTATCTTCATTAAAACTGGCCCCTTCATTAATACGTGGAAAACAAGCCCATGGCAGCTTTCTTGGTGCTTGCTGGAGTCCCAGCTGTGGAACAGCTTCAGAATCCTCTGTTTCCATCCCGTGGGCTCATGCTAAAGACTGGATTATTTCTGGGGATCATGGTAAAAACTGAATTCTTTCTGTAGCTCTTGGTTGGACTCAATGATCACAGAGGTCGTTTCCAACCTTAATAATTCCATAATTCTGTGTCTTCTTCTTCTTCTAGAAGAGCACGCAACGTTTTATTTGTCACTTGGACAAGGGATGGAGGGACAGGACACAGGGAATGGCTTCCCACTGCCAGAGGGCAGGGATAGGTGGGGTTTTGGGAAGGAATTCCTGGCTGGGAGGGTGGGGAGGCCCTGGCACAGGTTTCCCAGAGAAGCTGTGGCTGCCCCTGGATCCCTGGAAGTGTCCAAGGCCAGGCTGGACGGGGCTTGGAGCAGCCTGGGATAGTGGGAGGTGTCCCTGCCCATGGCACTGGATGGGCTTTGAGGTCCCTTCCCACCCAAACCCTTTTGTCATTTTGTGATTCTTCCAATTCCTTTGTCTAAAATGGCCTTGAATGTCTAAATATTAAAAAAGAAGAAGACCCATGGGAAGTTATAGAGTTAAACAGTTTATAGGAAAATAAGCCAGCAAATGACACTGTGTCAAGGAATATTTTATTCCACTTGCTTTTTGTTAGCTCACCGTGGGTTTTTTTTCTTCTGACATTAAAACTGAATAAAAAACATGTCAGGGATATAAAAAATTCAGGTAGGAGCCATTTGCTGCTACAGGAGATAAGATAAAGAAAGAAAGCTCAGAGAAGAAAAGAGCAGAAAAGTGAATGCAGGGTGTAAGTAATCACAGTTCATTAGCTCCGGCGTGTTTTCCTGCTCTGGATAAGGATTTATGCTGCAGCCATGCTTTGGAAGAGCTCCTATCTGTACACGGGAGTTTTAGGGAAACCAACAAAATACTAAATATGCAAGTTGACAAATACATTAATCAAAGTGCCTGCTGCTCAGTCGTGTGGCCTGGGGGGGAGGAGAAAAAAAAAAAAAGAAAGAAAAAGAGGCGAAATATGCATTTTAAACAATTCCTGTAGCTGTAAGGAGACTTTACATATGTGGCTGACACAGTGATCAAATGATAAAGGAGACTCCAATTGAACCCCAACCTTTTGTGCAGGCTGTGAAAGCGAAGGCACGCCGCAGTTTCTCAAGGCAGATGGAGTGTGAGCAACTAATAAATCAGGTTTTGAAACATTAAAGAGCAACTTATTTAAATGCATATGGTGTTGGATCTCAGACAAGGCAGGAGAGGGGAGCGGAAAGGGATGGGGAACATCAGCAGAACAATATGTCAGAGCACAGGCTCTGCGGCTGCATCCAAATCGGCTCCCTGCGTGAAGGCCTGGGATGTGCCACAGGAAGGGGAAAGACTCTTGGAGAAGCTGTTTCAGGCAGGAATTTTGGGCAGAGAATGGTCAGTGTGGTACTTTAGCACCAAATTCTGTGTTCAGTGGAAAGCTGAAGTCAAAGCATGAATTCAAAACACTGGGTGAAAGGTTTGCTCCTTTTTTTTTCTGACAGCATTTCCCAAAACAGCTTTGCCAGGAGAAATTTGGAGCCACTATTTCAGTTCCACTTCTGGGAAACTGAAACACAGAAATCTGGTCAAGGTCGGAGAGGTCAGATCAGTGCCATGGCTTGAATCCGGATGTGCCTCTCCTGCTTTTGGAAATCGTTTTTCCTTCGGCCTGCTTTGAAGCAGAGTGTGATCTGCAGACCTGAGCACAGGCCCCAGCTCCGCTCAGAATCCCAGGAGGGTTTGGGTTGGAAGGGACCTTAAGGATCGTCCAGTGTCACCCCTGCCACGGGCAGGGACACCTCCCACTATCCCAGGCTCCTCCAAGCCCCATCCAGCCTGGCCTTGGACACTTCCAGGGATCCAGGGGCAGCCACAGCTGCTCTGGGAAACCTGTGCCAGGGCCTCCCCCCCCTCCCCGCCAGGAATTCCTTCCCAATATCCCATCCAACCCTGCCCTCTGGCAGTGGGAAGCCATTCCCTGTGTCCAGTCCCTCCATCCCTTGTCCCAGTCCCTCTCCCGCTCTCCTGGAGCCCCTTTATGCCCTGGAAGCGGCTCTGAGCTCTCCCTGGAGCCTTCCCTTCTCCAGGTGAGCACCCCCAGCTCTCCCAGCCTGGCTCCAGAGCAGAGAGGCTCCAGCCCTTGGAGCATATTATCCCAATCCCTTTCCATTCCTTCTTTCCCAGTTTTATACCTGTAAGGGATTTGTGAATGTTCAGCCATCAGACTTCCCTGATTTTGGCAATCCCTGGAAGTGTCCAAGGGCAGGTTGCACGGGGCTTGGAGCACCCTGGGATAGTGGGAGGTGTCCCTGCCATGGAAGGAGGTGGAATGAGATGATCTTTAAGGTCCCATCCAACCCGAACCATTCTGGGATTCTGGGATTCCGTGACTTCAGCTTGGGTTTTTAGGTCATTGTGGTGACTGACATGGTCCCCACCCAAAGCTGGCAGGGTTTGGTGCCTGTTTTCGGAGCTCTGGACCCCCACGTGTGTCCCAGACCCCCAGCACAGCCCCACTGCTCCATGTGCCAGACTGGGAACCAGCCAGGAGCTCTGCCTTGATTTCTGCACAACATTTGTAGTTTTTCTGGGAAAGCTTTTAGGGTGGAATGTGCCCTGATTCCCGTGTTGGAGACCATCACATTTGGAGACCAAATGCTGCTTCTGGGAGGTTGGCTGGAGTTTATCACTGAAGGAAATGCTGAAACTTAATGTGATGAACTTTATAACCTTCAAGCTGAGCTTAAAGTATTGAAGAGATCTAATCTAAGCCCGGGGTCCCTGTGGCTTTAGGGTGCTCCTGCCCCGGGCTGTGTGTTGGTGCCTCCTGTGCCCAGTTCAGCGCTGGTGACCAGGGATGGGCACACTGGAAGCTGGGAACAGTGGGATGCTCCCTGAGACACTCAGGTCGCCTCGGAGCTGCCTTCCTGCCCCTGCAGAGCCCTGCCCCAGGTCTGACAGCCAGTGCTTTACAAGTAGTTACCACCTAATTCCCATCGATTTGGGCTCTTGTGGAGTTCCATCCCCCCAGTCTCTGTCGATTTGGGGAAAAGGTGGGTGCCTGTGTCTTTTTAAACTTGATGGTCTGATCTATAAATTCACGTTTGTCATGATTAGAAGAGGAGTGGGTGATTAAGAGAAGCAAACAAGAAATGCAATCTTTCCTCTGTCAGAAACCTTTGCTAAATTGCTTCTCCCCTCAAGCAAGGAAGTAATCAAGTACTGGCTGGAGCTTATTCTTGTCTATCTTGCTGAGGTGGATTTTTTATCTGGTGCATCTCACCTCCCTCATTCCTCTTGCAGCAGAGGGAATGGGAGCCCCACGTGCAGGGTCAGAGGGGGTCACTCACTGCCAGCTTGTGGCTGGAGAGGACAGAGGGAACATCCTTGTTCCATAGGAATGGACGGAATAATCTGCCTGAAAGAATCCCCTAGAAGAGGATCAGATCCTTGCCCATGCCTTCCGTCTTCCCTGCTGAGTTCTGGTGGTGTGGGAAAGCTGAGTGCCAGGAGAGCTGAGCCCTTCACTCAGCATGGACAGCACCCCGTGGGCTCTGCTGAAACAGGTTCCTTGCAGCAGTTTGGGAAAGAGGCCCCATCCCTGGAAGTGTCCAAGGCCAGGCTGGAGTGGAAGGTGTCCCTGCCCATGGCAGGGGGTTGGAACTGGATGTTCTTTAAGTTCCCTTCCCACCCAAATCCTCCTGAGATTTGTTTAGGGGGCTCAGATTTGTAAGGCAATAGAGTCCTAACGTACAGAAACACGAAAAAGCAGGAGATTTCCATTATAAAACTCCGTGGTTGCTGTTGCGTGATAGCACAGATCAATCACTCCTCTCTGCTGAGCTGTTGGATAATCCCCTCCTTTGCCCTCTTTGGGCGTCTCTTGCTTTCTTCCCTTCCGATGAAAATTGTATTTCTGTACCTTGAAGATGATGTGCAGGCAATAACTGCGTCGTTGATTCCCACATAATCAAGAACTTCTGGGAAGGCCCATGACGTGTAAACTGCCTCCTCCCCTGCTCTCAGCTGGCTGTGCTGCTCCCTCAGAGCAGAGGAGGTTGCAGTGATTTGCAGGGTGTGTTGATTGCTTCGTTGTTGTGGCTTCAGAGCCTCGTCCTTTATTCTTCTTCGTTCCTCTCTTCTGCATAGATTAACGTGACGTGGCTCCCTGGGAAAGGCTCTTGGATCATGGGAAAGGGCCCAGGAATTGTTCACTACCTGCCTGGAACCTGTTCAGCTGAACTGTTCGCCTTGCAGGGAGGTTCCTGAAACTGTCCTGTGCTAACACAGGGGATAGAAGGGGAAGAGAGCAGAGGTTTCCCTGTGCTCCTCATGATTTTTGGGTGCTTGCTGTGTCTGTTGGGCCCAAGTGAGTATTTTTTGGATGTACTGGAAGGGGGTTTGCTTATCAGGCAAATGTCTTTGTAAAGTTTTAGTGAGTGGTAGGATTTCAAGTGCAGCAGGGCTGAGGATAAAGTGCATTTAGGCAGATTGAGCTCTGAAACAATTAGGTAATGGCTGCTGGTTTTCCGAAGTGACACTGGAGGGAATCTCACCCTTTTTTAGCTCTTGTGTGAGAGGCAGAGAGAGCTTTTCTCACACTGTTGTTAAAAAGAAGAGAAATGACTTCATTACTTGCAAGGAATTTCAACCTGCACGGCACAACTTTCAAGGTGCTGAGCAGCTCCTCTGTGAGGTCTTCAGGTCCTTCCAGGAACAGACAAAGGCAGCAAAGAAATGTCTGATTCCTCCGGAGACTTCTTGGGAAGCATGGCACAATGGAAGCACAAAACGGTTTGGGTGGGAAGGGACCTCAAAGCCCACCCAGTGCCACCCCTGCCACGGCAGAGACACCTCCCACTATCCCGGGCTGCCCCAAGCCCCGTCCAACCTGGCCTTGGACACTTCCAGGGATCCAGGGGCAGCCACAGCTGCTCTGGGAAACCTGTGCCAGGGCCTCCCCACCCTCCCAGCCAGGAATTCCTTCCCAATATCCCACCTAACCCTGCCCTCTGGCAGTGGGAAGCCATTCCCTCTGTCCTGTCCCTCCCTCCCTTGTCCCAGTCCCTCTCCAGCTCTCCTGGAGCCCCTTTAGGCTCTGGAAGGGGCTCTGAGCTCTCCCTGGAGCCTTCTCTTCTCCAGGTGAACATTCCCAGCTCTCCCAGCCTGGCCCCAGAGCAGAGGGGCTCCAGCCCTGGGAGCAGCTCCATGGGCTCCTCTGGATTCTCTCCAGCAGCTCCAGGTCCTTCTGATGTTGGATGCCCCAGTGCTGGAGCAGCTCTGCAGGAGGAATTGAGTGCTAATCCTTAGCATTCCCATCCTGTGCTTCAGTGTGTTTTCCATACTGAGTAAATCAGTAAAGTTCAAGTAAAGCTCATTTTCTGGTGGGCAACTTTGAACTTGAGTTCCTTCAAGGTAGAAGAAACTCCTGTTTTACTGGGAAAATCCCTTCTGGAACAGGAATATTTTCCATCGTTGCTCTGAGACCTGCTCTGGTTGTAGGTAACAGGACATCCTTGGAAGTGTCCAAGGCCAGGTTGGACGGGGCTTGGAGCAGCCTGGGATAGTGGGAGGTGTCCCTGCCCATGGCAGGGGGTGGCACTGGGTGGGCTGTCAGGTCCCTTCCCACCCAAACCGTCCTGGGATTCTCTGACATTATCTGTAAACATGGGATCTCCTGCAGACATTTACATTTTAACATACTCGGCGGAACAGAACACTGAAGCACTCCTAATGTTTGTTCTGACTTTAAAAGCCTGCAGAAATCCCAGTTTTTTTCTTAATCTCCTTTTTCACATTGAAGCCTGACATTTTAGGCTCCATTTCAGACACACTGAGCTCTGTCACTAATGGCCCCGTCTCCGAGTGCCACTTGCAGTGACATTCAGGTGGGCACACTTCATTGCCAGCACAGCAGGAGGGTATCATTAACTCCCTGACAAATTTCACTTCATTTCCAAGTTTCCCTTATTTTTCTTTTGTTCCTCATCATTTATTACTGGGCAGATTAAGTCAGCAAGGTTTGCTGCTAAGAGGGAGCTGCTGCAACAGTGCTGCTTCCAGGCAGGTGTGGAAGTTTGGGTTATTTTCCTGCTGCCTGTGAAACGTGGAATTACAGTTTATTGGCTTACACTAATAAAAAATACCTCAGACTCATAAAAAACACCTCAGACTCAGTGATCCAATGAAAGATTTGTGTCTGTGGCATCACTGAAGGAATGCCAAACACTCAGTGCAGATGGCGCCGGGAGCGCGGAGCGTTTCGGGATGGGCACGGATGGTTAGCCCTGGACGCAGGGCTTGGAGTGAGCTGTCACGGCAATAACAGCTGGGAATCTTCAGTGCTCCCTGGAATCGGGCTGGACAGCTCCTTTTCTAGTGAGGTGAAGAGTTTTCCTCCCTCAGTGTGCTCCTGTGTGTGAGGCTCGTGCTCGGGACACCCCGGCAGTGCAGGGTTTGCCAGCTCAGCTCTGCTTTGAGAGGCTCCAGACTGTGTCTCTGATAAGGAGAGGAAAAAAGGCATTATTTGCACTCTTTATAGAATTATGGAAGGGTTTGGGTGAGAAGGGATCTTAAAGATCATCTCATCCCATCCCCTGCCATGGGCAGGACACCTTCTACTATCCCAGGTTGCTCTGAGCCCCATCCAGCCTGTGCCAGGGTCTCACCACCCTCCCAGCCAGGAATTCCTTCCCAATATCCCATCTATCCGTGCCCTCTGGCAGTGGGAAGCCATTCCCTGTGTCCTGTCCCTCCATCCCTTGTCCCAGTTCCTCTCCAGCTCTCCTGGAGCCCCTTTAGGCCCTGGAAGGGGCTCTGAGCTCTCCCTGGAGCCTTCCCTTCTCCAGGTGAGCACCCCCAGCTCTCCCAGCCTGGCTCCAGAGCAGAGGGGCTCCAGCCCTGGGAGCAGCTCCATGGCTTTGTCTGGACTCTCTCCAACAGGTCAGTGACCTTCCTTCATCTGCAGCCTGGTCCAGGGGAAGGCGTCCCTGCCCGTAGCACGGGGATGGAAGTGGGTGATCTCTAAGGTCCCTTCCAACCCAAACCATTCTGGGTTTCTCTGCTCCCTCTTTTCTCCAGGGCTGCCAGTTTTGATTTGTCTGGATGAATGATCATTCACCTCCATGCAGGAGATGCTTTTGGTAGGATCAATAGGGATGAATTCCTGGTGTGTTTTTATGGAGATGCCTGGTGGCTCTCCAGCGCAGGGAATTGGCTCCAGTGGAGGAATCATCATGGCTGGTCGATGTGAACACACATTTCAGACCTTGATACAGCCAGGGAGAGCCCCCAGTGGAGATCTGCACTCCAATGTACAGGCACAGGAATCCTGCACTTTCTCGTGCTCCAGTTGGGGATTTTCTCCATGTTTTTCCACGACAAAACTCCAGCGTTTAAAGAGCTGAAGGCAAGAGGAGCAGTGGAGGCCCCTGGCATTAGCAGTTTGCACTGCTGGGTTGTAGTTGTTCTGTCCAAGGCATCACCAGGAATAAGATTCACACCTCAGTGCCTTTTTCCAGGTAAAATACTTCAATACAAACAAAATTGCTTTTCCCCGTAGCCTGCACCTACCTGCAGAGCGTCCACGATTATTAATTGAAAGCTAAGAGGCAAGAAGATGTAAAAGCCCATTTTTCTCTCATGCCAGGGTTCTGTTCCTCTCAAATCTATCATCATATGGCCGAGCAGATCAGACAGATTGTTCCATTCCTGGCTGTGGAGTTCATCCCAGTCAATAATATTGATTAGTGCAGGGTGACTTGATGTAACAAGAATAACACCCCTTCCTTAATTGGAGCCTGGATCTCCTGGTTCCTGCCTCAGCAGCTCATGCTTGGATGGATTCTTCAATAAGTCTGTTAAGACACAGAGCCCACTGGAAATGGCAGGATCTGACATTAACAGGGGAAGTGAATAATTTTCTTTTCCTTGAAACCTGCGCCTCTTTTCTTCCACGATTAAACTGTCACATCGTGCGAGTTCACTTCTTAAAATGCAGACTGAAATTCCTGGATTTTTTTTCAGAGCTGCTTCTTTCTAAATACCATCAGTGAAGTTTAATTAACTCTGTCTTCAGTTGCGCTGTGCTTTCCAAGTCCATGTGTTGGGGTCGGATTTATCAGGAAGCTCCGTGTCCTCGCGGTGCATTCGAGGAGCTGAGTCAGCTGTGGAAATGCTGCGACTGCAGACATCCAGTTTCCCTGGATTTCCCACTCCACAGGGCATCCAATACTGTAGCTTTTACTCTCACACCAAAACAGCATCTTTGAATCCACACCAGTTTCGATTTCTTTGTCATTTCCCTGCCTCTAAAGCCGTCCTAATAATGGGATTGGTTTCTGTGTTTATTGTTATAAATCATTAAGGAGAGTTCACGTGAAAAGGGCTTGATGCTGTCTAGGATGTACAAACTTTACCCAAGGTTATTTTTGGAAAGGCCCTGGCACAGGTTGCCCAGAGCAGCTGTGGCTGCCCCTGGATCCCTGGAAATATCCAAGGCCAAGTTGGAGCACCTGGGATAGTGGGAGGTGTCCCTGCCCATGCAGGGGGTGGCACTGGATGGGCTGTAAGATCCCTTTCAACCCAAACCGTCCCATGATGATTTACGTGTGTGGGGCATCTGGCCTGTTGTCCTAAAAATGTTTTCTCCTGGAATGGTTACATGTAGACTTTGCTGCTATCAGGACGTGCAAAGGTTTCAGGAAGTTGGTATTTTCCCTCCCCTCTCTTTTCTCTCTCAATACCCAAATTTAAGGGACTTTGGTGTCCACTGGAGCTGCCTGTGGAAGTAACTGGTTTGATGCAGTGACACTGGTGGGTGCTTTCATGCCACTCCAAATCCTGTAGCCTGTGGTGTGGATATGAAGTTCTCTGAGTTGTTTTTGCTGTGAAAGAGTTTGCCAAACTCAGCAAATTTATTTTTCCTGTAGCTGAGAGCCCCTTTGTTCCCGGGTGGAACTTGGGCACTGGAGAGCTCTTGGGAATTACGAGACTCAGTGCGGGAGATGAATTCCTGGGACACCCAGTAATGTTAAATACAATAAATGAGTTAAAATCTGAGGTCACTGGCATCAAAACCAAGCTGCTTTCAGGGTTGGAATTGTGGCATCCTCAGTCAGAGGTGCAGCATTTGGAAGCTGCAGGATTCAGGGAAGTGCTGCCCTTCAGACCCTTTCCAGCTTCAAAGCCCCCCTGAGCCACGTGGACAAAGGCACTGGGTGTTTGTCACCCAGGGTGGAGGACCTGGATTTTGTGGTCTTTGTGCCACGGTGTCACTAATTCTGGGATGAGGAGGCCTAAGTCACCACAAACTGCCCTTGCCGTGTTCCCACTGCTCTGGCAGTGCTCTGTGAGCTGGAGGAGGGCACAGAGAGCAAACCTTCACCTTAATTACTGATCTTTCACCAGGAAAGAAGCGTCTCATTCCTGTTTAATTATCACTTGCTAAATGTTTAATTATCACTTACTATCTCAAAGTCAGGGGATGCTGAGATCTGTTAGACAACTTGTTCCATGTTATTTTCCAGGAGGACCAGATGATAACTTAATTGAGGGTGGCGGGTCCAAGTTTGTCTGCAAACCAGGAGCCAGGAACATCACCATCATCTTTCACCCCCTCCTCAGGTAAAGTCAAGCTTTCTACACATTTCTATGGCTGCAAATAATTAGAATAAGTAGAATTAAACTTCTTATTTATGGGGGTGTTGGGCACGTTCCAGTTCTGAGATGCATCCCAGAGGAATGGGCCCGTTCTAAAGCTCTCCGTGTGCACACCAAAAACTGGACAATGTTTTTTAATCTTTATCAAACTGAAATATCAGGTGGGATTGCCTGTCTGGGTGAGCTCCTTTCATTGACCAGTGTCATTGATTGACCCAAGCTGGGTAAAGTTTATTTGCAGGCTGCCACAAACTGTGTATTGCTGTTCTTTATGCTTATTAAAAAGTCAGAGGACGCTGGTGAACTGCAAGGTGAGTTCATTCTTTGATAAAACCGGGGTGGTCTGGGGACTGCAAATTCATTCCTGATCCAGAGTGTCCCAGTGATTACCAAAACTGTCACAGCTGGAACTTCAAACAGAGCAAGTTTTTAATAAGCCTCTTCTCACTGCACTGTTCACCTCTGATGCTTTAAGTTTTGCTTTTTACTTTGCAGTCTAACAGTTTGTCATGTTGGTTTTGTTGAAATTAAATAATACAGTGTTTGTCTTGGCTCGTGTCAACCTTCCCCCTCCGCTTTTTCCTGGGAGGGTTTTCCTTTATCACCAGACCTGTCCTTTCCCACTCAGTGCCAGCACCTTTGGAGATCACTTCCCTCCTTGGCTCTGTTTTGTATTAACTCACTGTCATGAGTCACTTAACAACAGGGGATTGTCTCCAATGCTAAACCCAAGCAGTAATAAAATAGTAATAAAAAATAATTGGAATCTGATCCCCAGAGGAAGGAATATCCTACTGACACCTCCGTGGCTGAGAGCTGTGGTTATTTGTGGCTTCTCAGGACTTAAAAATACGGATGGAAAGTGCATAAATTCCTCCAAATTTAAATTTCTGATGTCTTAACAGCAGATCTTGGAATAATTTTGAGAACACGCTAAAGTGGGTTATGGTGTGTAAGACCTTTCCTTCCTTGAAAAAAGGGTTTATTTATTTATTGCCACGTGCCCATAATGAAGTGGAGAATTCCATAAACACATTTCATGTCTACCTCTGTCTCTTTTAAACTAAAGAAATGTGCTAAAAAAAAAATCAATTGGCTGCAGTATAATTTATAATTTTCATCTATTTTATGATGGGAAAAGATGGGCAGTGGCTGAGATGTTCTTCAAGGTATGACCACTATGATATGGACTTCAATTTCTTACTCATTACTGAATTTACAGGCATCTTGCAAGCACAGGGTGTGGTGATGCTCCTATTTTAATTAATGAGATATTTCCCATTGATTTAGATTCTTTCTCTTTGCCTTCCTGCTTAATTTTCCCCCCCTTTTTCTTCCATCCAAGGGAAACAGAGGTGCTCTGGTTTAAGCAGCATTCTCCCAAACACTTCACTTCGCATCACCAGCCTGCAGGACAGGCAGGAGAAATCATTTACCTCCTAAAAAACAATTGCATCGAGGTGAAGGTGTCTGTGTACAAGGAATTTTTCATGCCAACCATCTGTAATATCTTCACTTCTTTGCACTGAGTGTTTCCTCAAGAAGTGCAGGAAGAGAAGGAAAAACACAGCAAGACCCAGCTTGCCCTTTTCTCCGTGCAGGATGGGGGAGTTTGGGAGTAGGGGAGGGCTCTAGAAACTATTTTGATGTGGGTTATTAATTTTAATGATGGACACAGGGAATGTGCTGTGAGATTTAACTCCTGATCCATGGTTTAGGCATGTGTGTGATCAATGGGATTCCTTCTGATGGTAATAATTCCCTTCAGGGAATTCTGTTCCTGATGGGATAACAATGACCTGTCCCACCAGCAGACTGGTTTAGCCAGTGACTCCTTCTGGCTGCTGTTGTATAATGCTGACTATGGGGAATTTGCCAAAAGATTGATGCTTGCAATATTTTCTAGCCTGTAAAATCATAGAATCATCATCTTACCTGTGCATTCCTTGTTGGTTAGATCTTTGTTACCATTTTCTAGACATTCCTATATTAAGTGTCCAACTCTTGGAGGTCATTCCTGCAGAGGTGTGAAGTTTTCACTTGTTTTGTTTTCCATTTGCTCTCAGGGTTCTTTATGACCTGCCTCCATCATCTTTCATCCATGTCCCCTGTATCTGCTTTAAATGTATCTG
Source organism: Atrichornis clamosus (assembly GCA_013400975.1). Classification (NCBI taxonomy): domain Eukaryota; kingdom Metazoa; phylum Chordata; class Aves; order Passeriformes; family Menuridae; genus Atrichornis; species Atrichornis clamosus. Next base: position 259,122 of record WBMZ01004604.1, on the reverse strand, counting down.
CTTTGAATTCAAATGATCAATATTTTATTTAGAAGGGTGGGTTTTTTCCTCACTTTTCTCAAAGTCCCATAAATACGTTGCCAGGGGAGCTTCAGCACTGCATGGACTCGCTGATATTATTAGGAAGCTGAGTGCTTCTGAAAGTATTAAACAAACTGGATCACTGAGAAACCAGACCCTGGTGTGCTGATTTAAAGCCTGAGCATCACAGAAAGCGATGGCTTTAAAATATAATTCAGCCCCGAAATGTTGAGGGGAGAGTTGGAACCAGAGCATTCATATTCATCAGTCTGGATTTCTCTCTTTTGTACTCCTGATATGAGAAGTGTCATTGTTGATCTCGTCAGAGGTGCACAAGCACAGGGGTAAATTTGCTGCTTATAAAGCCTTTTTTAAAATCCTTTTTTATTCACAAACTGAGGTGGAGCTTGGCTCCAGGTCCTGTTAAAGAACACAGGGTCAGCAGACTTTTGGGGGGCTGCAAATTAACCAGAGTTTGTTTGGAGAAACTCTTCATTTACAGCCTTGGGCAGCATAAGGGAAAATACCTCCAAGTGGTCTTCAAAGCTTTCCTTCCCTTTGAATTCCTTGAGAGCCAGAGTTTGGAAGTGAGGTGGTGTTGTTTCAGGATGTGGGTCCTTAATTTCCACCAGGACAGCTGAGACACGCCGAGCCCCAGATTAATTACCAGGACTTAATGACACCACCATGAACATAACAAATGAAGAGGAAGGTGTTGAGAGATGAGTGGGTGTTCTGGAGGAGGTGATTCCTGGGAGTAGGTTTTCCTAACTACATCTAAAAAGTAATTGCACTTACAAATGGAAGCGGAATCCACCTCTGATTTTCCTTAATTACATTTCATGGGAGGTGCCAAAGCATAAACGTTACCAGAAGAGTCCAGTTGCTTCTTCCACTCTCCCCTGGTAACCAGCACCTGCTTGGATGGTGAGAGCACTGGTGTTACTGGTGTGAGGAATGCCATCTTCCTTGGGAGGAAGGAATCACGGGAACAATCCCGAAACCCTTCGTGGCGGAATATGGGAACAGCCTGAGTGATGTCTGTTGTACCATTTGTTTGGTGGGGATTTTTTAATGTCTTTTTTTAAATTTTTTTTCTTTTCTTTAAATGTTTATTTGTTTCAGCTGGCATTTGAAAGGCACTTGGCTCCTCAGGGTAATAATCATTTTACATATGCTTTATAGAGTGTGTTTATTACCAGACAATTGAAGAACAGATGTCTGCAGTCTCCAGGCTGGAGGGGGAGGAATGGGAAGGATGGGAGACGGAGGGAACGATGGTGCTGAGGCAAACTCAGCTGAACATTGTCTGGAGGTTGGATACTGGGGCCGGGAGGGTTTCCATTTATTGCTATCAGCCACACTTCATTAGGATCAAGCAGCAATTAAAAGGGTTGGAGGATGGAGGGGAAAGCAAAGTGCTCGTTGACTCGGAAGGAACAGCCGCTTCCCAACAGGATGTGACCTTGGGAAGGAGGGCTGGGAAAGCTGAATTGGCTTGGCACCCTTGGCAGGGGCTGTTTGGGGGATCTCCCCTTTGGCTGTGACATCCCAGTGATGTCCTGATCGCTGCCTGGGGTCTCGGAGTCTGGAGAGAAAGTGAAAAACAAGGAGTACTGGAGTGGGAAAAAGGGAAGAAGGAAAAGCAGAATTACTGATTTGCCTCTGCTGATGTTGTTTGGGATGCAAAATCTAAAGTTTAGTGCTCCGGGGTGTCCGTGGTTCAGGGCACTGCTGCCTCTGTTATTTGGGATTGATCAGAGTCGGGGAAGAGAGCAGGCAGTCATTTGCCATTTTCATTTAAAATTAAATGTTTCTGTTCATTTCTAACAGCCTCCATCATGGAAAGCAGTTGGCTTTTCACTTGATAGCAGATGTGGAATTAACTGTTTCTCCCAGTTGTGTTAATGCAAATAAAAGAGGGATTGCTCTTTTAATAAATAAAAGAAATGCTTTAGGGACTGCTCAGGGAGGATGGAGGTGGACTTTTGCTCCCTGTTGATATCAGAACATTCCTCTCCAGCTGGTGGCTCTGAGCTGCTGATGGTCAAGTTTCAGATTCCAGGGATTCCCTGTCCTTGGGAGGGAAGTGCACAACACGCAGAACATGTGCATCCACCCAGGTCCACAAGTATTAGCAGGGATGTTTTGTGGGACTAATCGTGCCAAGCTTTTGTTTAATTCAGGATTTGTCAAGATAAAGGTGCTGTAGAATTTAAATCCTGTTTCTAGTGAAAATGTTGTGGGAGGACAGCAAAGTTGTCCTGAGTTCCTGTGGGACATCAAAGTCCTTTGGTCTTTGAGCATCAACTGCTGCTGATGTCCAAAACTACATAACTTAACTGATATAAACTCAGTGTTTTATAACTCTGTAACTCTAATTGATATAAAACTCAGTGTATAACTCAGAACCCCAGTATATCTCACCAATAACCCTTTTATTAGTGTGTCCGTATAGCTGTAAAAACCAGCTAATTTTTATTTTAAAATATGCTGTAATATCTTGTAGTTGCACACTATAAAATTAATATTTGATAATACAGGGAGTGTGTTATTTGGGAAGCAAAGGGAGTGTGGAAATTAGATTAGTTTGTTAGTTACATTTAGACTACGCTAAATCACACCGAATAGGTTAAGAAAAATATGTGGTATTTTATCAGTCTAAGGGTTATTTATTATTAGTGAAGTAGATAGAAAATGTCAAGTCCTCCTGTGGCACAAATAGTGCTAAATAATGAGAGCTGCTGCCTTTAGCTTTTTGAGTCAAACCTAAAATACTTGATTTTAGAGAAATCAATAAAACTGACTCAGGTTGGGAGAGGGAACTTATTATATCGACTGCTTAAAGTTTGTGTTTGAGTCTGAGTAATGTGCACAGGATCAGGGGTTAAGTAAAAAAAATAATCTGAGGTGCTGTTACGTGCACAGGAAACGTGATTTGCAAACTTTTAAATGTAGTGACTCCTTAAAAACAGAACCCTCCAGATTTCATGAAGTCTTACATTCAGACATATCCCCTTCAAAGGCTGGAAAAAATTACCAGTTAATCTAAATCTCACTCCTGCAAGGTAGGGAATCTCTTTGCTTTGGAGAGGAGGCTCTGGGGCAGGGAGATGGTGCCTCTCTGCAGTGAGACAGACGAGGCTCAGATCAGGAGATCATGGAATTACGGAATCACTGAGGCTGGAAAAGACCTCCAGGATCATGGAGTCCAAGCTGTGCCCGATCCCCACCGTGTCCCCAGCCCAGAGCTCTGAGTGCCACATCCAGGAATTCCTTGGACACCTCCAGGGATGGGGACTCCAGCACCTCCCTGGGCAGCCCCTTCCAATGCCTTCTCCACCCTTTCCATGGAGAAATTCCTCCTGGTGTCCAGCCTGACCCTCCCCTGGCACAGCCTGAGGCCGTTCCCTCTCCTCCTGTCCCAGTTCCCTGGGAGCAGATCCCAAATCCCCCCTGGCTGCCCCCTCCTGTCAGGGACTTGTGCAGAGCCAGCAGGGCCCCCCTGAGCCTCCTTTGCTCCAGGCTGAGCCCCTTTCCCAGCTCCCTCAGCTGCTCCTGCTGCTCCAGCCCCTTCCCAGCTCTGTTCCCTTCCCTGGACACGCTCCAGCCCCTCCATGTCCCAGAACTGGACACAGCCCTCGAGGTGCCCCAGCAGTGCCAGCACAGAGAGATCTCAAATCCTCCTTCTTCTTATGGTGCTCGTTGTCCCCAGGATCCTTCCTATTATTACAGAAACGTGGGATTGTTTGGATTGGAAGGGACCTTAGAGACCACCCAGTTCCAACCCCCTGCCACGGGCAGGGACCCTCCCACCAGAAGAGCCTTTCCCTGGGTACTCCCAGCTTTATTTTGGAAATGTTAATGCTCCTCCTGGAGCGTGACAGATGCCTGGTGCAACTTCCCAAACACTCGGCTGTCCCTTCAATTGAGCTGAACGGAGATCTCCGGGGAGCAGTTGGACACCCACCTGCGGAATGTTTTTCCCTGTCCCCCTGCTTTAAGGAGTGTTTAGGAGGCTTTGAGCTGACGAGTCCCTCGCTGTTGACACTCAGCCCTTCCTGTCCGTCAGCAGCAGGGATGAATGTTTCTCGCAGGCGAATCCCAGCTCTTGTTTTCCCTCCCTGACAAGGCCTGGTGAAGTCGGCGGTGCTGAATGAGAAAGGCACTTTTGGGCAGAGCTCGTTGTTGTGACACTGCTCAGGAAAGGTTTCCTTCCGACCGAGGCCATCCCGGGCACGGGGGAGGGATGGGCAGCAGCTTCACTTTTTGTGCTTTTTTTTTTTGCTTTTTTTTTCCTCCCCCCCCCGCCTCCCCCGATGCTTTATGAGAGCTGACAGTCTTGCTGTGTGTGTCTGATTAAAGATGACAGTTTATAAAAACCTTAAGGTGAGGCTGTTCATTTTCGATGACAGAAAATAAAGCGATCTCCTCCCCCCACCTCCTTCCCCCCCCCCCTCACCTCCCACACAAACAAAAACTCTTACACGCCAAAAAAACCCAACCCACCCCTCTTAATATGTGAGGCATTGATTTTATATTGTCTGTCAGGGAATGTGCTTCAGCAGATCAGTCAAGTTTGGAGTTTTCAAACATGCTTCATCCAAACGGAAAATCAACAGCCTGTCAGAAATTTCACATGTCTCCAGCTCCTCCTTCCCTTTGGATGAAACACAACCTGAAGGAACAGAGGAATTTTGACATTTGCAAGAGCCTGGGCTGAATAGCTGAAAACGGTGTTAATGCAATTCCATGGTAATGAGTGACTTGGAGCAGGTCTTGTGTTCATTGAGCCAACAAAGTTGGATTAGCTCATTCCTTAATGGAATTACAGAATGCTTTGGGTTGGAAGGGATCTGAAAGATCATCTCTTTTCACACTCTGCCATGGGCAGGGACACCTTCCACTATTCCAAGTTTCTCCAAGCCCCATCCAGCTTGGCCTTGGACACTTCTGGGGATGGGGCAGCCACAGCTTCTCTGCTTAAATTTAATTCCAGCATTTTACTCATGTTCTCATGGAGCAGGATCAATCTTCCCCATATTGCTGAACACTGTTATTGTTCTTGTTTGTTAAGAGAGATTTATGATGTCACATGAGTTTTCAGTGATTTATTTATTTATTCCCTGTGAACGTGACCTGAGTTGTGTCTCAGAATAGTTCCTTTGGGAGGGACCTAAAACTGCCTGAGCAGCTCAGGGCTGACCACGTGGCCAGAGAAGGATTGAGCAAAGCTGGAAGGGAAGGATGGATCCATTGATTCAATTTAACCTTCGCAGGTACAAAATTAGAAGTCTGAATGAGAAGCCTGAGTTACGCAATGATCCATATTTAAGAATCACTCGGGTTGGAAGAGCCCTCTAAGATCATCGAGTCCAACCATTAACCCAGCACTGCCCAGGCCACCACGGCCCCGAAATGCCGCAGTAATACCTTGGGTTATCAGCCCCTACAAACCTCCTCAATCACAAGGTGAGCAGCAGGAGCTGGTGCCTTTCAGGCAGCTCCACTGGCACTGGGGAATGACATTCCAATAGTAGCTAAAACTTGCTTTAATAGCAGCAGTTTTCATTTCAGATACAGGAAAGATTGCTCTGACATTGCTAAAAAAAGTCTGCAGAGCAACAGAAGAACTCACATGGCAGAACCAGGAAAGCATCTTTCATTTTTTGCGGTGGAAGAAAAGGGAAAAAAACTTCACAAATTCTAAATATGTAATCTGTCTGTTCAAAAAATACTTCTGTGAGGGTCTTCCCTGAACAGGGGAAATCCAAGGATGAAAACAGTGTGACTTAAGTCCACGTTATTGTATTATTACCCTCAAACATTTTATACAATGCCTATGGTTGCTTTCATCAAGCTTTATGAATTTTTGATTGAAGACAGGAGAGCTGGTGCTTGATGAGAACAGAAAAAGGTGATTCCTGTATTTAGTATTTGCTGTTAAAAGCAAAGATTTAAGGCCCAGAACGATGGTGCTTTTTGGACCCCACTCCCTTGTAGAGCCATCAGAGGAACACTCATATGAAAGGGAAGATGAATAATTTAACTTTTTGTCGTTATTATATTTTACATCAGTGCTGTGGTGTTTAGCTCAAGGGTTTTGTGGGAAAAGCCTTTGGCAGTGAACTGGAGTTCCCTTGGTGCTGGGCACCTGTGTAGGAGCTCTCAGTTTTGTGTTTCACCTGGATTATTCTTTGTGGGATTTTGCAAAGCTCTTCAAAACCTTATGTACATTTCAGATGTTGTAATTTGGGGAAACTATAGCTGTTCTCTCAGAACACCAAGGTGAATTTCATTCTCCTGCAGGGATACTAAAAGGGAAAGAAAGGGGATTTTCAAAGTATTTAATATTCATTTATAATAATCTGAAATGTTTATTTCAACTATTACCCTCTTTTCAGTTTCCTGAGCTGAGCTGAAAATAACTGGCTTTTAAGTTACTTCACCACTAAAGCTGCATTTTTCCATCCAGTTGAATTCCTGGATGTCACAGCTCAGGAGCCTCACTTATTCCTGCTTTATTGACAGGATTATTTGGTTCAGACACATCAGGTGTGGCTGCACAAACACTTGCAGGGTTTTCCTGCTGCTCCAAGGGCACCTGGCTAAAGGAAATTCCTGGCAGAACCACGGGAGAAGCCTTGCAGGGACGTCAGCCCATGGAAAAACAGGTTTTACAATCACCAGGTCGTGACACAAAATAACTTTTTGGTGGAATATTCCTGAGGAATTTAACTTAAAATTCTGATGACTTTTAGAGATCTGCAGAATAGGCATAAATAAATTTTGCAGGCCAGAAGTTGGCCTTTAGTTTGGTTTTTTTGGGTACTGGGCATCTTGAATTCTGGATAGATCAGCAGTAACTGCACATTGTGTAATGTCACTGAGAAGCACTTCCATGGTTCCTTTCCTCTGGTAACTTTCAAGCTTTTCAGAGACAAAATTCATTGTGGAATTGCTCTGTACGTGGAAATCCTGGAACTGCCAGGGATGAAGCTGTTGTGGATGAAGTGTGGAGTTGAATGCTCATAAATTCTGTGTAGATTTAGAATAGGGGGGAAAACTGAAAGTCATAAATTCCCACTGTTATTGCTCAAGGTCCATATTTAACATTTCATTGCAATTTTTTTCTCTCCAAGTTGTATTTTTGCAAATGGATTTGCTCTGGGGATGTAACAGGTCTGTGACAGCTCCAAGAGTCCTTCTGGAGCCTGGGAATGGCAGCTCTGCTCCCTGCTCCTCCTGGGATGCTTCAGTCCAATTTCCTTGGGTGACAAAGATGCTCCCAGGGCTGGAGCCCCTCTGCTCTGGAGCCAGGCTGGGAAAGCTGGGAATACCCGGGCTGGAGAAGGGAAGGCTCCAGGGAGAGCTCAGAGCCCCGTCCAGGGCCTCAAGGGGCTCCAGGAGAGCTGGAGAGGGACTGGGACAAGGGATGGAGGGACAGCATCTCTGTTTTCCAATATTTATTGTGGCTTAAGGACCAATCCTTGCCATAATCCTTCTAAATGATGGAATGGTGGTATCTGGGATGCCAAATGATGTCAGAATGCTTGGGAACACAAACCCACTTGGTTTATTTAGGGTTTATTTTGGCTGCCCTGGCTGATTTGTTGTAGGATAAAAAGGCTGGAGAGAAGGGTGTGTGCCAGCAGTGCTGTGTCTGCTGGAAAACGTGATGATGGTGATCAAGTTCTTCATGGCTTTAATAATTTTTGGGGATTCTTAGCACACTCATTATCTCTGCAGTAACAGTGAGAGAGTTTTCAAAGTGAGAAAATAAATAATCAAACCTTTATACAGCCTGGAAGGTGAAATAATATTGCTAAATAAATGCCAATCCCTCAAAAATTGTCTGTTCCTTGGTTTTGGGGTAGCCAAGTTGGAGATTTTTTTACCTGAATCAGGTAGGTCGTTCAGTGGGTACAAGACATAACCGTTCCTCACACAAAGAAAAATGGGAGACCTTCTAGAAACAACACTAAATACAACACGAAGAGGGAAATATTGGCAAGTGTCAGATTTGCTTCTTTTCTAGCAGCTGTCCAGAGCTCCCAGAGGAAATCCTGGTGGATTTTGGAGGAGGATGAGTGACATGGAGCCATGGAGAGCCTGGTCTGGTGGATGGCCAGAAATTTGGAACTGCTGCTTGGAGTAGGAAAATTGATAAGCCCTGAAGTTTTATAATCTCACAGGGAGGAAATAAGACCATCCTCTTGTGCTACATCTCTGCAAAAGGGGGAGACAGGTGTTCAGTCTGGAATAATTCCTCATTTTATTCCATAGGGTTGTGCAGTTTGTCACTGCAGCCCATCACTGGGACACTCAGCCCTCCTGGCACAGCCAGGCTGAGTGGTGTGAGGGAACAGGGACCTTGTGGTTCACCCTGACAACCAGACTGGACCTGCACCACAGTCATTAACCTCAACTGACAGCAAATTGTTGATAAAAACTGATAAAAGTGGATGAATTGCTGGGAATCTCTGCATTGCTGGTTGCTGTCTTACCATAACTTTGGGATTTTGCTCTCTCGCCTTTGCCTGGCTCCTAAAGTGGTGTTTCACCTCCTTCCCAGGCAGTGTTATTCCAAGTTCTTCGTGGCACTCAGTGTTTGGAATAGGATAGAATTGCAGAACCATGGAATGATTTGGGCTGGAGGGACCTTAAAGCCCATCCAGTGCCTCCCCCTGCCACGGCTAAAAATACAGAACATATCCCTGATGTTTTAAATCACCTTTCATTTGATGCTTTGCTACCCAAATAAATTCCGTATCTGAGTGGGTGTGGAGTGTGACGTCCCAAGGCTGGATTGTTTATCACAGAATTATGGAATGGTTTGGGATGCAAGGGACCTTCCCAGGTCATCTCTTCAAACTCCCCTGCCATGGCAGGGACACCTCCCACTATCCCAGGTCGTTCCAAGCCTCGTCCAGCCTGGCCTTGGACACTTCCAGGGATAGCCACAACCTCTCCGTGTTTTTTGCTTCCCATTCATCCAAGTCAGTCTTTCCTCTGTGTTAGAGGTGCCAAACTTTTCACCTTTATGATCTGCTGATAGAAAAGTTCACTCTCAGCTGCCCAAGTCCCCACTGCTGACTCGTGTCCATTCCAACCACGCAAAAACCACTTTTCCCATTGTCTCATGGGAGAAGATCTGCCATCTGCATCCCTTGGGAGCCTCCTAGAGAAAATCTTGGCTCCTCTTCCATGTGAAAAAAACAAATAGAAGTTGTCAAGGCTGGAGAACTATTGTTGGAGTGAGCAGAATGGGTGCTTATTATCAGTTTTAGATACGCCCAGGTCAATAGTTAAGTGGTTTTTTCTGGTTAGTTTGATGAAAGGCTGTAATGGGTTTAATTGCTGGTTGTCATTTGTAATGGAGTAGATGCAGTATTAGAATTATTCAGATAATTTGTTGTAATTACCCACCATCAAACGCTTTACAATGTTAAAAATACAATCTTTGAAGTAATGTAGCTAAGCTCTTTGAATGCAAGGCAACAGCTATTGAGAGTACAATATCATTTATAAACGTCAATCAAGTCAGGGAGGTAAACAAAATGGGGTGGTGGGCTTTTCCATGAATTCTTCCAGCACCCTTAAACCTTCCCAAAATCCTGGCAGAACAAGCAACACGCCCGGAGTGCTGATAAATCAAAGCTTTTTCAGAGCTCCTCCAACCACACACGGTTTGAAAAGCATTGTGTGCCCTGAATAAAGTGTTACCCAGAAAAACCTCCGTGTGTCAATCCCCACGGGATTATTATTCCATTTGGCTCCGCTGTAGTAGGAGCGAAAAACTCTCCGAGGTGGTGTTGCCCCCAGTTCTGCGTGAGAAGTGATGGTGAGAAGTGGGAAATGGGGCACAGTTTTGTAGGAAGGCAGAGGCTTCGATTTGCATTGACCTCCTCTCCACACCCAAATGGATCAACAGATGCAAATGAAGCAGGGGAGGCTGAACTCCCCAAATTTGTATTCTCCTGGCTTCGGGCCTGAGCCTCGTCTGGCAAAGACAGGGAGAGGGAGCAGGAAAAAAACCCTGGAGTCTCATGAAGAGGAGTGTGGGCTCCCAGTGACCTTTACCTACTGCGATAATTTTGATGTAGAACAACCAAATTCCTGGAGATGTTTAATCAGCAGAGTTGAATTTTGATGAAACCACATGTCACAGTCCCATTACTGCTGCAGGAATTAATTATAATTCATTGCAATCTTCTTGCTTTGTAAAGATTAACACCAGTGAACTGTCACCTTTTCACATTCCTTCCATCCCTGGTGTCCCAAAGCTTCGTGTAAGATGGGAAAAATGTGTGCTGGCACCCAAAGCCCCCCGAGGGCTGGGCTGATCCCACAGCAGGGGAGGGGGGGATTCGGCCCCTCTGCCCCACTCAGGTGAGGCCCCACCTGCAGCGCTGCCTCCAGCCCTGGGCTCCCCAAAAAAAGATGGATGTGGAGCTGCTGGAGTGAATCCAGACCACAGAGCT
>WBMZ01004604.1:0-248193 GCA_013400975.1 Atrichornis clamosus | reverse complement strand
CATCCCAAACCATTCCATAATTCTGTGATAAACAATCCAGCCTTGGGACGTCACACTCCACACCCACTCAGATACGGAATTTATTTGGGTAGCAAAGCATCAAATGAAAGATGATTTAAAACATCAGGGATATGTTCTGTATTTTTAGCCTAGATTTTGGATGAGGAGTTTTAAATTGATGGTATATTTTTTGGTCTGCAGGGAAGCACATGTACAGGTGTGGGACTCATGATGGGACTCCTATCACTGCAAGCCCTCTAAAATCCTGACCCAAAACGTCCTTTAGCCCGTGCATTTAAGAAATGTTTGTTCCTCTAATTTAATGTGCCAGAAGTAAAGATGAAAAGTCCAGTGGTGTGACAATAGTGACATTCTTCTTCTTTCAAAAAGAAGATGAAATCAAATCTTCCTTAGAATTCTTTCCAATTCCTGAAGCTCAGGTAGTTCCTGTTGGAGGTTTGTCTTTACCTTCACGTGCCCTGGTGAATTTTAAAGTCAATTTAAAAGTTGTTCTCGTCTCCTTTTCAGGATACAAATCAGCCTGGGATAACTGGGAGTGACAGTGTATTTTTATGGAGTTTAATGGGCGTGAATCTCTCTCTGGCTGGAATCAGCCTCGGGAATGCTGAGCCCGGCTCGGGGAGATCGTCGTGTCCACGTCCCTCACGGGCACTTCCAAAGTTCCCTGTGTTTGCTGCCAAGTCCCAGCAGCTCCACACGGGAAAAAAAAGTCAAATTGTCAAAATCCATTAGTGGTTGTCACTTCGTAAGCCTTCACACTGGAGTTCCCCCTTTGGATTTTCCGTGGAGTGATTTGATTTCTTCCTCGACTTCAAGGAAGTAGGACAATCAGATGTTGGACAAAACTGCTGGAATTTAACCCCTTGGTGGCATTTTGGTTATGGCTGTGAAACAAGTGTGAATTTAGGAGTTGGAGGCTCAGTTCTGTGCTCTGCCAGAAGTTTCTGTCCTTCTTTTTAGACTCAAATTCCCAAATTCTTCAGCTCGAGGTCCACTTTGGAGCTATTCCACAATAACTCTCTGCTTCCAGCTCCTCCAGGACACCACTGCTCCGACAGAATCACTGAAGTAAAAATCTTGAGAGGGAGATTTTTAAAATATTCTTTAAATATATTCCTTTCCTGTTCCTTTGAGAAGTGGATTTTGGGAGCTTTATTTACACTTCTTTTTTTCCCAGACTCTCAGATACAAAGTGGTGCTGCTGCCCAAGGGTGTTGGAACTGTGGTTCGTGGGAAGTTATTTTTATGGATTCGTTTTTTTGCACAAAGTCATCCAGAAATAGAAAGGTTTGGGTTTCGTTTATATGCTTTGAATTCCTAAATTTTAAAGCATATATTAGTAATGCTTTGGTGTTCTAATTAAATACCTAATTATATTTAGCAGTTTTAGGTTTTTTGCCACTTTCTGGTGGCTTTTACTGCGCCGATCTTTGCCGTTTGTGACATTTAAAACATATGTTTGAATTCTTCCCTCTCCTGTGCCTTGTCATTTCGTTGCTCTTTTTTTAGCACTGATATGTAACTTTTGCAAAATAATTGCACAATAACAACCACAGTGTTAATTTTTTTTGAAAGCTCCAGAAGATGTAGGTATTCCCTCAAGAACGTGCAGTGGGGAACCGTGGTGCTGCAGGTGGGCTGAGAGCTGGGACCCAGCTGGTGTTGTGAGTAGCAGAGGAGTTGGGGAGGTGTAAAAAAAGAGTTTTATGTGCAGTTTTACAGTGCTGTGTGTAATAATCCTCTTTTAGGAGCAAAATATATTGAGGGGAGAAAAAGAAAAGCAAAACAAGAGCATAGAAGTCACCTTAAACCTGGCCTGGAGGTGCTTTTTACAATAAATCTTTTGACATTTTTGATATCCGTGTCATTACAGAGTTAGGGGGGGAAATTCCCACCTTGTGTGACAAGTGACCCCAGCGAGAGCAGTTGTGTCACAGGCCATTAATGTTCATCATCCCAAAGCACAGAGTGGCCTTTCCTTTGTTCAGCTCCATCCGTGGGGCCCAGAGGTGGCCAAGGGGCATGGAAGGAGGGAAGTTCAAGGCTCAGGGGTTGTCTCTCTGCTGCAGCGTCTGGAGAACACCGCTGGGCCAGAAGGGATTTGTGCCCAGTGGTTGGCAAGGGGTGGGTGACTGCAGTGTCACTTTGGGTTTGGCAGGGAGTGTTGGTTTATGGGGAGAGACGAAGCCTGGGTGCTCCAGGGGGGCCTGGCGGGGCAGGAATTGGGGTTGGCTCATGCTGGAGTGCACCCAGCACACACAGGGATGGAGACGGGGGCATGGTGTCCTCAGGCCTTTGCAGCAGTGAAGCTTCCCCGTGGTGCCAGCGGGGATGGGCAGCTGGAAAATCTCCAGCTGGAAAATCACTGCCTGCCACTGTTTCCTGTAGTTCAACTTCCACGCTTTGGGGGGTTTTTTTCCCTTTGTTCAGCTGTTTCCTGTGTAATAAACAGCACAGCACCAGAGAGGCCAAAATGGTGCCCCCTCTTTCCACGTGTTACTGTCCCTTTTTCGCGTGTGTTTCTGTGGAAAACTCTCTCACTTGCACTCAGGACACTGTGAAGTTTTGGAAGCACAACATGAGGATTATCAGATTTTTTCAGTGCAGTACAATCACCGCAGTCACTCAGTACTGCTGCAGTCTGGTCTATTTTTGTGAAATCCAGAGCAGGATGAATTAAAAAGGTGGAAATTTGTGGGTGACTGAGAGGTGCTGAACTTTGTCAGGGTGAAACTGGAGAAGAAAAGCAGCTCAGCCAGGAGTGACCACAAGAAGTGAGGTGTGAAGGTGGGAACAGGAATAGGATGCCCTGGAGCAGGTCTGCCCCATTTCACAACTTCCTGGAAAGATCAGATATGAGGAATGGTCCTCCTGTGCCTATTCCCCTTGAGATGTTGCCCATGTTCTTGACATTACAGGTTACAAATGAAGGCACACAGCTTAAATTCCTGTCTGATGTGTAGCCTGTAACACCTGATCGTTGATGCTTTGGGAGTTTATTTCCCAATTCCCGTAATTTTCAGTGCCACAGAGCCTTTCCTGTTAATTCAGTGGCACATCAGCAGGAAAAGCTCCATTGGAACGTCTTATTTCTTAAGAGGATGGACAAAAACTCAGTTTAGGTTCTGAGCAAGGACAGTTTTGTTTAAATAACGCCCAAACGAGCCGTGTTCACCGTAAGGAAGCCGGTGGCTAAAATTTTGAACTGCTGCTTTAATTGTGGGGGGGTTTAGCCAAATTCTTTCGTATTGAATCCCTTCACACCCCTTCCTTTCTCCTCCTGTGTCACAGAGGAGTGTCCAGGGTCGGAAGTGAAGCACAGGTAGGCAGGAGCTCAGGCCTGCGTAGGCCCGAGCCTCCAGGAGGGCTCATCAGGCTCATCTCAGGCTCCAGGACAAAGCTCAGCTGATAATGAAATCCCCACAATTTCCTTCAGGGTATTTATAACCACGGTGAGAAATATGCTCTTGCTTTGCATGTCAAATAGGTGGGAATATCATGTATTCCCACAGACAAATTCCACCCACGGGTGAGTAGAGTGTGAATAGACTTTTTCACCTCCTGAATTGCGTCTGAGAGAGAGAGCACAGATCCCGTTCTCTGCTCACTGACATAAATGTCAGAAAGGACATGACCTAATTCTCTTGCTTCCCGTTTTCCATCCACATGAACTCTCTCAGCTTTGTGGGTGTTGTTCAAAACCCCTGATTTTTGCCATTGATCCTAGAATTTCCATAATTTCAGTATTCACCGGGGGAGTACGTGTGTGTATGATAATTATGTGATGATATGCAAATGATGGCTTCTAGGTAAAGAATCCAGGATTCTGATCCTGATAAAACTTTAAAAACCTTTGGTTAAACTCAGCCTGTGTCAATCTCAAGATAAGAATTGTCCTTGCTTGAAGTCCCAGGTAAAACATAAATAAATATCATACATTTCCCTAAACTTTTTAATCTTATTTTTCACTCTGTCACGTCCTTTGTTGCTCCCATGCCAGGGTGATGCTTGTGTAGTTCCAAGGGCAAAAATTAAAGCATTTTGATGAGCCCAGCAAAGGCTGGACATTATAAACTGAAACTTAATTGCATGCAAATGAGCTTTGAAAAGGTGTAGGAATTTGAAGGAGCCTTGAAATTTAATGGATCTACTAATGTTTATTAAGATTGTCTGTGCTGTATTTCCATGTGTTCTTTCAAATCTCGAGTGTGTGTCCTTTATATTGATGTTTATATTTATGGAAGGCAGGGACACCTTAAAGATTTTTTCCAACCTTAGCAATTCCACGATTCTATAATTTCGTTTGAAAAGATGAACCTGTTATCAAAATCAGCTGAAGTGGCAGCACCAATTCTGCTTCCCGCCCTCCCCTAATGAGCTTTAATAAGAATTCCTGTTTTAATAAGTATTCCTTCCTCCATTGCCCTGGTCCATCATGGATAAATCACTGGAATTTCACACCACTTTCATCTTACTTCTCTTTTTTAAGGACTCTTCCTCCTTTCTGATCACTTTGCCAGAAATCAGCATCACAATTGTACTGAGGGTTCATTTTTCTAAATGTTCTACTACTTTGCTGCCTCTGCAGAGTGACCAGGGCAGAAGGGAAGGGGCACCAAACCTTATTCCAGCAACAAATTCCCGAGGGGAAGGGTTCAGTTCCTCCTCCCTTTAATGTCACTGCTGTCCCGTGGTGTCCTGATGCTGAGATGGATTTGGTTGCCCCCGACTCCTGTGACAGCAGATACTGACCTGACCTTTAAGAACTCATATTAACATTTATAAATGTTGTTTTCCTGTGGCACGTGGAGAGAAAGGGTTCCAGGTGGACAGGAGGGATCCTTCTGTCGTGGCATTGCTTCACTCCTGGGTGAGGCAGCACATTCCCAACACCTCCCTTTCCAGCCTGGAGCTGGCTGTCCTCCTCCCATCCTCTCTTCCCCGTTTATTTGGTCTGTGCCTGTTGGTCTTTGCAGCTTGGCTTTAATAAACTGCTTTTTATGGTATTTTCTCCTTTGTGTGGCTGTCACCAAACACAGATTAAAGGCAAACCTCCTGTAGACTGTGGTGGATTTTTGGTGTGTTTGGGAAGGAGGAGTTTTCTTGGTTGTTTCAGTCCCTGGAAGTCTGATGGAGGTGCCTGGTGGGGCTTAGGATGATCCTGCCCATCGCAGGAAATCCTGGCTGTGTTTTGGCTCTAAACTGAAGTTCTCTTCCAAAAAAAACCACGGAATAAGAGCTCACTCTCTTTGGCCTTGGTTCAGTAGTGGCCAACTTTAAGTTTCACTTCTTGCTGCCTCTCCTGAATTTAATTATGAACCAAAACTAAGTCTAAAGGGGGGAATGTGGTTGCTATCCTTAATTATATCCCATGTTGGCTAAGGAATAAATGGATATAACTTCTCTTCTCCATCTCTTGGCAAGACACAGTTTGTTGTCTCACTCTTCCTCGCTGTGAATTCAGATATCTGTGCTCACACTCTTGGCACCTGAGTATTCATTTTTGGTTTCAAACTCTCTTTAATAACAGAAATTAATAAAAATGGCATAAAAGACAAGGCATCACCATGCTCTGAAGGACAGCTCTGGAACAGAGCTGTGGGGTGGGTCTTGGTGTGGAATAACCTCTTCTGTGCCCTGGCTTTGGCACTGAACTTTCAGAGGTTAAAAATAAAACCAGGATGAAAAGTGAAATGTCAGTTGTATGGTGTCAATAAGGTGCATTCCCCAGAGGGGATGGGGAAGGAAAGGAGATATCCTTGGGGAAGGTGTCCCTGCCCATGGCAGGAGGTTGGAACGGGATGATCTTTAAGGTCCCTCCCAACCCAAACCACTCTGTGTTTCCATGGTTCTGGTGCCTAATTCTTGGAAGATCAACATTTGTTCAAGTAATATTTTCTTTAAAGGAGAATAACTTGTGTGATGTCTTCAGGCACAGGACGTAGGCTTTAAATAGTCCATTTCAGGTAAAATTTTACCCTGGAGAGTTGTAGAATTTAGGAGTAGTTCAAGGAAGCCTCAGGTTTGCTTTGCAGTGAGTCCAGTGCAGCAGAAGGACCAAGATGTTCCTCTCACTGCACTATTGCTCTGGATCAGTCTGGGGAAACTTGATTTATTTTTAATTCATAAGAAGAGATTTGAAAGAAGGTGCACGCTTGATGTAAATCCCAGAATCATGGAATGGTTTGGGTTCAAGGGATTTAAAGCTCATCCAGTTCCACCCTCCTGCCCTGGGAAGGGACACCTTCCCCTGGAGCAGGTTGCTCCAAACCTCATCCAACCTGACCTTGAACTCTCCCAGGGATGGGGCAGTGTTTTGATTAAAGAAATCAAACCTTTATCAAAGAGCTTTGGTAATCAAATAGGGGATAAAAAAAAAATGGGATCCTACTCCTCACAGGTCCCAATCCCAGCTCTCCCACTGGTGCCGTGTGTTCCTTCAGCACAGAACAGGCAGCTCCTCCTTTGCTGCCTCTGCTTTGCTCCTCTGCCTCATGAAGATCTTCCTGTATCCTCCCCAACTCTGCCATCCCTCATTGCACAGCAATCACAAAACATTTGGAGATGGAAATGGATGTGCCACCACCTGGTTGTCACCGTGCTCCTGTTCCCTCCCAGGGTGTCACATTATTTTAATTTTTTGAGCCCATCTCTCCAGCAGCCAAGCAATTGTTGCTTAATGTGCATCCTCTGATAACCCCTGAAATTAATTTCTTAGAAATGACACCGTAATAATTAATACAGCCCTCTTGGGCTGCATGGGATGAAATTGATTGGAGGAAGTGGAGATATTAAAGTGCCACCATCCTTGTCCCCACGTGTGAAATGTCATCATCAGTCCCTGCAATCTGGCTTTATTACAGCCATATTAACATGAATGTTTTACATCTTCATTGCAGCCTATTAACAGCATTTCCTTGATTTAAGGAATGGCTCCAGGATGCAAACACAACCCATTGCCATGAATAAATTTAGCACTTCCATACTATTTATTTACTCCACACTGTAAAATGTAATAAGGTAAATAATGGGTCCCACAGGGGCGTGGGGTAAGTTGGTGATCAGCGTCTCAGCAGGTAGGGCAACACAGCTCGAGTCAAGGAATAATGATCAAAATCCACAGTGCTCCCAGGGATGCCGTTTATATCCCTGGATGTCATAAAGGAGGAATTACAATGTTAACAACGTGCTTAGCACGGGGAGCGGGGTGGAATGAGACCAGCAGGGAGGAACGTGCAGCTGGATCCCCTGAGTCTCAGTGTCCCCTCGGAGCTGGGGACAGCAGCGGTTTGGATGATCTGATGCCCCATCGATGTGGGATTTGCTGGCTGTTGGATACCTGGGATGGCTTCCTTACTGCCTAGAAAATCCCGTCTGGGACAAGCTTTGTGCTCTGTCCAGTCGTTCCTCGGACACCTCCAGGGATGGGGACTCCAGCACCTCCCTGGGCAGCCCCTTCCAATGCCTGACCACCCTTCCCATGAGAAAACTCCTCCTGTTGTCCTACCTGCCCCTCCCCTGGCACAGCTGAGGCCGTTCCCTCTCCTCCTGTCCCTGTTCCCTGGGAGCAGATCCCAAATCCCCCCGGGCTGCCCCCTCCTGTCAGGGCCTTGTGCAGAGCCAGAAGGGCCCCCCTGAGCCGCCTTTGCTCCAGGCTGAGCCCCTTTCCTAGCTCCCTCCGCTGCTCCTGCTGCTCCAGACCCTTCCCTGGGCACACCCAGCCCCTCCATGTCCTTCCTAAATGGAAGAGTCCTGAACTGGCCACATCATGGAAGACAGTTTGTGTCTGGAGAAATCCAGAGAATTAGAAATGATCAAAAATGAGGCACGTTATCTCAATTTCCAGGTGGATTGAAACACTTCTGTTTCCAGGTGTGTGCATTTGTTCTCAGCAAAACATCAGCTTTTCGTGGAATAAATGGGTTCTTTTATTGAAAACAAAAACATGTAGTAGAAAATTAATTCCAGGGAAAAACTGCAGAGGTGATCTGTGGCCACCCTTAAGTCATGGAAGCTCCTTGGCTCCACAGGCACATCCAGAGCAGATGCTCTGGATGAGGAACCAGCTCTGTGGACTCGGCCCTTTTCCAGGTAGATCCACACATTAAAAAGGAATATAATTTACATATCAGTGAGAAGGCTGGAATTCCCAGTTGGACAGGAGGAAACGTGTCTTCTGTTCCATCTCTTTTCCATTCCGGTTAAAGAAAGCCTTCCCCGGGCAGGAGAACAAAGCTTTCCATGTGCTTTGGAATGCAGGAGCCACTTCCCATCAGCAATTCACGCAGCTCATGAAAGGAATCTTGCAGGAATGGCCTCCATTGGTTATTTTCAGGAGGGGGAGGATGGCACTAGTAAACCGCTAGAGAGATCTCCTCTGCCTCTGGATACGCATCCTGGAATAAAAGAAGCCAAAAAGAGGAACTGGGAGCCTGGCACACGCGGATGCTTTTGCCAAGATTTTCACCTTCCCGGGTAAAATCCGCTCTCATTTCTCTGCAGAAAACCTCTGCTCCAGGAATTGTGTTTGGAGAGGAGGAGGAGGGAGCAGAAATAGCTGCTGGACTAAGGAAATTAGTTCAGGGACGTGGCAGGCTTTCCTGTGGTGGATGCTGGATGTTTTGGGAGGTGTGGGAATGAGCCAGCTCTGATTGCTCTGGGTGAGCGAGGTTGGTTTGTGTGTCTGCATCTGCCCCGTTCTCTTTGATGGGATCACATCCCAGTGGTCTCCTAGGCAGGACAACAGGATACAAAGGGCAGGAATGCAGCAGAGAGAACTTCCTTGCTCTGGTGTCACCTGAAAATCCCGATGTGGAGTATGCTGGAAGAAATGCTCGTATTTCCGGCAAATTTGGCATCAGAGGAAGTTTCTTACTGTTTTTGAGAAACAAGGAATCAGCAACACCCTGGCTTGTTCCAGCTGCAGGGTGGGCACAACCCCAGGGCAGGGCCTGTCCCTGTGCTGGCCCTGCTGAGGGACCCCTGGGATCCTGGGGGCAGCTCTGGGCTGAACCAAGAAGTTCCTTTACCAACGTAAGAGGTTTAAATGCTCCAGGGAGAGCTCAGAGCCCCTTCCAGGGCCTAAAGGGGCTCCAGGAGAGCTGGAGAGGGGCTTGGGACAAGGGATGGAGGGACAGGACACAGGGAATGGCTTCCAATGGGAAGAGAACATGTTTAGATGGGATATTGGGAAGGAATTCCTGGCTGGGAGGGTGGGGAGGCCCTGGCACAGGGTGCCCAGAGAAGCTGTGGCTGGCCCTGGATCCCTGGAAGTGTCCAAGGCCAGGCTGGGCGTGGCCTGGAGCAACCTGGGATAGCGGGAGGTGTCCCTGCCCAGGGCAGGGGATGGATCTGGGTGGTCTTTAATGTCTCTTCCAACCCAAACCATTCTGGGATTCTGTGAACATCTTTGGAGACATGCAGGATTGGGAAGGGAGCGTAACCTCGCTTTCCCAAAACACTCAAAAAACAGAAGAAGGGAAGAGGAGGATTAGAGAAGAGGAAAATGCAGGCCTGAACTGCAGGTGGAATTTTGTGCTGACAAAGAAATCACAGTTTCTGATCCACTGGGAGAATAACTGGGTGTTTGACTGGATGTTGGACTGTTGTGACAGATTTTTCCATTAAGTGTTGTTCTTTAGCCTGGGAAATGCAGATATTCCATCTATGTCTTTCCACCCCTAAATGGGAGCATTGTGTGATATCCAAACACACAAACCAACACATCTTTGGTGGCTCTGGGTGCTGAAGATCCCATAACACTGGGAATTAACCCAGGGCTCTTCCTTCCTAATTTAAAATGAGTTTTGATGTCCAGAGTTGCCTTTGGCTACTGTTGGAATGAATTAAGATTCCAGCATTGCCTCATATTTGCTAACTCGCCGTGGAATGAACTTGGAGTCAGATCCTCATTTAGTTAAAATAAATGTACTTCCATGGTTTTAAACAAATTTAAACCAGCGGACAATTTTGCCTGGGGGGGATATAAGAGGCTGTGTGTTGGATCAGGGCCTGAGTTGCATTCTAATGAGGAGGAAATGTGGAATATTTGTTGAATTTAGGAAAAAAGGTTTATACCAGGCTGGCTTTTACCTCATGCCTGGATTTCCTAACGCATAACAGGATGGAAACAAATGATTGTGCCGTTAAATTGGAGTGGAAACAAATGAATATGCCATCAAATTTGAGATTCCAGGAGGAGAATTAGTCAATACAACTCTGGATTGAACATTCCTTCATTTTCAGCGGGTAGATGCAGCTTTTCCTTTGTGTTTTCGTTGTTTGGGCCTTGTGAAGAAAACATTTCAATGAAGGAAAAGAGATCAAGGGATGTTTTCAAAGCCAGCATTTCCCCCAAACCTTTCCATCTCCCAGCTCATTTTCCATGCACCATGACCCTCTTGAGTGTCATCTGCTCTTTTCCAACTGTAAAACCTTTCCCTCTCCCCTCCTTTCCCTTGTGGATCTCCTCTCTTCTGAGCTGGCCTTTCTTCCTTTGTGAGCCTTCCCTCCTCCTCCTCCTCCTCCTCCTCCAGCTGCCTCCCTGGGGCTGACACCTTTTGTCAGTGTTATCACACAGATTAGAGGACTGAGATTTTGGGGGGAACTGGTACAAATTCTTCTGGGCCAACAGGGTTTTTTTCCTGATGATCCTCTGATTTCTCAGGACGAGGTATCATTGATCTGGGACAAATTTGTGGCTAAGCCCAAGTTTGAAGGAGTGTGGGTTGAACTCTCTGAGGTTTTGTGGGTTTTCTGGAGGGAAACAGTGATTTGGAGGACAGGAGAGAGAAGAATTGGTGGTGGAGTTTTGAACTCTTTCCCCCCGCACTTTGCATCTCTTGGGGTTTTAATAGATGGCCTTTCTGGGCCAAGCAGGGTAAGAAAATCATTAGGATGGTCAAGAGGGATATTTGAAATTTTGGCAGGGGAGTCCATTAGCACAAGCTTGGCATCCTTTCGAACTCCTCCCAGTAACTCTGCCAGTCCATCATGGATCCATCCCCATGGCTGGGAGATGCCACTGGGTTGATCCCACCTGGTTATTTTGAACCCTGCACCTCCCTCTTGTGACACTCAGCAGTGGCCCTTGGTGTATTCCCTACTGCAGGTGTTTGAATGAACGTCCCTTGACCGTACACGAAAGGCCAAGAACATCCCTTTGGATCATGGAATTAATGTATTTTTCCCCACTCTGTTAAACCTTCCCCCTCTCTCTGGATGTTGAAGGCGACATTGAGCTCTCGTATCCCTCCAAACTGGAAGTTGTTTTTTCTGTGCTTCAAAATTCATGAATATTCACTCAAGAATTAAAGAGTATTTAGAGCAAAGGGGCTCTGTTGTTCTTCACAAATCTCCCAACCTTCCTTGCTTATGTGATCCGTCATCACCTGCGGTGTCCATGGCCGAATTCCCAATCCTGTCAGCCCAGCCTAAGGAAGGGGCTGGAGCTGATTGTTTTTCCAGGTCTCTTCATGTCAGTGGCACCAACCATCAGTCACAAAGCTGTGAAGGAGCTCGTTGAAGCTCTGCCAGCTCCTTTTGCCCCAAACTTGGGGACGAGCTGCCAGCAGCTTGCAGGGACCTGCCAGGCATGTGCCAGCTCCATCTCAGCATGGATACGGAATTGGGAGCGCTCCGGGAGCACCTGGACAGATCTGGAGCTCCTGCCCCAAGTGCACATTGGCATTTTCAGCACAAATTCTATTTTTTGGAGACCTTCTCTGTCAGATCTCACCAAGCTCTGTCAGATCTCACCAATGAGGTCAGTTTACAAATCCTGGAGCGGGGGCGTTTATTCCGTAAGGACAATTTGAGGATTGCATCTATAAAGAAGGAAAACCCAGCGTGGTCACGTGTTTGTAGAGACCCAAGTGATGCAGTTTCTTCAAAAATGCTTCAATCCTGTTGGTTTTCAGTGGTGTCACTGGGGTTGAACCCCTGGAAAGCAGCCTGGCTTTATATACAAACTTGTGTAGAGTGGAGAAGTTCATATTAAAACATAAAATGGGAAAACCTTACAAATCTCTCCACTGCCTTTCTAAAATAATATCCTGCAGCATCTAAGTCTGCGGAAGTGAAATGTAATTTCAGTTTGTATTAGACAGGGACTGAGGTTAAAATGAGCACCCTCTGTCTTGTTTTCTGTCCTACCATGTACTTAAAGGGAATTATTACTTTCTTAAATCTTTTAACTCTTCCAGTTTATTCTTTGCTTGCTGCTGGTAACGGAATATATTGTTGTGGTTAAAATATTTCTCTTGGTTTTTATAACGTACTCCATGCCAAGCTGCAGCACGAATAAACACTTTTGATCTAACTCTTATCTGTGGCACAGTTTACATGGTAAAGAGTCTGTTGAGTTGTTAAATGCCCTCATCTTTATTCATGTCCTGGGATGATTCAGCCTTCCCTGTGAATCACCGGATCAGGAGCACTTTACAAACCTGTAGTAGCTTAGCTGGCATCTAGAATAAACAGGGGGGTTGTTGTAAGGCCCCTAAAATTTGTTTGTACTCGTTCCTGAGGCTGGAGCTGAGCACTGGTGCAGTTGGGTTGTTATTGGCTTTAATAACTTCTGCTGAACGCCGTGTTGAGAAGGAGCTACGAGGTTTTGGGTCTCTCCGAGTGATGAGAGGTGCACTCAGAAGCATTGCTGGCTGCCGTTAATGTACATTCCCTGTCTGGGTTCCTTAAATCCCGCGTAAAACCGGGACTGGGGGAGATGAGCAGCTCCCTCTGAATGTTGGTAATAGCAAGAGGGCTGGTAGCTCGCCTGTCTCTGAGCTGTGCTAACAGTAATTACTGCTTTAAGTTCCTTCTGTTGGTTCGTTCTTACAGCAAATTAAGAAGGGAAGATTTGGGACTCGTCTGAAATGTAACTTGGTGGGGTTTGCAAACAGAGATGTGCCTTCAAAGAGTCATTTACAGCAATTATTTGAGAGCAGTTCTTTGCTGATGGAGACAAAACACGCCATTAGAAGTAAAAAAAGATAAGACCAGCACAGCAGTTACTTTCCTAATGTGCTCCAGTTTATGGCTTTTTAGTCTAGAATCATGGAAATCCCTGGCTTCTTGTAACTGTTTTTATACATTAACAGGGATTTTGAATTGCTACACCCGTTGTTCTGCTCCAGGAAACCTCCCAGAGAAGGGCTGGGATGTGATATCTGACTTTATTCAGATTGATTTTTCTGACTGGAGTGGGCTGACTGGAAATCTTCATTTTAATATTCCTGCGTTTATTCCATTTTTATTCTTGGAAAGGCAGCCCTTGGCCTTTTCAAGGAAAGTGTGTTTCCACAGGGCAGGTGTGGGATATTGCAGGATGGGATCTTACCACTGGTGCACTGGGATGGGAGAGATTCAGGACCTAACACCAAAGTTAATGTGAGCCCCCAGAAAAGAGAGATCATGGATTTCAGTGAACCTTTGCAGAGAGACAACAGCAGTTTCTGTTCATGTCAGCTGAGACAGAAATATAAATTCTGTTTTATTTGTGCCTCTTATTAGCGAGGTTGTCCACCTGTCTTTACTTCGCTTGGGGTGTATCCCCAAAGGCCAGCTCCTTTCAGACTCCCAAAACAACCCCCTGCTGCCCCATGGATAAGAAGCCATCACTCTGAGGCCTGCACAAAACCACAGGGCATTCCTGAGCTCTCAGGGATCCCTGAGCTGCCCTTTGCAGGCAGTTCCAACGTGTGTTGTGGTGACCTACTGCCCTCCCAAGGAGACATGAAATCCCATCTCTAGAGTCAGCAGTATCTGCAGCTTTCTGCAAGAGGCTCTTGCCTCCCTTTTTTTGTGTTTTTCTGAGTCCAGACACGGTGAAACCTCACATTCTGGCTTAGCCATGCCAGCTTTTCTCACTCCCTGGCTGAATTGGTCTCAGTGTGCTTAAATTTCCCATTCTCACCTCCAATCCCTCTTCCAGCCCATCCTCATTCCTGTCTGTACCAGCTCTGCCTTGAAAGAATCCTCATTGAAGGGTTTGGGTTGGAAGGACCTTCAAGATCACCTAGTTCCAACCCCCTGCCATGGGCAGGGAACCTTCCTACTAAATTTATTTCCCTCCTAATGTTTTATACACAGCAATAGCATAATATTAACCCAGTTTTCCTCCTTGTGCGGCTGTTGTTCCTCCCCTGTTGTCAGAAACCGGGATGGATGTGTGTTCAGGGACACAGGAGGAGCAGCTCTGTGTGACCACATCTTTTCTGAGCTGAACAAGTGCTGTTGTCCGGAGCTATCCATGCACCATCCAAAGGCTGTGAGTCTTGGGAAGTGATAGAGGAAATCCTGGGAGGATGAAGTCAAGAGGAGACTGAGGGCTCTGTGGCTTTGTCCGGTGTCTGTTCTGTTGTTTTAACTCTGTTTGTTCCTTAAATGCCTTAAGACACCTTGGGGCAGATAACCCTCAGTGTTCCCCTCTCTTATCTCCCTGCGGAGGCGAGGCAGTGCCTGGGGTGCACCTCAGCTGCCCGTTGGACCTCAGCATTCCCACCAGGCCTCCTGCTCTCCTCGGAGCAGAGCTGCTCCATCCCCCTGCTCACTTCTGGGGCCTCCTCTGGATTGACCCCGGCAGCTCCACATCCTTGTGACGGTGGGCTCTGCAGGTGGGGTCTCACCCGAGCAGGGTGAGAATACGAAGCTTTAATCAGGAACCTGCTGTGACAGGAATTTAGACTTTGGATTTGGAAGCTGCCCTCCTGCTCTGACTGATGCAGGTACCCCCCACCGTGAGTGCTGGAGCATCGTGTTTTTCTTCACGAAAACACCTGGCTCGAGCACAGCCTCGTGTTACAGGATGTTATCGGTGACTGTTAAAGACGTAGGCAGCCGGAGGAGTCATCAGTGTAGCGAGCGGGATGAGAAAAGGGGCTGAGGAAAAACAATATTGGCTCTGTTGTTGATGAAACAATGGGAGATGGGGTACACAGCCACGCGTCTATTGAACGAAAGCAACCGAAAATGAACTCTATTATTTCTCACTCACTCGTTCTGTCAGTGATTGAGGCATTTCAGAGCACAACCAGGAAAATAATAGGTTGCTTTCACAATGGGAGAAGTTTAACGAGTGCTAAATCATTCAGCCGACATCAGGGCTGTCGTCAGCGAGAGCTTTAGCGAGTGCTGCCGGTGCCTGGCTCGGTCCTGATTGCTCCTCTTGCCTCTCGCATTCAATCTCCCGGCGATGGAGCCCTGAACATTCCCTTCGGCTCCCTGTGGAGCGGGACTGAAATGCGCCGGCTGCCGTGAGGGAGATGCTGTAGGGTGAGGCTGAACGCAGAGGTTTTGTGGGAGGCCGGGCACACACAGACAGCCCCTGACAGGCCCTGCTTTCCCCGGTCTCCTGGCTGGGACACAAAGCCAGAGGATGGGGTTTTAAGTGGAATGTTGTCCGTGGGGACTGGGGAGCCCTTCTGCCGTGTGTGGATGGCTCAGCCCGGGGGAACCCAGCGTTCCCTTGCAGCTCTCAAGTCTGGCTTCGTGGCTCCCGTGCTTGGCAGAGCTTTATTTTTGGACTTGGTGGGTTTGAAGGAGCTTGGTGTGGGGCCATTCAGTGTCTGCCACTCGTGTTCACTTGGTTCATCCTAAAGCTGGAAGTGCACTGGGTGTCCTTGTAATCACTTGCTAATAACCATAGAAATATGGAATGGTTTGGTGGGAAGGGGCCTGAAAGATCTTCTCATTCCACCCCCTGCAGGGGGACAGGGACACCTCCCACTATCCCAGCTCGCTCCAGACCCTGTCCAGCCTGGCCTTGGGCACTTCCAGGGATCCAGGGGCAGCCACAGCTGCTCTGGGAAACCTGTGCCAGGGCCTCCCCACCCTCCCAGCCAGGAATTCCTTCCCAATATCCCACCTAACCCTGCCCTCTGGCAGTGGGAAGTCATGCCCTGTGTCCTGTCCCTCCATCCCTTTTCCCACGTTCCTCTCCAGCTCTCCTGGAACCCCTTTAGGCTCTGGAAGGGGCTCTAAGGTTTCCCCAGAGCCTTTTCTTCTAATTCTGAGCATTTGCATCTCAGCTGATTCGTCTGGTGGCACTTAAATTGACACAGCCAATTTCTAAGGTGGCTTCTGCCTGAAGACTGAGAAACACCAGGTTTGTGTGTTTGGAAGGAGTCACTGTCCCGTTTTTTATGTATGGAAAACCAAAGGTGTAGGAGAAGCTGTGAATAACCTGGCAGAGCAAGAGGTAAAACTCCCATCTCCTGGTCCCCACTCCCTCCATGTGACCCCTCTAGACCTCCCCCATTGCTGTGGCTCTAAAGGCTCCTCAAACCCTTGGAAACAATCCCAGCAATAAGAGAAATAATTCACTGGTTTATAGAGGGAACACAGTCCAGGAGGTGACCTTTATATTGAACTTTGAATGGAAAGCCACTACCAAAAACATTCTGTGTCCTCTGGGCTTTGCCTCTTAATTTCTCACCCGCTTGTAGGAACCCAGAAACAAGTTTTCATTTGGTTGTGACTGTTGACCAGGGAGAACGGGATGGATTGGAACTGTGCCTTCTGTCCATGTGACGATGTCCAAAGTCCTCAAGGCAGGATGTTGCTCTAAGGGCAGCAGAAACAGGCAAGAGGTAGAGAAATGGGGTTGAGGAGAGGTGGGTGAGGATAGCCTTGGTATCTTCTTTCCTCAGACTGTCGGAAAAGTACTTTTTTTCTGTTGCTTTTGCTCTGTTCATCAGACAGAAGCTCTGACTGCCGTCAGAAAAGCTTCTTCGAAGCACAGATCTGTGTCAGTAGAGCAGAAACGGTGCTGACACAATTTTCCCAGATATTTCAGGGGTGCACGGCCACATTTTAGCCCCGCCCATCCTAAAACAGGCTAAAAATAGCTCAAGGTGATCAACTCACAGTGGCCACACCCCAGACCCCATCAGCTGCTGAATGCTCTCGCTTCCCTTCGATTTGGATCCAGTCCAGGCCCTGGAGATGAAAGGCTTGGGGTGTGAAGAGCCCCTTCATTATTCGAGGCTTGAGTCTTAATCACCAGCAGCCTAATTTGGCCCGTTAGAAAAGTAAATACCTGAGCTGGTGTGTGCAGTGCTCTTCAGGCTTCACTTCTGATTCAAAATTTCGTCCATTAGTTAAAAACAAATTAAAAATCTGTCATGTATTTATCTGGAAATAAGAACTGATCGTTGCCCCTTGGAACAGAAGTTTCTTCTGCCTTGATCGCTGTGGACCCCTGAGAGGAATATATGAAATTGTTAGAAACATTTTCTCCCTTTTTTTTGTGTGTGAAGTTTGGGGTTTTTTTTCTCATTTATTTCCTATTCCTGTGGTTCACAGCGTACAAATCAATATAATCACTCTTTGGTTCTGATTTAACATTTTTTCAGCTCTGAATGCAGGAATTAAGTTATCTCGGAGAAGCTGCTTCGGTCTTGGTAATTTGGAGGCTTGTTGTTAATATTTAGCAATTTGGGCAATTTGTACTTGGTTGCTTTATCCTCTTTCACTGATCTCACTCAGTGTCTCTCCCTGCTTATTTGTGCACCTCAGTAATGTTGTGTAAAGCCTCTCTCCCGGGGTTTTCACTCATCCAGGGGGAAGAGTGAGACTTTGCCCCTTCAGAGAACATCCTGACTTGGAAGGGACCCCCGAGGATCACTGAGTCCAACTCCTGGCCCTGCACAGGACACCCCAAGCACTGTCTGTAGGTCTGAGAGGAATAATCCCCTGAGCCATCAACATTAGGGCCCACATTTGGCAAATCTGAGCCCAGGTTGCTCCTTCCGCAGCTAATTTGGGGAAGCAGAGACACGGCAGCCGCTGGAAAAGCCTGTGACAAAGCCAAGCTGTCATCTGGACAACAGCACCCAAAAATGTGGTAACCTTTGGTTTCCTATCCCATCAAATACAGTGCAGTAGAACAATCTCATCAGCTGAAGGAGAAAAATGGTGGAGTTTCCCATGATAGATTATCTGGAGTTTGCCTGCCTCGCTTGTTGTAAGTCAATATTTTGCCCACTTGCTGTGGAAGCCTTGCGGAACGTGGACATTCAGTTCTGAAGCAGCTTCCATTGGCATTTCTTTAATAAACTCATAATTTATAGGCTGTGTTTTACATCTCCCCGTGCCCCCAGAGTTTGTTCCAGCAGCTGTGAAGAAATGAGCTATTGAGTTGTTACTCCTCTTGATTAAGTCAATAAAACCCATTTGTCTTGTTAAGTGAGTAGCTCCGTGTTGTGCAATCCCAGATTCTGCATTTTGGGGGGGAAAAGGTACAGTGATAAATTTTGTGAGAGTCAGAACTGGCCAGGCAGTGCCTGAGCCATCCCTGCCTGTGCTTCTGCCTGTCCCGAGTTGCCAAGGCAGGGCAGGGCAGCCACCCCACGGTGACGATCTGGAATTCTCAGATGGTGACGGGGATTCCTCCGCTGAAGAACATTTTGTTGTTTTTAGATGGCAGAACTTCATGTTTTGGGTTGTTTTCTCCTCAAGTACCAACGCTGTGGGAGACAGGAGATGGTTCATGCACTGTCTTTCCTAAGGAGCAGCTGGAGTTCTGCTTCTCCGTCCCAAACGGTCACACTCCTGGCTCACAAAGCCTCTGCGTCTTGGAATGTTGGTGAGAGCTTGGTTTGGAAGTGATGGGGATGACTGAGCTGTGCTTAAAGCACTGGAGTGATCTCGAGAGACGTCAGGACAGCTGATAAGGGAATCTGGACATGACCCGGCAATGTTCAGTGGCACCCAGACATCCAGCCCTGTCCTGGGCTGATCCCCAGCGTGGGGGGAGGTTTCACACAGCCCGGCTGTTGTTTGCACCCTGATTGGGAGAGACATCCTCACTTGGAGCCATTATCAGCTGCTGGATCACTTTGCAATTTGTTGTTTCCCTCAGTTTGTTATAACCCACCTTTACAATATCACCAAGGCCAGACTTTTTATTTTTATTTTCATTTTCACCTGCTGTGATTCTCAAATTACACCTTAAAGGGCTGCTTGTCAAGGATGGTGGTTCCAAGTTCAGTCTCGTTTAATAAAAACAGTGTTTGTCTATTAACAGTTTCCTGATCATGAAAAGCTCCTCGGCTCCCTCAGGAGAAATGTGGAATTGTGTTTAAACCCAGCCTTTCTTAAGGTCCCTATCGCTGCCAGTCTCTACTCCAGGCTTGTGTTTTGGGTTTGTTTGAAACCAGTATCTCCCAGAGAGTCACTCAGTTATCTGTGCTTTAGGGTCATCGATAACAGCCACTGCTAAATAACTCGAGCAGCAACAGGAGCCTCCAACTTCCAACCTCAAACAAAAGAATCTCACCCTGGTCACACATTCTGTCTCCATCCAGTTTGGTAGAAACTTCATGAGCTCAACTTCCCTGTCTTCCCTGGAGCCTTCCTTTCAAGCTCTTGTTCTTTAGTTGCATTTTTAATAATATTAAGTGGGTTTTTAAAGTGTTTTCAGTGCCCTCCTGTGAGAACAAGGTGTTCCTGTCCCTGCATGGATCTGACTGGATGCAGCCCCTCTCCCACAGCTTTGCTTCTGCTGCCACTCCTGGTCTGCGCTGGGGGGCCAAGCTGAGCTCAGCAAAGCCTAGCAGCATTAGCCAAGCTAATTTAAGGCTTCCTTCTCCATCATTCCATCAGGATTTTTTACGGTGAGGGTGGGGAGGCCCTGGCACAGGTTTCCCAGAGAAGCTGTGGCTGCCCCTGGATCCCTGGAAGTGTCCAAGGCCAGGCTGGACGGGGCTTGGAGCACCCTGGGATAGAGGAAGGGTTGGAGCCAGGTGGTCTCTAAAGTCCCTTCCAACCCACACAGCTCAATCAATACAGCCCATATGTGAGTCCTTCTGCCAGAATCATTGGGGCTTTAATATCTTCTTAATCTTCCCTGATCCTGCTGGGGACCAGGCAGGCTGGGCCTGCTGGAAGCTCGGTGGGAGCTGTGCAAGGGCAGCAGCGTTCAGGTGGAGCAGTGGGAAGGGGAACGTGGAGGGATTGGAGTGAGTTTTATTTATTAGTCTGGAGCAGCAGATTGCTGTCAGTTTGGGGAGACACTTTCCCAAGGGAACAGTGCCCTGACCTCACTAAATAGTTTTTAGCCCACTTTGAGCCCTGCCAAAACCATCACTCAGGGTTGGCAGGAGCAGCCAGGATCTCCCTGCTCCGGAGTTCCTGTTCTGTATCTTCTCCCTGTACTTGTGCGTGTCTGTTCTGGTGTTCCAATTCCCACAAAGAAACAGCCCAGGGAATCCTGCTCCTGGTTGCATCACAGCAGTAATAATTAATAATTATTTGGGCTGTTTCATGTGATTTTTTGACCTGAGCCAGCACTGACACCTCAAAATAGGAGGAGCTTCTGAACACAAATGTCCTCAAAAAACTTTTCACTTTGGAATGTCTCTCTCAGTGCTTTTCAGTGTAAACTCCCAAATCCCTTCTGGATTAGAGTTGCCTCAGAACTGTCATCTTTGGGGTTGCTGTTGTTTTGCAGTGCATTTGCAATTGCTGATTCACAGAGCAATAAAGCCCCAGGACTTTTGATGGGAATCTGCAAACAAAGCAGCACATGAGGAATGGATTTCACCTTGCCACGAGCAGCTCTTGGCCTCTTTTGGGGACATTTAGAGTCAAAATGTGTCTGTGGAGACAATTCATCTTCCTTTCCATCGTAGCTGCTGTGCTGAAATCCCATTGTGAGTCAATAAAAAAGGGAATATTCTCATTTAAGTCGGAGTTTTTACATCACATCACCTTTTTAGAGCTCTCTTGGAATGGTTTTGTCTGCTCCTTGCACGGTCACCGTGGTATTGAGCGCCTTTAACCAGTGCTAGGTGGCACAGTGACAGCTGTTAAATGGAGATAATTCAGTGTTTTCTCATTAGCAAAACTACAAAATTCAGAGGTGAAGAAGCCATTTCAGACTGTCCTGGTGCAATATCTCTGTTTGTTACGTGTGTTGTGGTGATGAATGGCTCCTTCAGCCTCAGCTGGGGGCCCCGCAGTGCACAGGCAGATGAAAAGAGGTGAAATGTGGCTGAAGTGGGCAAACAAGGGGTGAGAGAACAGATGGATAATCACCCCGTTGTTCAGATGGGGGAATGTACATCTGGGAGGATCAAGGGATTGATCAGAGATTCGTTAAGGTTGGAAAAGCCCTCTAAAACCATCACCATGTTCATCACTAAACCACGTCCTCAAATGCCCCATCCACGCGTTTTTTGAGCACTCCCAGGGATGGGGACTCCACCCCTTCCCTGGACAGCCTGTTCCAGTTGCTGTCCCAATCCTTGTACCCTGATCAGTTCTGTAGAGCTCTGCACTCCTCTGGCCTTGATCCAACAAATAACCTGGAGAAACTTGGGAATCTTTAATTACAGGAGCAGCCCTGGAGTTTTAGGAATGGCAGCAGGAGCTGGAACAAAATTCCTGTTGTGTGCTTTAAGTCTGATCCCATCCACCAACTCAAGGAATAGCTTTTCTCCCATTTCTCTGCTGCTCTGTACAACTTTGCTAATGGGTTTGGAGGCAGCAATTGAATATATTTTGGGGGGGGAAAAAAAAAAACCGGAGGCTCATTTCAAAAGGGAGAAAGCACCATTGTTAAAGCTGCATTTAAGTAGTTATCTCTTCTTATTGCTGCTCTGCCTTTCAAGAAGTGTCTCCAATTTGGCTTTCACTGCTAACAAACCCGGAGTGGGAAGCAGAGGTGGTGGCTGCTGGGCTATTCAGCACATCTGGGGATTCGGGAGGCAAAGAGAAAGGGGGAAATCTATCAACTGTCAAAATGTTGTTGGCTTTTTATTTCCAGATCAATGTTGGATCTCTCAGCGCATCACAATGCAAAATGGTGCATAATATCACAGTCCAAAATTGTCCCAAATTATTGCTTTTTTAAGCCAAGCCAGCTTTGTTTAAATAATGGTTTTGCCATGGAGATTTGTCTCATTGATTGGCTACATCAGTGTGGCATAGCAAGAAAAATGAATTTGTGTCAGGCTGAATTACAGGTTTCCATATATTATTTAAGCACTGCTCTTTACCTCTCTCTCTGTCAATCATCATTGCCTTGCAGAAAACTCTATTTTTAATATTTCTTAAAGTTGAAGGTTCCTTTCTTCTCGAGCAGCAGCTTTAAAGCAAATGTTATTTTAGTGATGACACCAGTAGTAATTAATAATTAAGGTATTCATGAATGCATGTGTTGCCATTCTTCCCCTCAACTCTCGTGAGACCCCACCTGCAGAGCTGCTCCAGCCCTGGGGTCCCCAAAGGAAGATGGATGTGGAGCTGCTGGAGTGAATCCAGAGGAGGCCACAGAGCTGCTCCCAGGGCTGGAGCCCCTCTGCTCTGGAGCCAGGCTGGGAGAGCTGGGGGTGCTCACCTGGAGAAGGGAAGGCTCCAGGGAGAGCTCAGAGCCCCTTCCAGGGCCTCAAGGGGCTCCAGGAGAGCTGGAGAGGGACTTGGGACAAGGGATGGAGGAACAGGACACAGGGAATGGCTTCCCACTGCCAGAGGGCAGGGTTAGGTGGAATATTGGGAAGGAATTCCTGGCTGTGAGGGTGGGGAGGCCCTGGCACAGGTTTCCCAGAGCAGCTGTGGCTGCCCCTGGATCCCTGGAAATGTCCAAGGCCAGGCTGGACGGGGCTTGGAGCAGCCTGGGACAGTGGGAGGTGTCCCTGCCCATCGCAGGGGGTGGGATGAGATGGCCTTTAAGGTTCCGTCCAGCCCAAACCACTCCACAGTTCCATTATTTGCGGGGAACAAGTTATTTCTTCTCTTTGTATTTCCTGATCAGCTGGGTTTTGGTCCAAACCCCCTGGACTTGGTCAATCTGCTGCTCCCTTTGCCGTGGGATTACAAAAGGGAAATCACAGCACTCAGTGGGACCAGAACTGGAAATAAAGAGTTGGAAGTAACAGAGCTGGAAGTGAAGGCTCCTCTTTCAGCCCTCCTCCCCAGCACCTCACACTGCTCATGGAGATCTTCTACCGTTTCTTATTTCCAAGAAATAAGACCGATTTTTTAAGACCTCCTATTTTTGAGGAGGTCCCTAAACAGCCCTTGCTGAAGCACTGTGGAAACTCACATTCCTTGTTCACCAGCGGAGAAACTCCGAGCGGGAATGAGCCGGAGCAAAAGTCAATCCTTATAACTTTTTCATCAAACCTTTAAACATTCCATTAAAAATGTATTGTCTGAGATTCCAGAAGGGGGGCCCAGCAGAGAGGGCAAAGCTTCAGTAAATCTTCACATAACAGTTTGCAGACCTGAGTGCCAGGGGAAGCAATCCATCCCCTTTTGCAGGAAAATCCTCAGCCCCAGGTTTGTTCCCGCAGGGATACGGAACGTGCTCACACGCGAGAGCATGGATTCATTCCCTTTGTCTTTATCTTTCCTCTGGTTTAAGATTTCTTCCAAATTAATTTGCAAGAACCAGGGGCCGTGAGGAGACCTGAGATGCTCTTGTTGTGCTGTTCACCTCGTGGGTTTTGGGAAAGGAAGAACGGATGGAAGCTGCATTTTTATTGTGGAGCTGGTATTTAATAGTCAATAGTGCTGCAGGTGTAGCCTGAGGGAAAGAAATTCCATATGGGAGGGGAAGGATTTGCTGCTGTGCAAGTGAAGAAGCATTTTAGTGTGTAAACAGACCACGGTGTGGATGGATCCACTTTTCCTGACAGGAGGTTGAATCCAGGTGGGGATCGGCCTCTTCTCCCAGGGAACAAGTGACAGAATGAGAGGAAGTGGCCTCACACTGCACCAGAGGAGGTTCAGGTTGGACATCAGGAGGAATTCCTTCATGGAAGGGGTTGTTAAACATTGGCAGGGGCCTCCCAGGGAGGTTTGGAGTGCCCGTCCCTGGAGATGTCCACGGAATTCCTGGACGTGGCACTCAGAGCTCTGGGCTGGGGACAAGGTGCGGATCAGGCACAGCTGGGACTCTGTGGGCTGGGAGGGCTTTTCCAACCTCAGGAATCCTGGGATTCACTGGACGGCTGGGCCCAGAGGGTGGTGGGCAGTGGGTTTACACCCAGCTGGGGCCAGTCCTGTTTCATGTCTTTGTGACACCTGGACAAGTGGATCGAGGGCACCCTCAGTCACTGTGCAGATCACACCAGGGTGGGTGGGAGTCAGGCTCTGCTGGGGGCAGGAGGGCCCTGCAGAGGGTCTGGACAGGCTGGATCCATGGATTGAGGCCAACAGGATGAGGATCAACAGGACCAAGTGGCAGGTCCTCCCCTTGGGGCACAACAAGCACGTGCAATGCTGCAGCACCCACCCCACAGCTGTGTTTTTGATGGGAAGAGCAGTTTGGAGAAGTACAACCAGCACTGCAGCCAAACGTCCCAGTCCACCCTGAGCACAACTGGTGCCTTCTGTCAGGGCCACCAGCTGGGCAGCACTGGGGCAGCTCCACACTTGGGGTGGGAGATGGATTAAACCTCTCCCTGGCACGGAAAACCACTCCCTCTGCAGCAGTGCTAAATCCTTGTCTCTGACATTTGGAAATGGTTGGGTATCAGTGATCCTGTCTTGCAGTCAGAAATGCTGGGAAAATTCTTGGAGCAGCCTGGTCTGGTGCAAGGTGTCCCTGCTCATGGCAGGGGTTTGGAATGAGATGATCCTTAAGGTCACTTCCAACCCAAACCAGTCTATGATGCATTCCATGAAAATTCACTTTTTTAAACTAAAGTAGCCATGGAGCAAGGCCAGTGTGTGTGAGCAGTGCCCGAGTCCCACTATCAAAGTGCTCTTTACTGTAGTTACAAGGTTTTTATAATTTATACTTTATAATGTTTCGCAGGGAATTGTGAAACAACCACGGAACTTCATTTTACAACACATTTGCAGAGGGTGAAACCGTTTGGGTGTAAATGCTGGGGATTTTTTGCAGGTGAAAAACCTTAAATTGACTCCTCACTCCCCTTGTCCAGTTTCACTAAAACAGCAAGAAACAAACTAGAGTTAGATTAAATTTTAGTTTGGTTTCATAACCAGAAGGAGCAGGTCGATATTTTGTGAAGCAGAGGTGGAAAACTCTTCTTGGAGGACTTTTCTTCATCTTAAAAGTGTGTTTTATTGTGCAGCTTTATTACTTGGAGCTGAATTTAATAAAAAGTTCTAAGTGCTGACAGCTCAGCTCATCCCATTCCATTCCATTCCATTCCATTCCATTCCATTCCATTCCATTCCATCCTATCCCCTGTGTTTAATATCTCTGAATATTCCTGAATATTACCTCCACAGCCATGATTTAACCATCTCACTCCACCTGCTGACTCCTGCCCCTGGTCAAACAGTTGAGAATAATGCATTAAAAGCATCTTAATATTGTATTTTTCATTGTCTGTACCTCAAATATTTGTTCATCTGGAAAAGTGGAGTAGTTTGTTTGACCTGCTCTGTCCCTGCCATGGCTCTGCCCTCGTGAAGGGGAAGAAAAGGTTAATTTAAGCTAAAAAATCGTATTTTCTTCAGCAACTCTGTAGGAGATGTTGATGGTATGTGGAAACTTGATGTTGCCACTTATCTTTGAATGAGAATGTGAAGTGTTTGTGAATGCTAATTATAAATGAGGATGGTTGCCTCGTTAATAGGAATCTCAGTGACACGTGGTTGGAACCTAAGAATGCCCAAAGTGCTTGGATTCATTGTCCTTCCCTGACCTGGTTTAGTAAAACCCAGCAGTGACCACAGAGTTGGTTTTAAAAACTAGAAAGCAGCAGAGTAAGCCTAGGAAAGGATTACATTTTATGTGCTGATGTTTGCTGGCCACATTGGGAGTTTTTCATTGCTGTTGCCATTCCCAATCCATTCCCTGCCACTGGTGAACCCTGGAAGTGTCCAAGGCCAGGCTGGGCAGGCTTTTGACCAACCTGTTCTTGTGGAAAGTGTCCTTGCCCGTGGCAGGGGTGGAACAGGCTGATCTGGAAGGTCCCTTCAAACCCAAACCCTCTGTGATCAATGGTCTGACAAGCCCTTGATTAAAGTGAATAGGCTCAGTTACAGCCATCCCTTAATTATTAAAAATGAGGTTTCATTTTTTCCCTTCAGTGAAGTAACAGCCTGTTTGGATGCTTCTCCCCCATGGCACAAAGAAAAGCCTCTTGTTGGAAAGGTATTTTATTTCATTTCTTTGAATTGAAGATCTGGATTTGTATCCAAAGCATTTCCCAGGCACTGGTGACTCTCTCCCTTTGGCTGATCCAAGATGGCCTTGTGGGGAGGGAGGGGGAAGAAGGACAATATTTTTATTTACTCACTTTTTTATGAAGTGAACTGAACTGTGGTTCCAGCACGAGTCCCATGGAAATGAAATAGTTGACTCTGCTGTGGTTTCCATCATTCCCTGACCAGTCACACTGACAGTTTTCCATTTCCCTGGTTATTGTCGTCCCACTGTCCTTGGACTGCCAGGAAAAGAGAAAAATACCAGAGGCTGCCCAGGAAAGTGGTGGAGTCACCATCCCTGGAAGTGTTCAAAAAATGAGAAGACCTAAAACTTCCTGATCTGAGCCACCGGGGTGTTGGGTTGAGGGTTGGGCTTGATGATCTTGGGCGTCTTTTCCAACCTTGATGATTCTGTGATCGTAACAGAACCTGCAAATACAAACTCAGTTTATTTGGGGTTGTCAGCGAGTTGTTCTTAACAATATTTTATGTGGCTGCATTTAAAATTAATGATAGAGAAGCGTCGTTTTGTTTGTAACAGCATTTCACAGCTTTAACAGAACTCACATTAACGGAAGGGCATAGAAAATCTGGAAATATCTTCTTTTTCTCTGTCCTGTTGTCAGGAGTGTCTTGGAATGATGTGGAATCAAGGAGCTCAGTGGTTCAGAAGCCAACGTGGCTCTTGTGGTGATCTGAGTTTGAAATACAACATCAGTTTTAAATGCTAAGAATTGGTTTATTTTCTTTTTAAAAAAATCATTACTAGCTGGAACAGAGCAGTGATGAAGAGAGTGGTATCTGCAATCTCAGTGGTTTTTCTCCACTATTTCTGCTTATCATATCTGAAAGCAGCCAAGAAATCAATTCCTGCAATCCCTATCCGCATCCAAACAGGCTTATCAACGGGAGCCTCCTGGAAGGTGCCTTGTCTGTTTGAGAGCAGAAGGATCTCAGGAGCCCGGATAAAATTCCTTTCTTCTGTTCCACTTGCAGGTGCTGCTATGCAATGAAGTTGGGGTTTTTTTCCCACTGAATAAGGGTGATAAAAATTGCTCACTAAATGGTTCCAATCAAAGCAGCTTTTTATAAAATGTTTTGGTGGTAAGGACAGCACTCGGTGAGACGGGCACTGAACACCTGAAAATAAGAGGAGTTTTGGTTGGGTTTAGTGGTTGAAGTTGAGATGGTCGAAAAATCAGTTAGATCCAGGGGGAAGGACAAAAGCCACAGAAGAAACAAAATCAAAGTAAACCCACAAAAATTCATTTGGCCAGAACTGCTGCAGGGGAGGCCACGGAGCTGCTCCCAGGGCTGGAGCCCCTCTGCTCTGGAGCCAGGCTGGGAGAGCTGGGGGTGCTCACCTGGAGAAGGGAAGGCTCCAGGGAGAGCTCAGAGCCCCTTCCAGGGCCTAAAGGGGCTCCAGGAGAGCTGGAGAGGGATTGGGACAAGGGATGGAGGGACAGGACACAGGGAATGGCTTCCCACTGCCAGAGGGCAGGGTTAGGTGGGATACTGGGAAGGAATTCCTGGCTGGGAGGGTGGGGAGGCCCTGGCACAGGTTTCCCAGAGAAGCTGTGGCTGCCCCTGGATCCCTGGAAGTGTCCAAGGCCAGGTTGGCCGGGGCTTGGAGCCACCTGGGATAGTGGGAGGTGTCCCTGCCATGGCAGGGGTGGCACTGGACGGGCTTTGAGGTCCCTTCCACCCAAACCATTCCATGTTTCTTATATATGGAATTAAATGCAACCACTTCGGGAACGTAGGAGATAAACCTCTAATTTTTTCTGGCCAAGGACATTGCCCCCAGGCACAAAGATCCAGCCTGTTGCAGACTGTGGAAGACACCAATATGCGTTTTCTTCCAGGCTTTACTTTTCCTTCTTTCCTTCCTTCCTTTTCTTTTCTCTTTTCTTTCCAAATCACAAATGTTCAGCAGGATATTGGGTCACTTAATTGCAGTTTGTTTTTCTCTGGCTGCTGTTCTTATCACAGCAGCACAAGACTCTGGGAGTTCAGTCAATACTTGTGTATTCACAGGAGGCAATCAATAAAAAAAAATCACAAAGGAGTCGTGGTAATTAGGCAAAAGCTGCTGCTTATGATTTTCCAATAATTACTTCATTTTCCTCCTTCTCTTACGTCTCAGGAAAATGGGGGCTGATTGAAGGAGGGGATCTTGCTTGACTGAGGGCACGTCGACATTCCACAAAACCAGGCAGGAAGTCAAATTAGTGCTTTTTGTTTCAGCACATGAAGGGGCTTCCCAGGGAGACAGGGAAAGAATTGAGTTGATTTTTCCATGGTGCCAGGGAGCAGCTGTGCCATTCTCTCTTTACCTGTTTGTCCTCATTTTCATGCCCTGTAACACCAATTCCGTGGCAGTAACCCAGGGCTGGATGTCTCGGGAGGCCCCTGGGGAGATGAACCACTCGGAGCAAGACAAAAAGTTTTGAGGGATGTGTTGCTCGTTCCTCCTTGGCTTTGTCACATCCAAGGATTTCTGAGGCCACTTATTTCCCACCTAGCCTGAGATCCAGAAGGGAAGGGGGAGCGTATGGCTTGTCCACAGCAGGGGTTTTGGGGATGGAACTGCTGAGGATGGGAGGAACAAAATCCATGAGCCCTCGTGCTTCAGTGCTGAATCATCCCTCTGTCCACAAACCGTGCCATGGTCACGCTGAACTCATAATTAAAGGGGAAAAAAATCCTAGAACGGTTTGGGTTGGAAGGGACATTAAAACCCATCCAGTTCCAACTGGCAGGGACACCTTCCCCTATCCCAGGGTTGCTCCAAGCCCCGTCCAGCCTGGCCTTGGGCACTTCCAGGGATGGGGCAGCCACAGCTTCTCAGTTTTGGTGTGTGAAGGCACCTTAATGGTCCTTCCCTGGGGAGGCTGGGCAAGACTTTCTGCCTTAAACACAGCTCTGTAACAGGGAAAAAGACGTTTCATGGTCCTGCACTCTCGTCACTTCTCCATAAATTGGCTTTTCACTCCGGGGTTCAATAAATCTCTCGTGTCCGTGAATGTCTTTTCCAAAATGTGCTGTAGGAGCTGTCCTGGAGAGGAGCAGACTGACCTGAGCTCATTCCAAAGGGACACAGAGCCCTCTACATCCCTTCTTTCCATCCTTTCCAAGCCATGGAAATGGAGCCTGTGTCCCCTCTGTGTTATTCCTGCATCCAGAGAAGCCAGAACAGGTCTCACAAAATCCTGGTTTGGCCCTGAGCAGCGCAGTCTCTCCACCACAGATTTTTTAAAAAGGGAGAAAGGAGCAGGATGGTTTCTTGGTTTGGTGGTTTTTTGGTGGTTTTTTTTTTAATAGTTGAATCTATCACACTTTCTTTTATCCCTGTTTCCAAAAGTTCTGCTTTTCATGTGGGAAGTGTTGGAATTCATTTGGAAGTGTTAGTGAGGAGTCCTGGTAGACACAGCTGTAAAAGCACCAGGACCTGCAAAAGCCCCCAAAGAGCTGTCAGAGCTTGGCTCTCGGTGCAGAAATCTAAAATTTAAGGTGGTTTTTTTTTTCTTCTTTTTCTTCTTTTTTTTCCCCCAAATGTGCAGAAGCTTTTTGTCATTTCTCACGACTCAAGGCAGCTTTTTGAAAATCTCAATTTGCCACATTCTGGTGCTCTGCTCCTGCTGTGCTGCCATATGGTGGTGACCCAGGTGTCCCTGCTTAGTGCCAGTCTTGTTACTCCGTGGCTTCATAGGGAAGGAGGAGGAATCATGGAATTTTAATGACTCTACCCGAGGAGCTGCCCCCTCCCACCCTCCCCTGCTCTCTCCAAGGCAGAGACCACGAACAGACTGAACACTTCAGAGGTGGGATCCAAGGTGTGACGGTTTCTCCCTGTGATTTGTGAGATTGTCACACCATTGCAGCACTCCATTTTCCCCTCTTAATTTATGCTGGGATCTGGAAACCTTAATGATCAGTCAGACCTCAATCATCAGTCAGACCTTAATAATCAGTCAGACCTCCGTGTCTGTAGATGCTTTTTAACAAAGGGGAAAAGATGGTCCTTTCTCCCTATCCTGAAAATGTAGTTTATTTTCAGGCAAAAGTTGACAAATACTTGACTACTGATGGCCCAGATGAGCCACACAAAGAAATACTGGGTCAATATTTTTGTAGTGTTGTGGTCACTCATCTCAAGGTCCTGAAAGTTCCTCCCAGCTCCCTTCAGGCCCAGCTTTGTTCGCTGTTGACCATAAGACACGAGTTTAAAGGTTGCTCTCTCTAAAAGTCCCTTTTGCCCGGTGCTGGTGCCAAGACCAATTTCCATTTGTTGGGTTTAGAACTGGAAAAAAAAAGAGGCACCGTCAGCTTTTG
This sequence comes from Atrichornis clamosus, assembly GCA_013400975.1. Taxonomy (NCBI): domain Eukaryota; kingdom Metazoa; phylum Chordata; class Aves; order Passeriformes; family Menuridae; genus Atrichornis; species Atrichornis clamosus. The sequence continues at coordinate 217,704 of WBMZ01004604.1, read as the reverse complement.
TGATAAGTTCCTCTGAGCACATGAAAATAAAATGAGATTGTATTTTGAGCCATCTTTAAAGATCTTTGTGGCAGGAATCCGTAGTTCCTTTTGCTTTTGTGCCTGAGCCTGCATCCATGTCATTTCCCACAGGGAATTAATCTTGGTTTGGATCAGGAGATTGAAGCATTTGATGGTGAGGCTCTTGCTGCTGACTCCAGGTCTGAGCTTGGTTCTGGGCTGCTTAACCTGGAGTTAAACTTTCCTCCCACGAGGTTTGGCTTTGTGGGCATCCGAAGGACCAAGCGATTCATGGAATCATGGAATGGTTTGGGTTGGAAGGGACCTTAAAGATCATCCAGTGCCACCCCCTGCCATGGGCAGGGACACCTCCCACTATCCCAGGGTGCTCCAAGCCCCGTCCAGCCTGGCCTCGGACACTTCCAGGGATGGGTGAACACATCCAGGGATGGGATTTGGTCACTGATGTTCTCCTGAGCCCTCAGAGTTCGTCTGGTGCAAATCTTCCAGGTGGATTTGTTCCCAAGGAGCCTTTCCTGTGCACACCCAGCCAGGCCTGTGAGCAGGACCTGGACAGGAAGGGGGGCACCGGGGGATTCACTTCTAAAGCAGCATTCTGATGTAGGTGCTTTATCTTCATTAGTGCTTCCCAGCATTTGCCTCCCTTTGGAGTGGCACTTTTATGCAAATCAGGTTTCAAAGCCACCTCAATATCCTGCAATTTCCCTCTTAATTTAATGGACAGGCTGAACTGCAGCTTTGTTGTGCTCTTTGCATTAGTGAGGACATGGATGAAGCCCTTTCAAGCTCATCCCCAGTGATTCCCCTTTGATGTGGAAAGAAGTTTGTGCAAGTGTTGTTCCCTTGTCACATTTACCTTCCCAGCTGAAGCAGCCGACCCCATCCCAGCTGTAACTTGGCATTAGAACATTTTGGCAAATCACACAAAGCAAAGGCTTTTCCTGGAGTTTCATGTGGTAATAACAAAACGTGGCATTTGGGAATGCTTTCACCAAGTGAACCTTTCCCCTCTGCAGACCTTTGTCACTTTTACCAGCGAGATGTTCCATGGAGGCAAAGGAATTACGGAATGGTTTGGCTTGGAAGGGACATTAAAGATCACCCAGTCCCAACCTCAACACCTCCCACTATCCCAGGTTACTCCAAGGCCACCCTGGCCTTGGACACTTTCAGGGATGGGGCAGCCACAGCTTCTCTGGGCAACCTGTGCCAGGGCCTCCCCACCCTCCCAGCCATGAATTCCTTCCCAATATCCCATCTAACCCAGCCTTCTGACAGTTTAACTCCATTCCCTGTGGCCTGCCCCTATCTGCCTGTGGAAAAATTCCCTCTCCCTTTGAGATAAGCCACCTGTAAGTGCTGGAAGGAGTGATACTATCAGATTTTCAAAGCACAGAGAATATTGTGATTAAAAGCCAGCCCAGCCCTTTGTATGATATGTCCTCCTCTTGTAAATGCTGTGATACATTTTATACATTGCTTTTCCTCTGAAGGTTCTGGAAGAGCTTTGGAAATAAAAGTCCAAAACCACACAAAAATCTGAAAAGTTGCAGATCTGTAAGCAAGAATATAATTTCTTCCAGGTGGCAAATTGGGGAATCCATCATTCTCCAGGCAGATTTCCAATGGATGATTGTTCTCCTTGCGAAATATCTTCCCCTTTTGTCCCACAGGAATCTCCCCAGGAGTAGCTTGTACCCATCACCCCTTGTTTTATCCATGTGACTCCGGTAAAAAGGGAGTTTCCTTCAGCCTGCCTCTGCTTCCCAAGCAAGGCACTCAGCTTGGGATGGTGTCTTCCCAGAGAAATCTGTGTGTTGGAAATGGGTCACCCAAAGCCTGCAGAGTGGTTTCACAGGATCCCGGGATGGGCCAGGCTGGAAGGGACCACATGGATCATCTGGTCCCAGCTGCCTGCTCCAGCAGGGCCATCCCAGAGCACAGGGCACAGGATTGTATTTTAATATCTCCAGTGAGGAGACTCCACACCTCTCTGCTCTCTGTTCAGGGCTCGGGCACTGCCCAGGGAAGAAGTTCTGCCTCCTGTCCAGGTGGAACGTCCTGGGATCAGTTCCTGCCCTTTCCCCTGGAGCCATCCCAGCCCCCCGGAGCAGAGCCCGGGCCCTGCTCTGCCCCTCCCCGCACACGGGGACACCCAGGGCTGAGGGCCCCTCTCAGCGGGGGCTGCTCTGGAGCTGCACAGCCCCGGCTCCCTCAGCCTTTCCCGGGCAGGGGGAGGCTCCAGGCCCCTCCTCATCCTCACACCTTCCACTGGACCCTCTCCAGGAGCTCCATGCCCCTCTTGTCCTGAGGATCCCAGACCTGGACACATCACTCCAGACGTGCCTCACCAGAGCTCCCTGTCCCACCTGGGTGAGGACTTGGCTCGCTGCAATTAAACACCACATAATTGAAAGCATTAGCATAGATTCTCAGTTGTCACCATGCTGCTGAGCAAAATTTCCTGCAAATTCCCATTTTCCTTAGGAAAACCTGGGTAGAACTTGTTTAGCCAGACTATTAATAGCGAAATACTACAAAATTAAGGTATTTATATTTGATCCCTCACTAATGCCACTGCTGCATTTACTTGCTAATGTCTCCCCATGCTGCCCTAAACTCCAGTGCAAGCCAAAATAAACTGCTTTTCCGTGTGTTTATAATGCATTAAGGTTTTACTAATCCATTATACAAAACCTCTCTGGCTGCTGCAGCTGGAATTCCTCTGATCACCTCTGTTCCATCGCTCCAGAAAGCATTCTTTATCCAGAGAAAAAGCCTTTTATCCCCTTCTGTGATCATCTGTTTGCTCACAATAGGTAAAACAAAAGGCTAAACACCTTCCCAGAAATCCTTTGTGCATTTTCCTGTGTTAAATTGCCTATAAGATTTTTTTTTTTTCCCCCCAGGATAAGCAAGCGTTAACATCCCGGTTTAGCCCGGCTGAGGTTGGTTTTTCTTCCAATAATTTGTGCTTTGCAGGAAAGGTGGTGGATCCTGGCTTCAGAATGAGATTGTTTCCGAGGAAAGATTTGATTCTGCTGGAAGTTATTGAACATAATAACGTTTTATTGCTCTTTTTTAAGCAGCTCAAAATTCCTTGCGCTGGCTTTGATGGGAGAAGTGAGAGGGAAAGGGTGAGGTGGAAGCCACGGAGCAGGAGAAAGGTGATGCAGCTGGGAAAGTGGCAAATGGGAGCTAAGGAGAGCTTTTCGTTAGGAAATTAATGAAGTATTTATGAGAAGTGTTCATGTTGTTACACTGGACCCGTTTGGATGTTTCCTTGTGGAAACTGTGACTGATTCTGGTCGTTCAGCTTCAAAAAAAGGTGTGAGGAGAAGCTCTTAGAAAGAGCAGAAACCTCTGCAGGAGCAGAGTGAAATAAAAAGAGTGAGTGGCTTCTGTTAGGAAAAGGAAGGCACGGACGAGTTGGATCTGGGCAAGCTCCAAACTCCAGCCAGAAACTGGAAGGGCAACTCCAGCCCAAAAACTGGAGAGAGAATCCCCTCCCTGCACACAGAACCCAAAAAACACCTGGGGTTTGCCCAAAATGTGCACTTTGCCCCCCAGACTCTGGGGGTGTGTCACAATTTTTCAACAAAGTGGATAAAATCGGAGTTAGGGTCCACCCGAACCTGTGCCCAAGGCAGATTGTTTTGTTTTGGATGTTGATTCAGTTTGTGTTGCTGAATAAAACCTGTTCTGTGGAATAATCTGAAGCTCTGTTTAGGATTTTTTTACAGGGTACGATTAAGGTGGGGGAAAGAAAATAATCTTCCCAAGTTTCTCTTTCCATCAGATGGGATAGAGGCTGAATCCTGGTCTGTGTTAATGCCAAATTGCCTGCTTGGACTTTCTAATACCATATCTGGTAGAAAAAGGATAAAGAAGTTTTATATTCCATTTGTGCTGCTGTTTTAATTTCATTGGAGAAGATTCTCTATAAAACAGCACTGATTAAATAGCTGCACCTGTGTTTATATTGTCAGACTTAATACTTTTATTGAGAAGGTCTGCATGCATCAGATACATTCTCTATTTTTTAATATCTCTTTTTTTTGGGAGGTTTATTTGCAAGATTTCCTTTCTTCCCCCAGACCAAGAAGGAGTTTCCTTCCTCAGAAAGTCCCTGTCAGGTTGGATGTGGCTCCGAGCACCCTGATCTTGTTCAAGGTGTCCCTGCCCGTGGCAGAATTGTTGGATCAGGCGACCCCTAAAGGTCCTTTCCATCCCCACCCCTTCTGTGATTCCATGAATTACGATCATTAAGGTTGGAAAACACCTCCATAATCATCATTTCTGGATTGGAACACCTTGAGCCCAAGTTCTTTAGGACCAGTGCGGTTTTCTGGGGATGAGTTGTGTTAGGACCCAGCTTTTGGGGGGTTCTGTGGATATAACACAGCTGAAACAGGAACTTCCAGAGGCTTTGGCTTTGGGATAAGTGTGTCCACCTCTTCCTTCAGATCTCTGGTGGGCTGTGGCTCTTTCAGCCAGCAGCCCTTCATTTCAGCAGCTTTTCACAATTCATAAATTGCCTGTAGATTCCTTTAATCACAAAAGCAGATGCTGACACCATCCACGTGGCCATCCAAGCACAAAAACGCAAGTGTAAAAGTAAACAGCAGCAGCTTCTCTGCTGCAGATCTCAGTATCTTCGATGAGCAAGGCCTTGCGTTGTGACACAGGGTAATAAAAACACCCTGTGGTGGTAAAACACCACCAGAACCTCGAGCAAAACCCGGGCTCTGGGATTCCAAATTACAGCCCCAGTTTCTGTGGTCCTCGTTCCAGGAATTTTAAGCCAGCAGGAAGCCTGATCTTTCAGTTTTATCAGCCAGAAATGAAATTTAAAAGAAAAAAGGGAAAGAAAAAACCTGACTAAATCAGTGCTCCTCTAAGCCTCCAGGCACCACGGTAATACAAATAATAAATGAAGAAATAATAAAGAGCAGAATTGTGGTGTGGAGCTGTAGGCTGAGCATGGGATTGATAAGCAGAGAGTTTAACATCAAGAAAAAAATCCTCTGGGGCTTCAACCTTCAGTGACTGCCGAGTGTCAGGAAAGAAATCAGCATTTTTGTTGTTGTTGTTGTTGTTTACCTCAGAAATTTAGGGAGAGAGAGAGAGAATGGAGAAAAGATGCTCCAAGGAGCCCTTCTGGAAAAAGTCCAAGCATTGCAGAGTTACACAGATGAATTGATTTAATTAGGCTGTATCATAACACTTCTGCTGCTGCTTCAGAAACAGACTCATAAAAGATATTAACTGATGCATTTTTGTTTCAAAGATGCCCAGGACTCCTCAGTCATAAAGAGCTTTCCTCCTATTCCTTTTCCTTTGTTTTTACTGATTAAAAATGTCTGTACTGTGTCTGGAAATGCTAAAGCGGAGACAAAAACACGGCAAAAAACCCCCTCATTTCTATGATGTATAAATTATTTAGGAGGAAATTGCAACCTCTTAGCTGTAAAAAAATTGAGGATGAAACTGGTGTGGAAAAAATGGGATTTTACTCCTTTGTGGAGGATCTGTGTTGGTGACAATGGCCAAGATGTCCATTCAAATATTAGTGAATATTTGGGGTGGGAGGAGTTTCCTTCAGGCTCTTGGTGTCCTACCAGTGATGCTGAATTCCCTGGAGTTCATTCCACAGAGACAAGGGATTTCGTTGGGAATTTGCTGGTCGATTTTGAACCTTCATCTCTCTCTTCACAAACACAGTGCTGGTTAAAACCCCAGTCGTGGGGAAAGTGAGGGTGAGCTGGGAGTAGGGCAGTTGTAGGAATTTCCTTGGTGTAAAGGACCCCGAGTGATGGACAAGCCTCTTGCCTGACTCCAGGGATTTGTGGAAAAACCACCTGGTGAAATTAGAGGTGTGTTTGGAAAAAAAAATTGTTATTTTTTCTGGGATAAACCACTTCCAGTTGATCATGATGGTTTTTGTGAGGGAAATGTCAAAGTGTTTTGGGGCGGTTAAAGACACTTTTTGTCCTAGCACTGAGAGTACCTTGGGAATTGCTTTGTTGGAAGCAGGATGGGAGAATCCTCCTTCATGCAAAACTTTTCAGGTTTATTGACTGTCAGAGGGAAAATGCCGGGAAAATCCAAGTTTTCCACATGGGGTAGTGTGGGCTTTGTATCTGCAGGCCTGAAGGGATCCGTGATTGAAGGGCAAGACATTCCACTTCAACTTCATTCCCCACAAGGGAATTTCACCTGGACATGAGGAAGAACTTGTCCAGAGAGGCTGTGGGATCTCCTTCCCTGGAGATATTCCAGAGTTATCTGGGTGTAATCCTGTTCCATGTGCTCTGGGATGACTCTGCTGGAACAGGGAGGTGGCACCGGATGATTCCCTGCGCTCCCTTCCAGCCTGACCCATCCTGGGATTCTGTGAACATAAGGAAAGGCGTTTTTCCTGTGAGGGTGTCAAACACTGGAGCAGGCTGCCCAGAGAGGTTGTGGAATTTCCATCCTTGAAGATCCCCAAAACCCACCTGGACACGGCCTGGGACATCCTGCTCTGGCTGAGCCGGACACTCCTCCCACCTCAGCCCTTCCCTGAGTCCATGCCTGGATATCAGGGCACATTTTCCAGGCTGCCAGAACAAGATGAAGAGTTAGTGATGGCAAGTTTGGCTTTTGTAATTTGTTAATTTAGGGAAACAGCAATTTTCCTTTGTAATCCAGAAAGCCAGAGCTGGTAAAAGTTTCTGAGCACGTCTCTTCCATGTCATAGAAAATCGTGATGGAGCAATGCAGGGAATTCCACAGGCAGTGCAGGGAATTCCACACAGTGCCATCATTTCTGAAGTGCTTTCTGGGCTCTGTGATCCAGAGGGGCTGGGAAGAGCCTGGATCACAGTGCCATCATTTCTGAAGTGCTTTCTGGGCTCTGTGATCCAGAGGGGCTGGGAAGAGCCTGGATCACAGTGCCATCATTTCTGAAGTGCTTTCTGGGCTCTGTGATCCAGAGGGGCTGGGAAGAGCCTGGATTCTGCTCTTCTGTACCCAAAATTGCTTCATAATCACCATGGAAAAGTAAAAACCACGTTGGCAAGAGATCGTACAATTACTTTGTTATGCATTTTGCTATGTTGGTGTATTTGTTTAATTAAGCTCCTCGCTAATTAGAGCTGTATGTACTTGTGTTAATTATTATTTGCTTAACACAATCAGCAGTGTAATTCTTTTCTGAGAAGCCACACACTTTCTAGTTAAACTAAATTACTGATTCTGTGGGCTCTCTGAAAGAACAGTTGCTCCTTTTTTTGTCAAATGAGAGGTTTCATTCTTTAATGTGAATGAAATTCAATTTAGATTAACTAAAACTTCACATAATATATTGTATTTTTAATTGGTGATTAAGCAAAGAAAGAAAAAGCTGGTTGGATTCGTACCTCAGCACAAAGATGTCTATTTTTTCTGACTGGATTACAAAATTGGACAGCTCTGCTATTTATCACCCTCCAAGACCTTTTTTCATCTGACAAAGAAAAAGTACATTTGTCTTCAGGCTTTGGTAGGAAACTCCTTCCTCATGCTAGAGAAATGTAACCCTGTGGAACTTCTGACCTTGTACCAAGCTTTTAATTATTTTTTAAAATGCAGAGAACCACAAACACATTATACAGCCAGAGCCCTGTTGGGGTTTTAATGCTGCTCCCGTTCGTTTTGATGGGCGAATTTCTGTTTAGTCCCTAAAATAGGAAGGAAAGTGATGCCATAAATACCTTTAATCATGTTCCAGAAGGGAGTTAATATCCAAGTATTGTTCCTGCACTGCTGAGCGGAGTTTGTGTACGTACACACACCCACACCCATCTGTCTTGTCTCTCTCTCTATCTGCTAAATCTTCATGGCTTTGACTTCTGCAGGTTGTTGCTTATTTGAGCTGCTGATCCACACTGCAAAATGTGTTTGGCATTCGGGGGAACCACTGTGGATAAATTTGTTTTAGTTGGGAACCTCGGGAAAGTGGGAAGGAGGAAGCAACAGATACGGGAGGAGCAGATGGAGGAAATAATTCTCCTGAAGGAAAATATAAACATGGCCAGGATTATATAGTGGGATAGGGAGGATTTGTCCTCATCCCAGGAAGGGTTAGGGATGTTCCTTTGCATTTTTCAAGACAAAATGGCATTGACTGAGAACTTTATCAGTAGAGGAGCAGAATATTCATGAGTGTGTTGAGCCTACAAGGCCCTTCAGTGTTTTTGTGAGCTCTGAAACGAAGCTGGGCAGGAAATGCGAACACTCCTGGGGTGTTCTGTAGTTTACACATGACCCAATCTATTCACTAATTGTAATTATTTTCAACTATGCCACAAAATCCACAGATTTTATTTAAAAAGACGAGTTCAGGACTTGCCTCATGGTTATGTCCATCCAAATGTAGCATTTTTTCATCTTTCATTTGAATTCTGCCCTGTCACTGAGATACCCTGGGAGAAGAGCAGTAAAACCAGCAGGAATTGCAAAGTGTTCCCATGCCGTGTCCTTAAATGCTTTGCTGAGCAAATTTTCAAAATGCATCTTTGCTGTTTATAATCACCATCGAAAATGGGCTGGGAAAGAGGCATTTTACAGAAATGAGTGATTTACTCCTCCACGCAGAACGAAGGGCACGAGTCCACTGTTAGACAATGTAATTGAAAAATCACAGGGGAAAAAAAAAGAAAGGAAATTGAAGAATCACAGGAGAAAAGACAGGGAAGTGGAAGGATCAATAATAGCGTTAATGAGAACTGCTGGAAATGGCCATTTGTGGCTCTGGGAATCACTGTTTCAGGAATTATTTCCAATCTTAAGGCAGTCCCGTTGCCTTCCCACACGAGGAGCATCTCAGAGAGGTGATCCCAGTCCCCAAAACCAGCGTGGTTCATTAGAGGCTTCTGCTTTGCCTCGATGTCTTTGTCTCACAGAGGTTGTGTGAAAAACATCAGGCCACCCCCTCCTGGCTCTTTGCACTCCTGCTGTCCACCTGGAAAAGGGGATGAGAATATTTCACCATTTCAGCATGAAGGAGGAGTTAAATAGAGACTTGGTTGGAAAGGACATTAAAGCTCATCCCATCCCATCCCCTGCCATGGACAGGGACACCTTCCCCTATCCCAGGGTGCTCCAAGCCCCGTCCATTCTGGCCTGGGACACTTCCAGGGATCCAGAGGCAGCCACAGCTGCTCTGGAAAATCTGTGCTAGAGGATAACCAGGAATTTCATGAGGCAGTTTCCATCCAGCTTGCAGAAACAGACCTGGATTAATTCATGCCTGCTCTAATTAATAAAAATGAGAGGGAACTATGGCCTGACTGCACAGGGGGCTGCACAAAACTCAGCTCCACATTAATTGTGGTTGTTTAGATAGAATTGTTTCATTTGTCACCTCACAGTTCTGCAGAGCTCCCACTTTTCCATGTGTTTGTGTTCCAGTCCTTCTCTTCCAGGCTGCCTACAGCAAGGAGGAAGAAAAGAAACACTTCTAATCCTTCATTTATTCCAAACACTGAGTACCGAAGAGGAGGGTTTAGGAATTGGGGAGGTAGGGAGTGTTTAATAAGACAACAAAATGCATTCACCAGCTCCTTTCAAGGGGGTTTTTAATATTCTGGAGCTAAATGAGGCAGCGGATCCAGCACCGGCCCCGGGCTCTGACATGTGTTTCCTAATGACAGTTAATTAGGGGCTGTCTGCAGCAATCATGGGCTGTCAGGCCTCATCCACGTCTGCAAACGTGAGGGACTCGAGAGCTGCCTCCCGCTCCTTCCCTCACTGGAATGGTGTGCCAGGATTAGCCGTGAATATCCCAGCTGTGCTCTGACAGTCAACAGGGCCTTTCCCACATGCCACGGGCAGCACTGGAATTCCTGGCCTGGTCTGGATTTGTGTGGGTGCTGCCGGGAAGTGAAAGGAACATTTCATAATTCCTCCCCTCTCCAGCCTTTCTCAGGGATTACTGCTCAGGATTCCCTATAACTCCAGAGAGAGGCCTCATCTCACATGACTTTCCCAGTGGCGCTCTTCTCCCCTCCACCTTTGTGTCATCGTTATCCTGGGAAGTGTGGGTCAAGCTCCAAGAAGGAGGCAATTCTCTTGTCACTCGTGCAAGTTTTTATGGAATTCTGAAAACCCTGATTCCCAGCAATTTCTGGTCTTTCAGGAAAAATTGGCTTTAGAGCAACTGCACCGTAGAACCAAGTTCTTTTCTTCCCTCTCCTTCCTCTCTCTGTGTTCCTCTTCCCACTCTTTCTGCTCATGTCCTTTGATTCCTGGTGTATAAAATGAGCGTTCCCAAAGGTCACCGGGTGGTTTGAGGATAAATCCGTGGTATTTAGGTACTATTACTTTACACATGTGAGGAAAAGACACCAACCAGCTGATCCCAACGTGTTCAGGGATGTATCAAAGGGTTGTTCTTTTACTGATGGAGATCCAGGTGGGCATCAGTGTTGGAAAAGAAGTGTGTGCATCTGAATTAGAGCTCTGGGTTTCTGGGATTGCACATGGATAGTTGTGGTCTCAAAGCTGATATTCCCATGTAGGATAAATCTCCTTTGTCCTGGCCAGAGTTCAAAGCCAGTAGATACCAACAATGAGGAGCTCTGAGCCATCCATGTTGTTATTCTGGAGATAAAAAATGTCATTTTTATCTCAATAAATCATAGACTCACAGAATTAGTTGAAAGGGACCTTAAAGACCATCAAGTTCCAATCCCACGGGCAGGGACACCTCCCACTATCCCAGGTTGCTCCAAGCCCCATCCAGCCTGGCCTTGGACACTTCCAGGGATCCAGGGGCAGCCACAGCTTCTCTGGGAAACCTGTGCCAGGGCCTCCCCACCCTCCCAGCCAGGAATTTCCAGACTGGTCACCTAATTATGGATGTGTTGGCCCTTTGCTCAGCTCCCCACTGTACTCGGAAGTCCTGGCTTTGAAGTGAAGCCTGGAGTTGGAGTGTCATCATCTGTGGTGTTTAGGTCATTCCTGCTTTTTTCCTCTTGGCCTTCCTTTCCAAGTTCTTTGGTTTGTTTGCTGAGGTCCTTGAGGTTTGGTGGGACAAATCTGTCCCCGGTTGATGTTCTGAAGGCACCATCACGGTGTTCAGAGAGTTCTTGGAGTTGACTCTTCACCCTCAGTTGCCTCTCACGGGGCAGAAGTGGAGGAATCCCAGGGTGGGGGAGGTTTTTGTGTGGTTGGGAATTCAGCAGTGACCTGGGAATCACAGCTGGATCTGTAAGATGCTGAACTGGGAAGTCTCTACCTGGATTTTTAGTACTTAGGGCAGGATAATTCACCTGGTTGGATTTCTTGACGTGAAAACCACAGGTGGCAGGTCCTGCTACTCAGGATCATTTGGAATTGTGGCTTCACAGCAGTGATGGTGACAAACTTTGTGTCTTTTTGCATCAAAAAACCCAACTCTTTGCTGTAATTGCTCCATCTAATCCCAAATTAGGCTGTAATACGGCTCCTGTCATGTCAGACTTTTAAAAAGTTAATTTAAATGCTAACAATATTTTGCTTCTAATTTGTCCCCATCCTGGCTGCTTCGGATACTCGTAAGTGTGGATTGTTGTGGCATTAATTATGATTTCATGGTCAGGCCCTGCTCCTCCGTAGGAGTGATGCAGTTCTGCCCCTGCTGTGTCCTCAAACGAGGAATCTACAAACAGCCCTGCGATGTCCCCCACTGCTTCAGAAGATCTGATATAATGGAGGGATGATAAAGCAATCAAACAAATCCTATTTACGCATCCCTGAGAGTGTAATTCATGCACCAGTGAGCACTGTCAATGGGAAATTACCTTTGGAGTTTAAATTTCCATTCCAAAGTTGCATTATACTTGCCTGTTTTTGTAGGCTGTGAGTTTCTGCTTTTTCAGGACTGTGAAATTTATATCCAGTTGCCATTTTTTTACTGTACAAGCAAAAAAGCTTGAATACAAAATATTTAATGTCCTTGTCTATAAATTGATATTTTGTAATAGTTTACTCAATGCTGCTGAATTTTACATTTTGTCTCTGAGTTTCTTAATAGCTCGAACGTAGGTTCCTGGATGTGTGGGGGTTTTTTTCTTTAAATAACAAAACCAGCAGTTGGAAATTGATTTTCTGGGGATTGTTCAGCATCCCCTCATCCCTTGTGCTCTGTCATCATCATCATCCACTTGGGGATTTATTTGGAAGATAAAAATGTGTGAGGTAAAAGCAAGAAATTTTAGCCCTATTTTTTGCTGTATTCTTCATAGAAAGGGTTGGAAGAGGTTGGAAAAACATTGGAAGAGGTTGCCCAGGGCTGTGGTGGAGTCGCCATCCCTGGAGGGATTTAAAAGCCGTGTGGATGTGGCACTTGGGGACATGGGCCAGTGGTGGCCTGGGCAGTTCTGGATCCCATACTTCTGTCTTTGCTTGGGTTTTTATTTTGGGCAGTTCTTGGTACTTGCGCTCTGTGGGACCCTTTCATCCATTCATTACTTCTCCTAATAGTCATTAATCCATAAGACTTTTTGGAAAGGATTTAATACCCGAGTGTTACAGGCAGGGAAACCCTCTCAGCCATTGGTGCAGGGCACGTGGAACCATCCAGGTTCATGGATCTTGGTTTTTCCTTCTGCTCTGGTGGTTTGACCTTCATAAAAGTCTTTATCTGCCAAAGAAACCCTGTTTGGGAAGTGGACACATTCCCTGTGTCTCTGGAGAACACAGAGGAACACAGAGAACACAGAGAACACAGGACTGAAGGGGGAATTTAATGGAATGTTCAAGGCCAGGCTGGACGGGGCTCTGAGCAACCTGCTCTAGTGTCTCTTCCCAATCCTTCTTTCCATCCTTATCAAATACCTTCTGACATCTGACCAAGTGCTGTGAAGAATTTCAGTTTTTCCCGTGTCAGCTCTCAACAGGAAGGAGGAATTAATCACATGACCACTTTCTGTTCAGACGGAATCATGGAAGGAAATATCTTCTTCTTTTTTTTTTTTTTCCTGAGGACGCCTTTTCTTGCATGACTTCAATCATCCTTTTTTCTCATTAACTTAATTTTTGGGTCTTCAGTTCTTCAGGTCATGGCAAGCAGAGGAGGTGAAAGGAGAGCACAGCAGGAGGGATAAAATCCGAGGGACGTTATTATTTTTTAATTAACTTTTCCTGACTTCATTCAGACACTGCTCTACTGTCAACACAAGGCTTTGTAAATCCAAAGAGGGATGAGGATGGCTTTGGATTGAGATCAAGTGTGGTGCCTTTTTAATGCTGGATGCATCTGTTGAGATAGGAATCCATTACCTTTCCATATTCCTTACCGTGATCCTAAGGCAGGGATGAATTAAATGGGCAAAGAAACACAGAAGGTTTTCTTTTCTATTGTTTTAATTAAAACCTACAACCAAATCCAAATTTTTTTTTCCCTAGGTCCTCCACAGGTCCAGGACTCACAGTTTAGGCTGATTTCCTTAACTGGATCTTCAGCTTTTGCAGTGATTTTTTTCTCAGAGCATCCTTGAGCTCTGTGTGTTCTCAATTTTTACCTAATTGTGCTAAATGCTGCTAAACACTTTTGGAATTTGCTTCTCACAGCGCTGTTCTGTTGAGTTCTATATTCAGGATTTTGTGTTCTGTCTCCTCACTGCCCACCTCATTGGTCCAACATCACATTCCATGAATTTTTGATGATTAACAGGATTTTCCTTCCTCCTGTCCCTTGTTCTGTTCAGTGCTGCCTCTGGACAAATCCAGGGATCCCTGGTACACCTCTGCAGGTGATGGATCTGTCTGGAAGGCCAAAGGCACCACATTCACCAAGCCCTTTCTTCCTCCTCTCTTATTTCATTTCTCCCTAATCGCTGACCAGAAATGTTATATTGTCATTCTGCTCTTTCTCCTTTTTCCCCACTTTTTGTCCCATTTCTTTCCACTTTTTACTCCTCTTTGAAGCTCCTCCCGAAAACTGCACGTCTCCCAAATCTCCCACATTCAGCTTTCAAAGATAAGCTGATCTGTAGCTACTTAGGCAGGGCCTATCTCAAATAATGTGCGTTCGTGATACGGAAAGAAATATTTATAAACCATTGAATTGGGAGAATTGGCAGAATCTTGGGTTTCTTTACCATTTTCCATGGGCCCGTCTGCTGTGTGCTGTTATCAGTGCAATTATGATTCCATTGATAAGGGTACGGGGGTGTAAATTTATATATTGAGGGAGAGGAACGGAGAGGAGACCAATCTTAAGGTTTTATTTCACTGAGTGCTGCATGCTGATGTGAAAGGGGGAAAGTCCAAGGAGAAGGGAGCTGTTGGATTCCTCTTCCCAGTCCTCTCGTTGGAGTTTCTGGCTGAGGAATATGGCAGAGGTTGGGACTCCCATCTGCTTGCAGCCTTTTTTCCTGAATTCTGTAATTAAGTGACATCACAGAGGCTTAAATTCCTCAGCTGTACAAGTGAGAAGGCTGAAACATCCCATTGAAAGGAAGGAACCTTAAAAATCACCCCCCTGCCTTGGGAAGAGACGCCTTCCACCATCCCAGGTTGGTCCAAGCCCTGTCCAACCTGGCCTGGAACACTTCCACCTAAAATCAATATATTCCGAAAATGTATTTCTTTACAAGAAAAACAAAAAATCAGCATAATAATAAATTTGGCTGAACAGGAGCCAATTCACAGCATTCAAGCACTAATGGAGGGAAAAAGATGAAATGCAGAGGACTAAAGTGATTCACACAGGCTGGCTGAGTTAGGACAAGGATTAGGATTCTTGGTGCAGTTTTTACAACACAGGGCAATAAAAATTCATGGAAAAAATCCAAACTAAAACGGCTGCAACATCCATCACAACCATGAAGCTGCACTGCTATGTCGTACACATATTTTTTTCCTATTTCTGGTAATTGAAAAGGATTGGGAGTTGTAAGAAGGGAATGTGAGGAAACTGAGCACAATTCACAGCGCAGGTTGGCCGCAAAGGTTGGGTTTTATATCAGAAAAACACACTCACATTTTCTTAGATTGCTGCTGAATATCTTGGTGGTTCTCAGGATTTCTTTCCACCTCTTTCAGCTTCCCAAGCTCGGAGTTATGTCATGCCCTGAAGGAATATAAACACAAACATGAGGCTTGATTTGCAGGGAGACTTCGGAATTCAGACTGGAAGAATTCCCACCCCTGGTGCTGTAAGAAACATCCTTGTAACCCAATAAATGTGGGTTTTGCCATCCCTACAGAAATCCACAAGTTCTGACGGACCCTGTGTTCCTGGGATTGTAACTGGAGTAGGAAGAACTCTTTTGCTGTGTGTTGGCAGACAGTTAAGAGTTAATTAAGCTGATGACTTCCTGGCGCTGTGCCTCTGAAGTGTCCCTTTGGCAAATGGTGGGACTTTGGGTGTAACAGCCCATCCCATCACAGAACCCTCTCCAGCTGGGAAGATGAGCTACCAGGGAGCTGCCATCCCATCTCAGCAGGAGTGGTGCTGCCTGGCAGGGCCTGGTGGGATCACCGTGGATGAAATCCTGCTTTATCAGCCCATCTGTCACAGATCCTTAATTGGTGTCACTCCTGTGCTGTCATAAATGGGAGTTTCCCCGTCCTTGATGTAATTCTGGACATGTTTCTCTGCAGGTTCCTCTTTCAGTGTGTAACACTGGGAGAGCTCAGAGCCCCCTCCAGAGCCTGAAGGGGCTCCAAGAGAGCTGGAGAGGGATTGGGACAAGGGATGGAGGGACAGGACACAGGGAATGGCTTCCCACTGCCAGAGGGCAGGGATAGGTGGGATATTGGGGAGGAATGCCTGGCTGGGAGGGTGGGGAGGCCCTGCAATAGAATTCCCAGAGCAGCTGTGGCTGCCCCCGGATCCCTGGCAGTGTCCAAGGCCAGGTGGGACGGGGCTTGGAGCACCCTGGGATAGTGGGAGGTGTCCCTGCCCATGGCAGGGGGTGAAATGAGATGATTTTTCAGATCCCTTCTAACCCAAACCGTCCTGTGAAGTCTCAGGAGAGTTCACAGATGCAGGGGAGCACAATCCACGCCACCTTACCACAGAAAATGATGGAACCTGTCCTTTCCCAAGCATTGATCTGTGGCAGGGGGAGGACGAGGCCATTGGCAGAGTCACCAGGAGCAGTGCTGGGCACTTTCTACTTCCCATGGCGGGGTGGAAAATCTCTGGAATCTCAGCAACAACTGCCCAGCCTCTCCCAGCTGGATCTGGGAGCTCAGTGAGGAGTGTCCTGGTCGTCACACTGCCCTCAGTCCTGCTCTGTGCCCGTGCACAGACGACTTTACCTCGCACTAGAACACGGGCCCGTAGAGCTCTGCAAGCAGTCGGGGTGTGCCCCGCGCTGTCCTCACAGCCCCGTCAGCTGCTGACAGAGCCCAGGGCTGCTCCCGACGCCCCACGTCTCATCTGTGCAGTGTAGTTACAGGATAATAAAACTGACACCCCCAGGAACATAAAACGACGTTTCCCAGGGTCGGGAAGTACGGTTTTGCCACTGGCGATGCAGCCCTGGCACGTTCGTGCTCTGGTTTACAGCAGCTTCAGTCTCTTTACGAGGCTAATGGATGAAGTGTGATTTTGAAGGCTCGCTCTGGGGACGGAAGCCAAGTGTCTGGGCAGAAGACATCAGCTGTCAGTAATTCCTCATTTCAGGTTTGAAGACCAGGAGTTGGAAAAAAAAAAAAAGTCAGACACAAATGGAACTACACAGGGAATTAGTTAAATTAGTTTGATTTGGAATAATGCAACTCCTGGTGTGGGAAGCTGTTGAGGCCATTGAAGCAAATGTCTTCACTCTTTTGAGAAGAGGAATGAGGTCCTTAATGGAGGCACAGCATCCAATTTGTCCCAATTTGCAGCCTCCAGTAGCACAGTGTCGCTGCAAATCCATTTTCCTCATTAGCCTGGCCCAGACCCTGGATGCCAAATGAGGTGGATACTCGAAGGCAATTCCACATCCCAGCTTTTCATCTGTATTTCCCCTGGAAGCTGACTGTGTTTCCCCCAAAACACATTCTGCAAACATCCCTCTGTGTAAAAGGAGCCCACGGAGCCTCCCCTCAGCCCTTCAGAGGAGCAGTGAAATCCTGGTGGTATTTCCCTGCCATAAATTTCTTCATGTGGGAAACTTCCAGTCCTTTTCTTTGGTCGCAGCTCTGGCTCTGGAGCCAAGGTGTGAATTTATTAATGACAAGAGCCTGGAGCACAGCTGGGCCTTCGGTCACTGTTTCTTGCCTTCCTAAACAGAAATATTTCTGTGTCCTGGCTCTGCTCCCAAGGAGCAAGGGGGAGGATGAGGGGGAATGGCCTCTGGCTGTGCCAGGGGAGGGTCAGGTTGGATATTGGGAACATTTCTCCACTGAAAGAGTCGTCCAGCCCTGGCAGCAGGGGTGGAGTCCCCATCCCTGGAGGGATTGCAAAGCCATGAGGATGTGGCACTTGGGGACATGGAGCAGTGGTGGCCGGGGCAGTGCTGGGAATGGTTGGACTCGATGATCTCAGAGGACATTCCCAACCTGAATGATGCTGTGATTGTCCCATCCGGATCCTCAAGTCAGGCAGTGAGGTATGGAATGATCTGGGATCTGTGTTCTACTCCATCCAATTTTCAGGGTCTTACTATCAACACTTTTGGGTACAGGACTAAAACGTGGAAAAAAGGGTTATGGGATAAACTTGATGTTGATTGGCATGGGGGGACGTAATGCTCTGCCAGAGATTTCTGAAGTGATGCTGTTTTATTTCCAGCTCTTACATGGAAGTGGTCTGGGCACCTGGAGAGAGCTGGGTTGTCCACAGAGCTGTGCTTCCCCAAATACTTCCATGGACACAGGTTATGGAATGTTAAACTGGCCCTCCTGGCCTTTGCTCCATGTGGATGGCAGGAAATCCAACTGCTGCAGGGAGTGATTCCAGAACCACTGACCACCCTGCCCTGTTGGTGCCACGGGGCTGAGGCGCCCAGAGCAGGACAGCTGAGCTGGGCCCTGCGTTTTCCTGGAGCTCCACCAGGCCCTGGCTGCTCCAGCACGTTTCCAGGTGGGCTCTGGAGTTGCAATCTCTCAGCCTGGGCTTCTCCTCCGCCCCCAGGGTGTTTTTAGGAGTGACCCCTGACGGAACTGGCCGTACCCCATCCCCACTGCGGAGACCGACGAGTCCGTGGGATGATAACGAGGGATTGTGCCATCTGTCCACTGATTTACTGCAGTGTCAGCACAAGCAGACAGGACTAATTGGATTGACAATCAGGCACACAGTTATTAGGCTGTTTGCTGTCTGATTGGGAGAGGCAGGGGAGCAGAGAGGTGTAGCAAAGCTGATCTGATCACGTCTCTCCCACAATCTGCCACACCAAATCCAGGGGCTTTGAAACCTCTGGCTGCTCCGAGTTGTTCCTCCAAAGCCATCCCTGAATTCCTTTCACAAATCATTACAATGCAATCTCATAAACCCCACTTTGCATAAAGATGGTGTCCATTTATAAAGCTGTCACTGCAGCTCCTCTATTAATAGAGCCATTTGAAAGATTTATCCTCAGCATATGTTACTTTTTAAAGGGGCCAGATTGAGAGCTGTGGGGTTGGAGCACAAAGGATGTGCCACCGGATCCGACTGAACAAATTAATAGGAGAAATAAGCTAATTTTTACAGAGCTGTTGTGCTCAGGAGAAAATGTGAGCTTGTGGGGGGTATCATCATTACATTCCAGTGGTGGTCAACAAACTGAATGTAATAGGACATTAAAGGAAATGGGATTTAATAATAGGAAAAGCTAAAGTTAGTGAACTTCATCTTTCAGATCACTTGGGGTGAATAGGGTGGCATTATGTGGTGGTTCTGTTACCATCATTGATGTGATGCTGGAGTGTTTTACACACACTTAGTGCTACCTCACAGTATTTCTGTGTGATAGGCAGGGATTCATGTAGAATTGTCAGGATTGTTTAAAATTACAATGCTGGATGTATTTTCTACCTTGCACGGTAGCGAGCAAAGTGGTAGAGAAGTGGTGTTACCTATTGTGGGAAATTTTGCTTTTATGACCTAGAAAAAGAAGAAGTGGTGGAATCCTACAGGTTTGGCTTTGTTGTACCCATGCCCTGGGTTCATGTGAGAGAGAGAGAGAGAGATTGGTTGAGTGGTTGGGGCATTTATCTTCTGTAGGATTGGATTTAAATCACAAATGGACTGACAGAGGGTAATTTAGCTCAGCGGTCATTTCAGATTATCATCGCCATCACGGAGCAATCTTGTCACTTTGAGGCAACTGGTGGCCTTGGCTCAATGTCACTCTGGTTTTGGGATGGAAACTTAAAGATTCAAGAGTGGGAGAGGAGAGATTTGGTGCAGAAGAGCAAAGAGGTGGCTGGAATAGGAGCCGGGCTTGCTCAGTTCTGTGTAAACTTAGGATGTATCAATTATTAATTTATTTTATTGCCAGTACAAAGGATGAAGTAGTAGCTCATCAAAGCTGTGTTTGAGGCTGAAGGTGAAGCCTGGTGCTGTGCTGAGCTGCACATCACAGCTCTGCTCCCCAGGCACTGCAAAAGCAGCATTTTACATCTCCCTATTACCTGGATGTGCACAGTTGGGGTTTTTTGGTGCTGATCCCATCCCCTCCTGCAGCTGGGAGCATCTCTCGCTTTGCAAACACTCATTTCTTGTTGCAGCAACGGGGAAACTCAGGCTCTGTGTACCTGAAACCCCAAAAAAGCCCTCCATAAATTAGGAAGAGACAAACCCATTCTCTCAGAGGCTTCCTGCTTCCAGGTTCGCATTGTAA
This sequence comes from Atrichornis clamosus, assembly GCA_013400975.1. Lineage (NCBI taxonomy): Eukaryota > Metazoa > Chordata > Aves > Passeriformes > Menuridae > Atrichornis > Atrichornis clamosus. The sequence continues at coordinate 197,908 of WBMZ01004604.1, read as the reverse complement.
AGAACCCGTACCTGCTCTAAAGGATGAAAAGCAGGTTTGTGGCACAGAGGGAATAAAGCTGCTCTGTATTTGTTCTCCAAATGAACTCAGAGGCCTCAGAGCTTAGTTAGGAGTCTGTAGGGGGTGAGCAGGATCAAAGTGGAAGTTGGCTCTCGGAAGGCTCCGTGTGGGCCGGGCTGGTGGGGGCCTGTTCCACGCTGGTTTTGTACCTCCAGCTGCACAGACACGCAGAGCTCTGCTGGAGTGCAGCTCCTGGAGGGCAGCAAACGTCACCCCCTGTCCTGTCCCTGCTCCCCGGGGACACCTGGACAGGATTTTGTCTCAGAGGGTCTTTAGGGTCTGGACAAAGCTCGAGTTTGATCAGGTTTGATACTAAAAAAGCCTCTGCCAAGACGTGGAGCAAACTGGATCCGTGGAGGGGGAGGAAAGGCCAACCCCGGAGTCACAGAAGGGTTTGGGGTGGAAGGGACATTAAAATCCAGTCCCACCCCTGCCATGGGCAGGGACACCTCCCACTATCCCAGGTGGCTCCAAGCCCCGTCCAACCTGGCCTTGGACACTGCCAGGGATCCAGGGGCAGCCACAGCTTCTCTGGGCAACCTGTGCCAGGGCCTCCCCACCCTCCCAGCCAGGAATTCCTGCCCAATATCCCATCTAACTCTGCCCTCTTTCCCCTTGAACCCATTAAGCCATTTCCAAAGTGAAGCAGTCCCATTCCAGTGGCTTGTACAATATTTTTCCAATGTTTTCCCAGTGCCCAGGACAGGGATGCTGGTACACATTTCACAGTGACGACTCCAAGTGATGCCATTTTGTTCCTTTTGGAACTCATTTTCTCCGAGAGGGTCCCCAAACTCCTTCAGATTTTACCACCTTTGGAAAAATCACACCTGGCTCTTAGCACAGGTTGGGGTGAATGGAATTCCTGGTGATCCCTAAATTTCACTCGTGCCCTCACAAGAGATGAGAGGATGGAGACCAGGAGATCAGAGCATCCATCCAGCCACACTAGAAACTTTTATTTGGAGGGGTCTTGCTAATATTTGGGAAGAATGAGAGAGGCATCTGAGCTGCCAGGGCATGAGATGCACATTCCTACACATCATGAATCTCTAGATCTAATTAATCCTGGCTCTCTGTCCAAATACGAGCCAATATTCCCCTCTGGAGACATCAGAAGAAATTGCACCTTGAGATAATTCCATTACATCAGGAATTTGTGCCCTTCAGGTGACAGGTGAGCATTAAAGAAACAATATTTTTAGCACCAGCTGATGGCTGAATTTTAATTTAATTTTTTTTCAGCGTGTGTGTGGCGTTTGCAGTACCTCTGAGACAACAGAACACTGATTTTTCTGTCCCACCTGCACGGGAAGGAGGCATTTTTTACCTCAATCTCATGGATGAGCAACTACAACACAGAAATCGATTCTTTAAACCTTGTATTTTTTTTAGCTACTATTATAAAAAAAAAAAAGGAGTCCTGGACTCTTTCATCTCCCAGCACTAAAGCTCTCAGCTCTGTGGGGACACAGAAGCCTTTGCAGTAATCAGAGGAGTTCTATCGAGTAGCTGAGCTTTTTTATGGTTTGGGAATTTGTGTTTGGATCGGGGAGGGACTGAAGGGCTGGGGACTGACAGGAGAATTTGGTCATTTCCCAAAATTCAGCCCATTAAACTCAGCTTGGGGTTGTGGGCACAGCTCTGGTGCTGCCAGTTCCTTGTAATCAGCTGAAACCTGAATATTTTAGTGAAAAACGCCCCAAATGTGGTGTTTGCTGTTATAACAGCACTCATTTCCTCTGGTTGTTACCTCCCTGGATGTTTTCTAGGCTCTGTAATATTTCAAAATAGCAGAAAATTCCTGCTTTTTGTCTGATATTTGCTGGGTTTTTGGTCTGGTTTTGCTGATATTTAAACCGCACTTAATGCAGCGAAACCTCCATTGAGTCTCCCACAGCTTTTAACACTTTTTTTGGTGATAATGATGATTTGAAGCACATTTTGGGTCACCTCGTGATGATCTTAAACCTTTATTCCTCCCTTTGGAGTGACTTTGTACAGAACCAGCTCTGTTACCCTGCATATGGCCACGATTCTTATCAGCAATGTGTGAAACATCAGTCCTGGGGTAGCTGATCATGGACCAAAATCACTCTCTGCAGGCTTTTTAGGCAAAATAAAGTGCTTTCTGTTACTTTAGTACCTCATGACTGGTCTTCAGTAACAAACCATCCACGGTTCACCTGCTGCAGTGATTCTTTAAAAAATTGAATTGTCTTTATTGTATTCAGCACCTGTGTATGGATCAGGATCTTTGGGTGTGGGAGCATCTCCAGGTCTCGCTTTGCCAGAGGAGAGAGGAGCCCGGGCATGGACCAGGCTGTGGGATGGAAGGGAAGGAATTTTTATTCCAATTAGATCAGTATTTGAACTGAATATACTGAAATATTTCAATTAAACTGAAATACCAGTTTGGCTGCACGTTGGCGTTGAAGAAACCTCTTTGCTTGGCCACGTTATCCACAAATTTGGAATCAGAGGTGTCCCTTTGGAGGGGGCCACGGAGCTGCTCCCAGGGCTGGAGCCCCTCTGCTCTGGAGCCAGGCTGGGAGAGCTGGGAATGTTCCCCTGGAGAAGGAAAGGCTCCAGGGAGGGCTCAGAGCCCCTTCCAGGGCCTCAAGGGGCTCCAGGAGAGCTGGAGAGGGATTGGGACAAGGGATGGAGGGACAGGACACAGGGAATGGCTTCCCACTGCCAGAGGGCAGGGATAGGTGGGATATTGGGAAGGAATTCCTGGCTGGCAGGGCGGGGAGGGGCTGGGATGGAATTCCCAGAGAAGCTGTGGCTGCCCCAGGATCCCTGGAAGTGTCCAAGGCCGGGGTGGACGGGGCTTGGAGCAGCCTGGGATAGTGGGAGGTGTCCCTGCCCGTGGCAGGGGTGGAATGGGATGATCCTTAAACCCTTCCAACCCGGTTGTTTCTGTGACTCTGTGACCATCTCCCCAAATCCCCACTGTTGAGCTGGGGTGGCTTCCTGGTGGTAATGGACAATGTGGGATCTTCCAGGTGTCTCTCTTGGTTTTCCAACTTTCCAGAACTTTTACAGTCCCGGGTGTTTCATCCCTAATTTCCTTGAGCCTGAACAACCAGTTTGGAATTTTCCCTTCTGTCAGCAACCAGGATCCAGTTCAAAGGATTCCTGATGTTTCCTTAATATTTCCTTGCTTTAAGCTCCCCAAAAGGTTCATCCCAGGTACTTGGATGTTTTATGACTAAGGTGGAGGGAAGAGAACAGTTTAGGATCACAGAAAAATGAAACTGAAATGTAAATTTGGGCTGAATGTCAGAAAAAATTTTCTTAATAAGGCTTTGGAATTTTTTTTTTTTTTAATGCTGTCATTCATTTGTTTGAGGAGGGAATTTCAGCTCTCATTCTCATCATCATTAAGGGAAGCAGTCATTGATGTTCTGCACAAGTCTTCAGTTCCTTTTAATGATGCTTTAGAAGACATCTGATAACAAGAAGTCAGAAGAAAGCCTTGGGAAGGCAGGAGTTGTAGGTTTCTAAATCAATCCATGGAGCTTTTTTAGGTTTTATGCTTTTTATTACACACTTTCAGCCTAGGTAAGACAGCCCTCACAGCCAATTAAGTTGTGAGTTAGAATGAATTAAATTTTCTGAAATGAGGCGCTTTTTTTTTTCTTTTTTAATCCAAATGACTGTCATTTACCAAAAGCTACTTCATTTTCCTGAAAGTGCTTTTCTGTCTAAGGGGAATGCTTAATTGCAGCCACAAATCACCTCAAATGCTTTTATAGGAGGATAAAACAAGTTAAAAATTGTGCATCATTTTGAAAATGCAGGTTTTGAATTCAGGAGAAGATGCAAATTTCTGTTTTTTCCCCTGACTTCTCTCTTCAAGAACTCCATGCTCACCTTCAGAGCAACATCCCCACGAGCCTTTTTTTAGGACTTCAGCAATTCCCAGTGAGCACAATCCAAACTCTGGTGACACTCCTTGATCTGAATTTTTATACAGACAAAACACTTTTGCATTTTGAAGGTGGGACATATTTGGTGGTTCTGAAAACAGGCTGGGAGAGCTGGGGGTGCTCACCTGGAGAAGGGAAGGATCCAGGGAGAGCTCAGAGCCCCTTCCAGAGCCTAAAGGGGCTCCAGGAGAGCTGGAGAGGGATTGGGACAAGGGATGGAGGGACAGGACACAGGGAATGGCTTCCCACTGCCAGAGGGCAGGGTTAGATGGGATATTGGGAAGGAATTCCTGGCTGGGAGGGTGGGGAGGCCCTGGCACAGGTTTCCCAGAGAAGCTGTGGCTGCCCCTGGATCCCTGGAAGTGTCCAAGGCCAGGTTGGACGGGGCTTGGAGCAGCCTGGGATAGTGGGAGGTGTCCCTGCCCGTGGCAGGGGGTGGCACTGGATGATCCTTAAGATTCCTTCCCACTCAAACCATTCTGTGATAAATCCTGATATTTGGGATAGCTGTGGGTCAAATTGCTTTTTTTGTCATCTAAAAGTTCCGTGGATAGCTTGGATGAATAACACGACAACATTTTTGGACAAGACTCTTAGAATATATTTTTTTACATTCTGTTAAACATTTCTTTTCTTTATAGAGACTGAATTATGCTGAGAAAAGTCAGCCAGCAATATTTGAAATTTAAATAAATAAATAGCACAGTGTGTGGCTGGGAATGTGTGAGTGTGTGTGTCTGCCAAGCAGAAAATAGAGAATATCTGTTGGGTCTTTAATGCCACCCAATACTTCCTATTTCAAACATTCATTTTCAGTTTCTTGTAGTTTGGCTGGTCCTTCATCCCCAGCTGGGGCTGGGTATTTTTTTCTAGGAAAATGTGTCTGAGATAGTTGTTTTTTCCTGAGAATGAGCAGGAGAAATTCATCAAATTCTGGTGACCTTTCCTTTGGCTGGGAATTTCTACCTCCACATTTCTCAGTAGAAACTGCCGGGTAGAGGGTGTGGCTTTTGCCATTCCATGGAAAATAACCCCAACTTTGGCTTTGTTGTGCACCTTGAAAGAAGTGCAGTGCTCACACTTGCGGTTCATGGCAGCTGAAATTCCCAAGGGACACAAATCCCCCCGGAGCTCAGTGTCCTGTACCGTGTCCTGTACTCACAGTGCCATTAAGAACAGATTAATAATAGAAAAAAAAAATTATGTATTTAAGAGAACTGGGAGCTGCCCAGTGAGGACTCCCCATCCCTGGAAGTGTCCAAGGCCAGGCTGGACAGGGCTTGGAGCCACCTGGGATAGTGGGAGGTGTCCCTGCCCATGGCAGGGGTGGGACTGGATGATCAAGGTCCTTCCCAGCCCAAACCATTCCATGATTCCATGAATGAAGGATGAAAATTCCCATGAATTAAGCTGAAATTCCCAAGGGACACAACTCCGCCCAGGACCAAGCCATAGGCAAGGGCTTGTTCCTGAGCCAAGAACTGTCTCTCCTCCCCTCATGGTGTTTTTTGGGCTCCCAAACCTGCTGGGCTCCAGCTGCCTGGAGCAGGATGCTTCCTGACCTAAGAGAAACACAGGATGACCAAGTGGGGTTGGGAACCAAGGAAAATGAGAGAACCAGCGGCCAAATTCCCACAAACGGGAGCGATACGACGAGATGAGAAGGCAGGAAGAGGGAAGTTTGGAAGCAGACGGCCCCGTGGGACTTTGTGGCACAAGAGTCTCTCTCGTCACATTTCTTCATGCAGGTGACACTTGTCTGTTGGTGCTGTGAATTCCCAGTGCTCTGACATTCCCTGTCCACACAGCGACCATCGCATTCCTCGGACAAGACCAGGATCTGCTGACCAGAGCAACTCTGGGCCACTGTGGAATTAAAAATGAGGCTGTGATGTCATGCACAGCAGGGCAAATCAGGGTGACACAGGCAGCTCCAATCTTTGCTTTTCTAAAGTTGTCTCTGTTTGAATTTTCATCCTTAATTCATGGAATCATGGAATGGTTTGGGCTGGAAGGGACCTTTAGTTCATCCAGTCCCACCCCTGCCACGGGCAGGGACACCTCCCACTATCCCAGGTGGCTCCAAGCCCCGTCCAACCTGGCCTTGGACACTTCCAGAGAGGGGGAATCCTCACTGGGCAACTCTCAGTTCTCTTAAATACATAAAACTATTTTTTTCCCATTTTTAATCTGTTCTTACTGGCACTGTGAGTGACCCTCCCAGTCCTGGACACAGAGGGTGCACCACTGCTGCCAGTTCATGTACGGGAGGGATTCCTGCTGCAAATCTCACCTACATCTGTACCTGAGCTTTGTGACTCTTGCTTGGGCACCCTGCTCCTGTGGCCAGTGGGGTTTTCCTCCTGGTGGGATGAAGGCTGGAGCTCCAGAGGGGCTGCCTCCTTGTGCAGAGCCGCTCTGGGACTCATCCTTGAGAGGTTGTCTTTGAACCCCAGCAGATCACAGCAAATGGGATCCCAGTTGTCCTCTGAGGCTGCACCGAGTGATAATTTACTTGGACCACTGGATTATGAAATCCAGGAACTCCATTCCCTGCTGTCAGACACGCTCTGACATCCACACTGCGTTTGCCTTTACCTCTTCTCCGCTTGCATTTCCCTTGGCAGAGCTCTTAGGATTAAATGGAGACTTCAGCAATTGTCTGGGTTTCATTCCCATAATCATTTCATCAAACTATCCTTGAACATTCCAGCTAAAGGTCTCTCATCCATATCCTCCAGTTCTCCATTTCAGACTTAATAACTTTCTCCTGCTATCGAGTTTAAATCTGCTTTCCCAGCTCCTGACCATTTGTTCTTTATCACAAGTTGTGCTGAGCACTCACAAAATCCCCTCTCGCAGTCACTGCTCACGGGCAGCTGTGATTCCCTTATGGTTCATATCAAGGAAAATAAGGATATGGGTTTGGTCCTGACCAGCGTTCGGTGAGCCACTGCTGCCTGTGCCATTAAAACTTAATCAACCACCAGCACTCAGTTCTGTAACCAAGGAGAAGCTTCCTGCAGATTCGGATCTTTAGCAAAGACCTGAAATGGCGATTAATGCCAGGCACTGGGAGACAAAAAGTCTTGATGACACCATTTTCTAGCACTGACCCTTCCCACAGCCTCACCCAGTTTAGTCTGTGGCACAGGAGACCCTCGGGAACACCATCAGGCTGCGGGATGAGGAGCTGCCATCCCGTTGCAGGTCAGCACATCTGAGCTCTGATGGTTTGTACGGGGCCATTCTCCCTCTGAAGGTTTCTTCTACTGGTGTTGGTTCAGCCATTTTGAAGCAAGTGCTGGATTTTCCAAGTGTTTAAAAGTTGTTCCCGGCACTTCACTGAAGGATGCTCATTCCCAGTTCAAGCTCCTGTGCTTCCCCTGCCCCACCTGAATGGGGTGTAATGGTAACATCCACATTTTGGGGAATTTGGGGCGTCAAAAACGCTGTGTAAATAAACTTATAAAGGAAAAGGGGCAGATTTTCTGACAGATGTGAAAGGACGCAGTGGACGAGTTTAACACAATCCCATCAATCCTGACAATGTTCCCTTCAGGACATGAGTGGTGTCACTTGGAGCTGGTGACATCAGCTCTGGTATTTCTGGGATCAGCTCCGTGGTGGTCTCTCCTCTCTTCCCTGTTTTACAAAGCTGATTCCCATTATCACTCCGGGAAAGCCGAGGAATAAAGCTGCCAGCCTTTGTGCTTCCCTCCATGCAGCACCTCTCCTTGGAGAAACAGTCCTCCGGCTGAACTCCAGATGGATTCCCCTGTGGAATGGGTTTTCCTGTCCAAAGGGGTCACTCCAGACTCATGGAGTCAACAGGGAGAGGCTTTAGGGAGAAAAACGCTCAGAAAAGGAAAGGAATCATGCCTTGGGAATGGGCAGGAGCCCCCAGTCAGTGCTTGGAGGGGAGGCTGCCTCCTCCGGAGTGCGGAACGTGGAGGTAGAAAATTATGGACAATTAAGCAGCTCTCGCTGAAGAGTTTGGGAATATGGTCAGTGGTCAGGAACAGAATCCTAGAATCCTTGAAGTTGGAAAAGACCTCTGAGGTCATCAAATCCTACCATTGTTCACCACTAAACCCTGTCCTCCAGTGCCACATCCATGTTTTTTGTCTGGAATGGTGACTCCACACTTCCCTGTCACCCCGTTCCACTGTGTGGCCACTTTCCACTGAAGAAATTTTTCCTAATATCCAACCTAAACCTGCCTTGGCACAACTCAGGACAGCACATCTCAATCCATTATGGCCCCTGATACTCAATCCCTAATTATTTTGGAATGAAGACTAATTTCATTGCCTCAGATGTAGTTAAAGAAACGACGAGGTAATTTCTGGAAGAAAACTCCTCTGTGTTAAACAGATGGCAGCACAGAAATAAAGAGATTTTGCAGGAGATGGCAAACACTTTGTGTTAAAATATTCCCAGAGTTTTCCTGCTGTTCTGTGTGCGCAGGAATGGGATCCTGGGATGAAACAATAAAGGATGATAAAAATACACCATAACACAGACATACATAATGTATGTGATAATGGCATAACACATATACATTGCTTTTTTTTCCATGTTTTGCCTAGATTTTGAGCTGGAATATTCTGCTGTTCTGTTTAGACGTGGGGAACCCACCTGTGGGAATTGAGTGGCCATCTCCAGAAGGAAGTTTGCCTTTTCCAAGGGATTTCTGGCATCCTGATGGTTGTTTTGTTGGGTTTTTTTAATGGGGTATTTTATTTTTATAAGGACATTTCCCCAGCTTAATCAAATAGAGAAGCCAATGTTTTTTGGGCAGATAAACACGAATGATGCCTGGGATTTTGTCTGTTCTCCTCCAGCGATTTAATCACATCCAGAGGACCTCCACGGCTGAACTGCAGTGCGTTGTCCCCCTGCTGTTTTCCAGGTTTATCCAGGAGATTGAGTACGCCATGGAGCTCGGCCCAGCCAAGCAGTGCCCGCTGCGGGAGTTCCTCACCGTGTACATCAAGAACATCTTCCTCAGCCAGGTCCTGGCTGAGATCAACAAGGAGATCGAAGGCGTCACCAAGGCATCGGATCCCCTGAAAATCCTGGCCAACGCGGACACCATGAAAATCCTGGGAGTGCAGAGGCCTCTGCTGCAGGTAGGAGCTGAGGGGGCTGGCAGCACACCCCTGGCTGGCCGTGTCCAGCCAGGACCTGCCTCTGGATCCAGTGAGGAAAAACACGGAGCTGCTGGAGCAGGTCCGGGGGAGGCCACGGAGCTGCTCCCAGGGCTGGAGCCCCTCTGCTCTGGAGCCAGGCTGGGAGAGCTGGGGGTGTTCCCCTGGAGAGGGGAAGGCTCCAGGGAGAGCTCGGAGCAAATCTGGAATTTCATGTGTTGCCAGGGCTGGAAAGGAATGAACTGAGTCCTGCTGGTGTTGGTGTCAAGCTCTTTTTATCTTTTTAAGTCATTCCCTCTTTTCTGTGAAATCCTTTCTTCAGGGATGAATAATATTTGCAGAGTCCTTAGGAAGCAGCAGGTTTAGCCCAAGGTTTATGTGGCCATTTTCTGTCCCAGTTCATAGCTGTAAAACACAGGAATGTTATAATAATATGTAATAATAGTAATAACTGTGATTATTGATACCATTTCTAGGATTTGTGATGTATTTATGGTCACTAACTCTGTGCCTGACTGGGTGCAGCAGGGATGGGATGATCGTTTGAGAGCCAAAGCAAAATCATTCCAAAAGAGCATTTCCAGAAGTCCTTAGAGGGGAACAGCTTCCTTTGAAAGGGGCCAAAAGTCTCTTTACCTGAGTTGAAATAATATTTTGGAGCTGCACAGCATCCCTGGATTGTTTCCTTCCCAAACTTTACCAGCCTTAAATGTGAAAATGTATTTTTTGTGGAACACAGCTTCATTTCACATGAAAACATGCTCTATAATAGAAATACATTTCCTAAAGTTCATTAGGGGTGGAAGAGTCAGAATGGCTTGGAATTTTCTCGTCCCGTTCCTGTGATTTGTTTCTCACGATGGATGGAAGTGGTTTTGAACTGGCATTACTCGTGGCCGAAATGTCCGTGGTCAGGAGGTCTGCTTGTTCCCCACCTTAGCGAAGGGTAATTTTGTGAAAGAGAAGAAAAATCGCTGCCTCTTTGAACCGAGTCATCCGAATAGCTCCCTAAAATAATTCTATTATTTTCCATTAAAGGAGGGGGGAGGAAAAAAAAAACCCCAAAAGGCCATTTCTGCACGACAGCGCCGGAGCCTGAAGTCTTTGCCCCCATCCCCTCGTGGCTCCGGTGGAAATGTGGAGGCCAGGGAGGGAATGGCACCTCTCTCCCAGCTTTTTTCCCAGCTTTTTTCCCACCTCGTCTGTGGGTTCCTGGCTGAACCATCCCGCTCTTTGCTATCCCAGCGATCTCTCTGGAGCCTCTGGATTCGAACACGGCTCGGGGATTTATCAGCCCCCGCGGCACAGGCCGATAAAGCAGCTTCGGGATAACGATCAGCACATGTTTGAGCTGAATTAGGTTCGAGATAAGAGGTTTTCTCGCGTCACGTCCTCACAGATGAATCATCCATTCCTGTAAAGATTATCCTTTAAAAAACCCGTCCTCTGTAAATATTCCACTTTACCGGGAGCACGGCCTTGGGTTCCACTCTTCCATCCTCACACGTAAAACACTGCAAACCCTCTTCCTTTCCGGGGCGACTCAGAACCCGGGGAACTCGTTTGTCTCAGAATTCTTCGGCATTAAATGTCAGGCTGTGATTGTTTAAATCGATCCTAAATTAGGCTGCAAGTGCCCGGGCAGCTTCGCCACAGGCTGTTCTCAACGAGGTGATAAATCTTCCCACCCAGGCGGTCACTGCTCACACCGCCCTTAAAAACCTGTTGATCTGGCCCCAAAAAAATGCAAATCGCTTCGCTCCGGAGCAGCAGAGTGGGATGTTTTTTCCTTTAAAGGGATTTTTCCTTTAAAGCCTCAGTTGTTTCTTATCTCAGCCTTGTATCAATGATGCGCCTGATACTTTCCTGGCCAAGCTCCAGCGGCCAAAAATCCACAACAAAAAAAAAACCACCCAAACAACTCCTTAAAAAGCCAGAGTGTGCAGCTGTTCTGCGGGATAACGACTTGCTGGAGCTAATTACCACGCATGGAGTCACTGGCTTGTGACTTTCCAAGGAGACATCCCTGGGAGCCTTGGAATGTTTTCTTCCCTCGAATTAGTGGTTATTAAGAAGAGGAACAGTCACAGCGAGCGGGTGTTTGGATGGCTCGCCAGTGGTGATGGCTCCATGCTTTGATGGGCACTGGATGTTGTTATTTATTAGCATAAACAAATTAGTTGTCTTTTCAGGCTGGCTCCCAGCCGGCACCATCCACTGAGGAGCAGGCAGGGCTGATCAATCGGGTTTTTTCCCCACTCAAGAACAATTTGAAGGCAATTTTAATGGTTTTGAGCCTTATATTTCCTTTTTTTTGTGTGTGTGTGTTACAACCAAGAGGTTTTCAGCTCTTGTTTATGTGTTTCGTGTCAAGAGGGTAAAACCCAGCCACCGCAGAATTTGTGCTAAACCTCCTTTTTCAGCTTAAAACGAGCGGCAAAATTATCTCTCTGTGGGAGCCTGAATCTCCGTGTTGCTTTCAGTATTTCTTCAGATAATTCTTCCTCTGGGGCGAACATTTAGTGCAGTTACTGCCTTTTGTGGAAGCTTTTAGGAGGCTCCTGTGGAAGTCGGCTGCAGATGTGTTAAGTTCTCCACCCAGGCTGATCGTGGAGCTCTGAGCTGTTCAAAAGCAATTGCTTTAGGCAAAGTGTCAGTGCTTCAATTCATTTGAAAAATTCAAGTTTTAACTTGCACGTTCAGTCCATCCCTGGGCAGGGGAGTTGCATGTGGACATTTTGAAGCGGTGCCCCCTTGCAGGCAGAATTAATTTTCTTGCTCTTCAGATGTGGAAAAGCAAAGTCCCGCTTCACAACCCATCCCACAGAGGTGACTCGTGTTTGGCCTGAAGGGAGCAGCCCCGTGTTTGAGGTCTCTGTATCCCGTTAATCCCTGCAGGCGCGGGATGTCTCTTCCGTGTGGAGCCTTGGAAGTTGGTCAGGATCTGTACAACCCTCGTTTGCTCAGGGATGAATCATAAAGTTGTAGAATATTTTGGGTTAGAAGGGACCTTTAAAGGCCATCTCATCCAGCCCCCCTGCCCTGAGCGGGGACATCTCCCACAGACCGGTGCCCAGAGCCTCATCCAACCCAGCCTTGAGGAGTTCCGGTGAGCTGGGTGCAAAATGTCTTTGGTCCTGGTCCTCCCTGAGACCACCAGGTTCTTTTGTTCACCTCAACAAGTGTCCGTCACCTGGGAGGGTGGGAAGGCCCTGGCACAGGTTTCCCAGAGAAGCCGTGGCTGCCCCTGGATCCCTGGAAGTGTCCAAGGCCGGGTTGGACGGGGCTTGGAGCAACCTGGGATAGTGGGAGGTGTCCCTGCCCATGGGATTGGAACTGGATGGGCTTTAAGCTCCCTTCCAACCCAAAGCATTCCATGATTCCATGGAGGGAGCTCACCCTCACCCTGGAGTGTGCAGCTGCTGTTCACTCCATGGAGGGAGCTCACCCTCACCCTGGAGTGTGCAGCTGCTGTTCAGTGACAGCTCATCCAGTAATCACTGGACCCGTAAAGGCACAAAACCTTCCTTTTAACTTACTTTATTTTCATTTTTTCGCCTCTTGCTGTTGGTTTTTTCCCAGAAGCTGGGACTAAGCCACATGTATCCACCCCCAGCCTCAATCACAGGCCTTGATTGATTATTTTAATCACCCGAAGAGCCCCGCCAGGCTCCCTCAGAGCTCGGATTGCTCTCATAAATCCTCATTTTGCCTCCCAGGGCTGGTGTCAGCCCCAGCCCCTCTTATCTCCCTGTCCAGAGGAGAAGCCATTTAGCCTGGCCACCCTCCTGCTTGTTCAAGGCCCGAGCTGCACATTCCTCATTTGGAAACTCCTTAAGCATTCCCGGCAGGAGAGCAGGGCCCTGGGATGCCCGGGCAGAGCAGCTTCTCCTTCCTTCTCCTCCTCCAGCCCAAGGGTGCTGCTGAAAATTCAGTGTGAAGTCACAGATCCAGCTGCCACGGCAGTGACATTTCCCTCAGGTTTACGTTTTCCCTCCAGCTCCCTTTTTTCCAAGGTGTTCCTGCAGTTTGAAGCCAGTGCTTGTTGTTCTGGTGATGGACGAGCTGCAGCTCCAGGAGGAGCATCCAGTACCTGGCAAGATAAAGTCTGATAAACCTCATTTAATGGAGTCTGTATTGCTCCATCACCAACATCCCTCCAGGAATTTCTTGCAGAGAATCCCGGGATGGTTTGGGTTGGAAGGGAATATAAAACCCACCCAGTCCCACCCCCTGCCACGGGCAGGGACACCTCCCACTATCCCAGGTTGCTCCAAGCCCTGTCCAGCCTGGCCTTGGGCACTTCCAGGGATGGGGCATCCCAGACTTCCACGACTCCTCTGGGAAACCTGGTTGTTCCCATAACTGTGTTTTCCCTCGGAAAGTTTAACACTTGGCTTTTCAAAGCACAGCAGTGGTTTAGTCTGGGCTCTTGGCTGGGCTGGGTTTGGCTCTCTCTGCACCCGGCAGCTGAAGGTTGTGTCTCTCTCTCACAACAGCACAGAGATTTTTCCTTTCCCTCTGCTTGTTTTGCTCCACGAATCCCAAATCCAGCCTCATGTGATGCACTTGATGGATGGCTCCAAGAGAAGAAACTTCCCTGTGTTCTTGCCAGGCTCCCTCAAAGTCACGGTATTTTTCTTCCCTTGCATGTGAAGCCTGGGCCCATTTCATTTAGGGAGAATAACTCTAATTCCTAGGTTTTGAAATGTTTTCCTAATCACAAGTGCTGGATGAGCAGAGCCATCACATTTTAAATAATTGATGGCTACTTTATTGAGTTGTCAGCACTAATTCATCCTCCTTTTGAAGTGCTGGGATGTTCAAAAGGAGTAATCCTTTTACAACGTGCTCATTTTTCCAGGAAAACTTCATTTTTATAATTACTTTTTTTCCCCCCCTCCTTCCCCCACTGTGGAATGTAATTGCAGCCGTGTGCTGAGAGGGAGGGATGAGGATGAGGCACCTTCCAGCTCATGCACCCTCTAAAATGCCTTTATTACTCCTTTTTGCTGCTAATTTCTCTGCCTCCCTCCTTCTGCAGGGGTTTAATTATACCTGCTTTAAAAGTGGATTTTGAAATATGACACCCGGTTCTCGCGGAGAACAAAAGAGACATTAATCTGTTGTCGAAAGGGATGAGATAAAGCTCTTTTTTCCCCGTGTGGCAGGGGCTGCCCCTCCCTGACGAGCCGCGGTGGGTGGGAGGGTGGCAGAGGAGGAGCTGTGATTTTGGAGGAAGGCACTTGTCAACAGGAGAATTAACAAATGAACCACAGGCGCAGGGAGGCTGCCTTTGGAATATTCCTCCTGGCACCGTGGGTTTCCTCCCTGCCTCTGGCAGAGGGGAATCTTCCTCCTCGAGTGGGTAAACTTTGCAGTTTGAAGGTTCCCAGCACTGTAATTTGCATCTGAAAGAAGTGAGGGAAGGCAGTAAATTAAAAGTTTCCCCTCTTGGGTCTAATCTGTAAATAGACCCTTTCCATTTCCCAAAAAAAATTAAAATTATAGTTTCACTCACGCACACAAAGCTGTCAGAATAGTAATTTTTTTTTTTTTAATTTTATTTTTTTCAAATCTGCTTTTGTGCTGGGATTTTTGCTTTGTGTGAACGTCACTGTGCAGAAGGTGAAGCTGTTGCGGGGGGGGGCACCAGCTTGTGCCAGCCCCAGCTTTGCTCATCCTGGTGCTGATCCAGGGGAATTTAAACCCTTGGGATGGGCCCTGTCATTAAAACATTCAGGGACCTCGTGCCTGTAAAGAATAACTGCGGCAGGGTGTGAAAACAACGTGACGCAACTTCCACGGGAGAGCCCCGCCCGGGGCTGTGTTAATTAATGAGGTGCTGATGATTTGCTGCTGGAAAAGGTAAAGGCAGGAGAGGATTGACAAGCACTGAATGGGTGAGGACGGAATCCCCGGGTTGGATCGGGAGAGACCTTGAAGGCACTGGAGGGAGCCCGGGTTCCTGGCAGAGGGAGGGAGATGGGACTGTCCCATCAGCACTAATTAATGGCTGCAGTCAGTCGTGAGGAGCGGTGAAGGACGGGAGGGGGTTGGGTCACTCGGCTGCGTCCCGCTCCTCCCGGAGTGAACCACATCGGCCTCAATCAGCTCGGGAGTCGCACACAATTGAAGGAAAAACAAGCTTGGGATTGAAGAAGTGAAAATCCTCAAGCCTCCAAGGGAGTTCCAGGACTCTTCCAGCAGAAGGCACCGGGATTTCTCTGTTTAATTCTGGTTTTGCTCACTGAATGGTGGTGTCAGGAACTGTTGAACCCTCTTTGGGCTTTCCCTGTTTAATTCCTGCTCTGGTGTTTTCCACGGCACTTCATTAGTCACAAGAGGAAAAAATATTGTTAATCCCTGTCCTCCCAATTAGCAAAGAGATGATGTGGGTTCTCCTCCATCCCTGGAAGTGTCCAAAGCCAGGTTGGAGCAACCCGGGATAGTGGAAGGTGTCCCTGCCCATGGCAGGGCTTGGAACTGGATGATTTTTAAGGATCCTTCCAACCCAACCCATTCTGGGATTCTGTGACCCATTTGCCTGGAAGCACTGACTGCCAAAATGTGCAGGACTGGGGTTTTAGAGCTCCAGGTGCCGGTAAAATCACGGACCTGAAGATGAAATTCCGTGTGCTTTGGGTCTTCCTGGAGTTACTCGACGAATGTTTCCTGTCTAAAAACCAGGAATGCTGTCGGGTTCCAAGGGGTGACGCAGGAGAAAGGTGCTGTGGTGTGACAGCTGCACTTGCAGATCTCTGGGGATTGGAAAAATGTTTGGAGAATCCCATTCCCAGACTGGCAGAGGTGGTGTCGTTGCAGAGACCCTCTCAAAACAAAGCTGCATCCAGGGGACTCCTGCTCCTGCTTCCTGCTCCTTCCAAAGCCCGTTTTGTCATTCCCAGGTTAAAGGAGCATCCGAGCATTAATTTGGCACCTTGGACTCCTGCTGGGTTCAAATTTCAGCACTCAGATCTGAATTCCTTCTAGTGCTGCTTGGTTTTGGGGGAGATTTTGATTTGATTCCTCGTGCTTCCTGATGGATTTTGTGTGTGCTGCTTTGTAAAGCCCATCACAACCTGCAGGAGCAGGGACATCATCCAGGTTTCATCTCCAGTGCTCCGGATAAACCCTGGGAAGAGTGGCCCAGATAATAATGATAGAAATTACAATAAGTATTGTGATGATAATAATAATAGGGGAAATAACAGTAATAATAATGGCAGTAATAACAATAACAATAATTCTTAGATTTGTAGATTTGGAAAGCACTCGCAGGCTCTAGAAAAAGAGATGAATTTTCTCTCTTTTTCGGGTGGAAAGGTTTATGGCACAACAGAGGGGTGGGTGTTGGGTGGGCTCCTCAAAGCCTTAACAAAAAGGCAAAAAAAAATTCCAACAGCTTGTGGCTTCCTAATTATCATTTTCTCTTCACATCAGTGTCTGGAAAGGTGTGAGCTCCCAAATGAACTCCCTGTGTGAAATACAATAAGAGCTCAGAGCATGAAACAATCCAGCCTCGAAGAGAAGGTTTAACAGCACCTGCACCGTTGTTTTGCTGAGTGTTGGTCTTAGCCAGAAATGGGGTTTATGACCTTCAAAAAACAAAATAAGAAAGAGATTGCCCTAATGCAGCCGAGAAAGCAAAATCCTGGAATAATTTGCAGCCAAGTTAATGTTGCAAGTCCTTCACACACAAATCAGGGAGGAAAAGTTTGGGGCAGGGCTCAGACAGCGATGCCAGGCACGAAGTCTTCCAGCAATGGTCTTAGGGTACATAGATGTGTATATTTAATCTCATTTATTTATTTAAAGTCAGAAATAAAAATATTTATTGCCTAAACGCCCCCAGTCACTGATTATACCTTGGAGCCACAATATAATTGAAGGATTTTACAGATTATTCCTTATTTTCCGGCTGTGGCTCAGTCATTCCGTGCAGGGCGGTGGCAGCACAAGGCCTCAAAAAAGGTTGGAATGAAGGTGGGGGTGACCTGCCTGGCCAGAGGAGGATTTTCCCTGCATAAGAAATCATAAAAATCTTGGAATAATGATAACTAGAAAGAAATAAATGACAGATCCAGGAGTGGCACCCAAGGAGGACACAACAGGCAGCGCGTGGTGGCCAGCAGGGAGCTCAGCTTCAGTTCCAGTCCCTTCCTTTGATTTATTTTGTGCTCTCACCTTTTTTCAGAGGTGACTGAAACTCAGCTCCAGGTCCATCTTGTGAAGAGAAACCCTTTCTCTTTTTGTCCTGGCCTCTGGAGGAATGGGAAGGAACTTGGGAGCAGCCAGTTGGAAAGTTCAGGCTGACAGACGGGGTTGTTTTGCAAGCTCAGGTCAAAATCAGCCTTTCTGGGGCTGCTTCTCTTCTCCATCTGGCTTTGGGTTGCGAATGTTGCTCTCAAAAAGGAGCTGGGTTTGTTCTGGTTGAGGTTCTGAGCACATCAGACAGCACAGCTGCTTGCTGGACCCATATCCTTGCAATAATTAAAGTCGTTTATTACAATTTATTTCACACCCCCAAATTCTTTTTTAATTTCACTGCATCTTAACATCCACTTTTAAGCACTTCTATCATTGGTAAAAATAGCAGCCAAGTCAAAATTTAAAGCATTTGTTCACTTTTGGGACCTTTTCCATCAGATTAAGTGGCCATATCTCCTTTCCCTGAGTTTTCCCACCAGTTTATAATTCCATGGAGCCTCCAGCATCCTTCCTGGTTTATTTTTGTGTCTCATGCTCTTAGGGAAGAAAAATAGAAATAGCAGAGAAAACTTGAACACTGTAATTGCTTTTTCAATCATTTTTAGGGAGCTGATGAAGGATCAAAATGCCGGAGCATTTAAAACTCTGTTTATGTTTCCAATTTATTGCAGGGAAGTGCTCAAATCTTTTCTGCCGCCTTCCAACGTAGGTGCAGCAGATTCTTGAATGGATGGTGGGGATATTTAGGTAAAACTGGTGGGAATTGGTCAATAAAATGGTGCTCTCCACTGACCCTCAGGGGCCTTTCGTGTATTTGGCTGTAAATAACACCAGCACCGTTTTTCTTGGGTGGTTTTTACAACTTGGTGCTGGGTGGGGGTCACAGCTCAGGGCGAAGCCCTCCCTGCCTTTGGTCCGAGTTTATTCCACAGTTTCTCACTGGATTTTCCTTGGCTGAGGAGGTCTGTGAGGGCACACGTCGGGATTTGTCCCCTTCCCAGCATTCCCGGGTGGGTTTGAGTGTTGGAAATGGGGTGTTCCTGTCGGTGGTGGCCACGGGGCTGCCCAGTGGAAGGGAAAGTTCGGGGCTTAAAAATGGTGCTTTCAGTTTAGGGGAGGAAGGAGAAGGGATCTCATATTTGTGTAAGAGCCTGATTGCAGCCCAGCTCATCATGGTGCCACCGGAGTCTTTCCTATGATAAAGAAATTCCTTATGGAATTCCTTTATGATGGCTCAAAAAACTCAGTGTTAAAGGTTTCAAAAGAAAAGAAGAAAAAAAAAAGGCGATTTTAAAAGACAAAAGTACATTTTTAGTGCCATACGTGACTTCTCCTTTTAGGGGGTCTATTAAATTCCGATTTTAAAATCCCATCCTCGAAGTGTGCTGGGGCTGGTGCCCTGCCAGGGGGATGCAGTGCTTCCACCTGATCCCTGGGAGCGTTCAGTGCCAGCTCGGATGGGCTTTGGAGCATCCTGGGCTGGTGGAAGGGTCCCTGCCCACGGAACAAGGTGAGCTTTAAGGTCCCTTCCCACCCAAACCATTCTGTGTTTCTGTTAATTTATGGAACTTTTGGTGTTGGGTTGGTGTGAGATGAGGCAATGTTTTTGGTTTCAGTTCTTCTGATTTTATTAGGAAAAAAAACTTATTAAAAGGAACCTGTCTGATGTGGGATCTGCGTGCATTTCCCAGGAGCTTTTGTTGTGCTGCTGCAGGGTTCAAATCAGGCACCAGAAGGAGCCCCCAGGAATTCTCACTTCAGGAATTCACCACTTCTCTCCAGGGGTGGCCCGGTGTCACCCAGGGAGGCTCCAGAGCTGAGGGAAGTGTGTTCAGGAGGACTTGGGGGGACACAGAAACCTGTTCTGACTTCTTGGAACAGGCCAGGAATCACTGAGAGCGTGGCTGAGAGCGTGGCCAGGGAGTGGTGGAATCACCAGTGGCATAATGAGAGAGATTAAAATGAAAATAATCTGTAATTCCGACATTTTCTACCTTAGCAGCTTTTTCCCTCCTTCATTCCTACCTCTTTTAGAGGGCTCAGTGGGGTCTTTCCTGCAGCAATGATTCTGCCCAACATCATCTCAGTGCTGCAAAGCTTCCTTGTGGTTGCTTTCACATTTTTTATCAGATTGGTGTTTTTCAGAGCGGTGGGGAAAAAAAGTGCTTTCTACGCTCTTACATGACTTGCTATGAATTTTAAAATCCAGTATCACTTGTGGCAGTGCAGAGTGAGGCGGGGTCATCTGAAAGCCCTAATAAACACGTGGCAGCAAATTAAAATTACACAGTTGAAGGAGCTGCTGCCCCCAGCCATCTGCCCTGTCCCCTCTGTGGTTGTTGCTGGAGAGGGGAGGGTCTGATCCACTTGGGAATCCGTGGCTGGAAAGCTCCAATTTTCAGGATATTTTCAAGCAGACGCTCCTTGGTCTCTGTTTACTTTAATTTACGGTGCCAAGTGCTGTGGAGGTTTGGGAGCAGCTCCACAGGTGGGTGAGGTATTCCTGGAGCACGTTCCTAAGCAGAGGAGATCCCTTGACCGTCTGATTTAATCCGTCACCTCATCTCTCAGAGATCCTGAAGATTTTGAGGAGATCTGCACTCCTGTGTTTTGGTTGGAGCAGGACATTTGGCTCCTTGGAAAAGCAGAGCTGTCAAAAAACCCCTGTTGGAGGTTTCAGATTTGTGTCCTCCTGCCCAATCCTCTTCATCCTCTGAGACTTTAAGAGGATTTTTTAATCTGGCCCCATGGCTGGGACTGCAGGTGTGGTTTTGTGCTGTTTAGGCTTTCAGTCTCTTCTAGAAATAGAAATTTGGGGAATGTAAGAGCTGCCATAAGAAAATTTACCTAATTTTCCCTTCCACCTTGGTTTAAATCAGGTATTAGGAAAAATTTCATCACCGAGAGGGCAGTCGGGCACTGGAACAGCTGCCCAGGAGGGATTTAAATCCCCGTGGATGTGGCACTTGGTGACGTGGGCCAGTGGTGGCCTGGGCAGTGCTGAGGGAACTTCTGGGCTCCGTGATCTTGGAGTTGTTTTCCAGCCTTAACAATTCTGTGATTCCATGAATGGTCACCAAGAAGAGCTGTTGGAGCCTGCTGTAAAATAATGATCAATAAACATGGACTGCAGGAAATGTTCCCTGTTCATTAGGCTCCATCACGGGCTGCGTGCAGCATCCTGCCCAAATCCCATTAATTCTGGCAGCCCTGGGTTGCCTGGATGGATCTGTAAACCTCAGCTCCATGGTGGATGCCAGTGAAACCTGTGACTCCCAAATCCTTCCATCACCAAATCCAATCGCGACTTCTAAGCTCTCATTACACAAAAACAAAGCAGGTTACAAAATCGGAAAAAAACCCTCAAACCCTGTAAAATGAGACAATTGCACAAAATAAAAACTATTTGCTTGCATTGCCAGAAATTAATTAAGAGTCCAGCAGGGTATGAAAATAAGTCTTGATTCATTTTCCCTCTAGGCTGGATTGAGAAGGACTGGGAACTTCTTGGGTTGTGAAGTTCAGGTCACTCTCGTGAGATGCTCAGCATCACCTAATCTGCTTTTCAGCAACAGATGAACTCTGGCTTCAAAGCAGCCAGACCTTCATCCCCCATGGTGACTCCCAGAATGGAATCATTGAATATCCTGAGGTGGAAAGGACCCACACGGATCATGGAGTCCAGCTCCTGCATTATTATTACCATGTAGAGAAATGAGCAAATTAAACAACACAAGTTTTGATACAGAAGCTTAAGACAACCTTCTAACGTTGCAAATGGGACATTTTCAGTGGCAACTGTTTGGGCTGTTTAGACCAAAAACTTTGTGTCTGGCTCTGGAATTTAATTTGACTTCTTCTCAAGTAAAGGACCAACAGAACCTTTTCTGGGGTCGGTATTTATTTGGCAGAAAGCTGAGCTGTTTTTGCAAAGGACTCAGGTTTATCACAAGCCATTTCCAACTTCTTGTTCATCGAATGTGGTCTTAACCAGGATGGTTTGGAAGGACTGGAGATTCAACAGCCAGGAATGCTGTACTTTTGTGGGAACGGAGCTACTCAGCATCACCTGGAGCATTTGACCTGGCTTTCCTTCCCTGAGCTCTGTCAGGAAATGCCCTCTGCCTTGGAATTCCTGCAGCTGGAGGTGCCAGTGAGTGAAGGACTCATGGCTGAGTGGGACACAGGAGTGAGGATGAGATCTGTGTGACACGGGGTGGAAACTCCTGCCTTTCTCAGACAGGATGCTCTGTGCAACAGCTGTGATTCTGCGGAGAGACGCTGAATTTTTCTTTTCCTTGTGGAAATAGTTTGGCCAAAAAAACAATAAATCTCAACCGTATTTAGTTGGCTCTTCACTTGGAGGGAGTTAAGGAAATTCCTTTTGGAAAGTTGATGTAGCCACATCCCTCAGCCTCCTTCGTGCTGCTGGAGTGGAAGATGCATAAATACAGATGCACCACTTAATATTTAAAACTACTTTTTGCTCCCAAAAAATTCCCTTTCTTTTTGCCCAGTGGCACTCCCAAAATGTCTTCTTCCTGCCCTGTACAGACTCCAAATGGGATGATTATCCCATTTCTCCAACACTTCCACTGTTTGATGCATGTTCCCCATCAGGCCTGGCCGTGTGTTTTTTTGTGGATAAGACGGGAAATGTTTCGCCTCCATAGGAATGAAACAAAAACCCGAGCAAGCAGCAACTGAGTAGTAACCTGGTAGTAACTGAGCTCCTTCAGTGTGAAACTGAGGGAAATTTGCTGCCATAAATTGCAACAACATCGGAGATGAATTCCCTCCATTCCGTGCATCGGAGACGAACTTCTCCGCTCTCTCTGGATTCAGAGGCCTCTCCCAGGAGTGATCTCGAGTGCCACCTGCCTCCCTGATAAAGCCTGGAATTCATCCACGTCACTCATCCCTCCTCTGATGGCCCAGCACTGCAGATATGACAACATTCCACAGACGAATGATCTCCACTCGGAGTTAATTTCTGCTTCCCAGCAGGGCTCCGCTGTGACCCCGCTGGCTTTGGAAGTGCTGCTGCTTGGTTAATACAGGAATGTTTTGTGGATGGCTCCATCCGTGCTCTGCTGGTGCCAAGTTTGGCTCCTCCTGCTCCCTTTCCTTCCCACTAAATGCCTAAATGGATTTATTCGCAGGACAACCACTGGAGCGTCGTTAGCACGGGGGAAATAACGGCGGAGCGGGCGATGAAACCAGAGCATTCCTTCCCTGCCATCCACACCTGCCTGGGAGGCCTCTTGGAGATGTTCTGCCTGGAAGGGAGATGGGAACTGTCAGGAGATGATGCACAAGTTCCACAAGTGGGAGGGGAAGATCTGTGGCCTCATCCAGCCCGTTTGCCGAGCGGGAATTCTCACGACGGCGCCGGCCGGGGGTGGAACAACGGCAGCGCCGCTGTTATCGGACATCTCAGTCACGAGCTGACCCAGTGGGGTTTTCACTTCCCAATTTGATTCTTTTTTTCTTTTTTTTTGGCATCCTAGAATGTGGCTTTTTGGTGAAAAGGGAACGTCTTTTCCACTCTGCCATTTTGGTGGATTTTGGGAGCGGGGTTTTGCCGTCGCTACGACAAAAAGTTACGAGCAGGTGGTTCCTAAAATGCTGAGTAGCTCATTTAGTTATTTTTACTCCTTGCCAGGAGCTCAGAGGAGTGGAAATACTCATCACGTAGTGTGGGAAACTGTGAGAATAATTTTGGCTTCTTTGAGCGTGGTTTGGTTTCTTGGATTGATGTACAGGACTTTGGGAAAATCACCTTAAAAATAGTTGGGATCTGAATGAAGTGAGGGGGTCCTTGATGTGTAATAACTGTACATTACAAGGGGTTGGAGTGCCAGGACACAGGGAATGGCTTCCCACTGCCAGAGGGCAGGGTTAGGTGGGATATTGGGAAGGAATTCCTGGCTGGGAGGGTGGGGAGGCCCTGGCACAGGTTTCCCAGAGAAGCTGTGGCTGCCCCTGGATCCCTGGAAGTGTCCAAGGCCAGGTTGGACGGGGCTTGGAGCACCCTGGGATAGTGGGAGGTGTCCCTGCCCGTGGCAGGAGGTGGAATTGAGATGGTTTTTCAGGTCACTTCCCACCCAAGCCATTCTGAGATTCCATGATTCCATGAGAACGCCGAGTGT
The DNA here is from genome assembly GCA_013400975.1 of Atrichornis clamosus. NCBI lineage: Eukaryota > Metazoa > Chordata > Aves > Passeriformes > Menuridae > Atrichornis > Atrichornis clamosus. Next base: position 174,397 of record WBMZ01004604.1, on the reverse strand, counting down.
TCCCCAGCACGTGACACTTTGCCAGGCAAACCCTGGGGCCGCCTCCTCACACAAATATTTATCACAGAGCTGGGCCCCCACCCAGAGCCCCCTTTATGCTGAAAGGTGTAGCTGGAGCTCTGAGAGAGGTTTTCTTCTTCCATCCTCCTTTGTGTGAATCAGATGGAGAAAGTTGCCTTGGGGGTATCTGTGTCCCATCTGTGAGATTCCCTGCAAATCACGGAATCACGGAATCCCTGAGGCTGGAAAAATCTTCCCAGCCTATCGAGTCCAAGCTGTGCCCAATCCCCACCTTGCCACCAGCCCAGAGCTCTGAGTGCCACCTCCAGGCATTCCTTGGACACCTCCAGGGATGGGGACTCTACCACATATCCCAGTGATCCCATTTCCACCCTGTTTTAAGCTGGTGTGGCCGAGCTTTCCTAGTGGAGAAGGTCAGTCCGAAAGGGAAAGTGCCCTGCAGGCTGCTGGCATTTCCCAAATCCATTTCCTTCCAGAAAGTGGGATACCTGACTGCAGCCCTCTCAGTTTCCATCCTCACACCATGGCTCCTACTTGGAATCATCTTCCTTTGGGAATGGTCCCACCACTGGACCCGTCTGAGGTGGGGTCTGAGTCAAGATTAGACCAAAAGCTTTGCTCAGGCAGGAGAAAACAGTGGGTTAAAAGCGTTTCAATTTCGCACCCAGCCCACGGATCTCATTGGAATTCCTGCTTTCCCTGGCAGGAATCAAAGGCTGGTGTTGTGTGTTCTCCCTTCTCCCGAGCAGAGTTTGTCATTCCTGCCCCTCCGGGGGGTTGGAGTGGTCACTCTGGATTGATGAGCTCAGTGCTGACACGAGCTGTCGGATCTGGGAGCGAGCTGCTGGCCGGCTCTGTGCGTGAGGAATTCCAGAAGAATCCTTTGGGGACAGCCAGGGACGGGGCTGCGATCTCCTCACTCTTTGATGTGGCTTCATTTGTTGCATAAATCGCCGCTGATGCCGGCACGTGCGGTTTCCATGAGTTTTCTCCTGACTGTGCTTTTTGGGGACAGCACTTAATGCTGGATCTTCCCTCGTGGGCTGTGCAAAGACACCCCGAGTCACCCTTAAATTGGTCGGTTCAAACCCTGCTCCTGCCACAAATGTACATGCAAAAAAAGAAAAGGAAACCAAGAGAATAAATGAAATGACGGATTTTTTTGAATCCTCTGCTTCATTTTGCAGGACGTGAGACAATTCTCTTTTTGTACCTTCCAACTTGGGAAGCTCTGCGTAATGCCAAGGGTTCCATAAAATTAAAATTTCACAGGATTAAGGATATTTGGGCTCTGTTTGTGTGTGCCGCCATATGTGGGTGTAAATTTTGGCCTCGAGTCCATCACCCCCAATTTCCTGGTGGTTTTGCTTTTTGAGTCATTCCTGGGAGGAGACCTCAGCTCTGCCAAGTTCTGTCTGGAGGTGGTTGAGAGGCATCTCCCTGCTGACTGGCACTGGGATTTCTCCATTTGTATTCATTTGAAATCCTTTGGAAGCAAAGGAGGTCGAGGTTGGGAATTCCAATGTCTTGCTTGTCCTGGAGTTCAGTGGTTCAAGCACTGGCCTGTGCGATAAAATATTGAAATTCAAGTCCTGTTGAATGAATGGTCTGGGAGAAAAATTTCACTCCTTTCTGTGGTTTCCTGACCAATTTCTCTCCTTTCCATTGGTTTTGTCAATAAATAGCATTCCAGCACAGGTCTGTTCTAATGGAAATATGGAAAAGCTCTTAATTTTGCCTATTCTGTTGAGGACAACCTAAATTAGAAACATTTGAAAATCCAAATTGTCACTTTCTGGCCTCTTGTGTGCATTGGGGTGGAAATTCCCCTCGGAAATACTTTCTTTCCCTTTAAAATTAAGACCAACCTTAACCCTGCATGAAATCAAGGCACAGAAAACAGTACAGTAAATTTAGCTGCCAATTTTGGTATCCTTTGGGATGTCTCAGAGGGGTTGAATCCATTGGTGTAATCAGCTGAACCCTCGTGGAAGGGCTCTGTTCTCTCCCCATGTTTGCCAAGGATTGCTTTGGAAAACATGGATTTCTTCATCACATTAATTATAGTTGGGTTAATGAAGAGGGGGGCAGAAATGTGAATTTTGGTGCTCAAAGGTGAGGTTTGAGTGTCTTTCAGGATCCCCCCTATATTGAAACCCACTGATGACACTGGCCTGGTCACTCTACGTTGTCTCACCCCTAAAAATGAGACTTTCGGACACTTGTGCCAAAATCTGACAAATGGGCTTCTAATTTCAGAGAAATGACATCTTTCTGAGCCCAGAGCTCACCCTGACTTAGCCCAGGTTCTCTCTTAAGCCTTTACAAGTCATTCCTGTATTTCACCCTTTGTTTTCCACTGATCTCTTGCATTCTCATTAATTCTCGTTCAATTTAGATCAGAATTACAGTCTTTGCCCTGGACAGGATCAGTGCAGGGGCACAACATCATCTTCTTTTGGGGGCTCAGCGTTGCTAAGCCTTTCTCCACCTCCTTTTTCCAATTCCTTATGGTTTTTCATCATCCAGCTGCCCTTGTCGTGGTGGCTGTGTCTTTCCAGGAGCATCCCTCCTCCACCTGGACATGGATATGCCCTGTCTCCAGCAAGAACTTTTTAATAGATAAGTGCATTTTAAATGCTGAGGCTTCAAGACAGAAAAAAAAAAAAAATAGACCTCAGAGCACGTAAAAATATTACTGATGGGTTTTATTCTCCAAACTGGGCCAGCTGTATGAAAACATTTATTAAAAACGAGCTCCAAAACGGACGGCCTGCCTCTGAGCATCATTAATTCCCTGGCCCACGATCCATTTGTGTCGTGCTGCAGCTGCTAATGATGTTCTAGAGCAGGGATTACAAAGGGGAGAGAAACCTGCCACTCACCGCTCGTGCAATAAATTGTCACCGTGCCATCAGCTCAGCTGTAATTGGGAGAGCTGGGGAAGAGCCACTTGTAGGAATATTCAGAGCAGGGCGGGGGGGATGAAAATGTCAGGGACGTGCTTTTCAGCTGCTGCAGCACACACCAGGCTGGAAAGGGCTGGATGTGAGTCCTTCTCCTTCCTTTCCACACACAAATGTGTATTGATGGGTGAAGGGGGAGAGCGTGGCCTGTGCCTGGCACTTTTAAGTGATAAACAGGTCTGCAGCAGTGGAGAGGGTGTGTTAAGGGCTAAGAGCTAATGACTTTTCTGGGGTGTGCAACACATTAAAACCAGCATGAGGCTCCAGCTATTTTATCACACCACTAATGTCCCTGACAACATTCACTTGGTGGGAGTGGATGGATGGGAATCCATTTAGAGGAGTAAATTAAAATACCTTAAAAAATGCCTTTAATAATGGCCACAGAACTCAGCGGGATCAGGGGAAGTGAGAGATACAAAAGACCAATTAAATTATCCAGTCCATCTCCCTGCCAAGGCAGTGATATTCCTCATTATGCTGGTACTGCTGTATCATTCCATGAGGATTTCAATGTCTCAAGTGCCAGTGCCTGTGATGGGAGAGGAAAGTCAGGCCTGGAAGATGGGACTGTCACAAACTTCCCCCCGTGTCCAACCACATTTTCCCTTCCCTGCTTCCCTCTCCCCCACTGCACACGTGGATGTGAAATGTGGGAATAAATGAAAGGAAATCCTTGTCCAAGTGGTAACTTTTCTGTTTATTCCCTGCTTTCGAAGCTTGTAGCAAATATGAGGAGCAGCTTGGGATCAGGGATGCAGGTTTGTAGTCTGAAGGCTGTGGAAAGGCCTCTCCTCAACTGGATACTTCTAGTCCTGGGGCTGGGATTTTTTGGAGGTGAGACCACCTTGGCAGGGGATTCTTGGGTTGTCAGATATTGGAACAGGGAAGTGGTGGAGTCAGCATCCCTGGAAGTGTTCAGAAAACCCGTGGATGTGGCACTTGGGGACGTGGTTTGGTGACCACGGTGGTGGTTGGGCTCAGTGATCTGAGAGGTCTCTTCCAGCCTTCCCACGATTCTGCTGAGGGCCCATCCTGCTGGAGATCCAACCCTTTTCGGGATGCTGGCAAGCTCCTGGGCGCTGGCTAAGACTTGATGTGCTGAGAATTCCCGTTTTGTGGGGAATTTAGGAGATTTGAGTAGCTCTGGTGTATTTTGGGTGGACAAATCTGCTTTGCTGGTGCTGGTGAAGAAAATGCCACCACTTTTGGATATTCCAGTGTCCGAGCTCCTGGGACAGCAAAGGGCTTCTGTTGGGTGTTTTTAGGGCATCTTTTGCTGTGAAATTTGAGCTCAAAATCAGAATAAATTCATCTGATCTGCAGCATAATCAGGAGTTTAAGTTCATCCAGTAACTTTTTCATCCAGAAATTTCCTCACCAAGTCCATAACTCCAGTGGGAATGCAGCCACTCTTCCAGGAAAGCACCCGGGCTGGATTTTGAGTCTCTCAGAGCTGGAGAACCCAGCACACCAGGCTGTTCCTGTGGTTTAATTACCTCCACTGCTAACATGGACCTCATTTCTGCTCTGGTAGGACCCAGCTTCAGCTCCCATCTGCTGGATATCGTCATGGCTGGCTGGGGAGGCTGGAAAAAAGGAAAAACGAGGAGCTTGGGAAGTATTTCAATGTCAGAGGCATTCAGGAGGTCACAGAGAAAAGGGGTTTTTTTTCCTTTTTCTGTGCAAATATCATCAGAGGGTCATGATAGACAAGTCCAGCTCATGGGGGCTACATGGAACGGGCGGTGGAGCAGAGCATTTCTCCTTGGAAAAAGCTTTCCATGTGGAGTTATCCCGGCACATTTCTCTATCTTGGCATTGGCAAAATCAGTTTGTGCTGGGACAAGTGAGCTGCAGTTGATGTGAGTGAGCATCAGTGCTCAGTGAAGACAGTGAAGAAGAGCTGAGCTGCAACCCAGGGGTTAAATCCGTGTTCCTCCATGGAAAATCCATGGAGGGAGAGGTTGGCTGGTTCTGGGATTCTGTGGGAAGGGATTCAGTTTAATTAGGAATTGGAAAATTTAATTAGGGACGGAAACTGAGAGAGCTGGGGGTGTTGACCTGGAGAAGGGAAGGCTCCAGGGAGAGCTCCAGGGGCTAAAGGGGCTCCAGGAGAGCTGGAGAGGGATTGGGACAAGGGATGGAGGGACAGGACACAGGGAATGGCTTCAAATGGAAAGAGAACATGTTTAGATGGGATATTGGGAAGGAATTCTTGGCTGGGAGGGTGGGGAGGCCCTGGCACAGGTTTCCCAGAGCAGCTGTGGCTGCCCCTGGATCCCTGGCAGTGTCCAAGGCCAGGCTGGACGGAGCTTGGAGCCACCTGGGATAGTGGGAGATGTCCCTGCCCACGGCAGGGGTGGGATGAGATGATCCTTAAGGTCCTTTCCATCCCAAACCTTTCCATGATTCTGTGAAATCCTTCAAAGGAAGCTTTTCCTTGCAGTGAAGCACAATCCGGAGCACAGGCTCATCTCAAATTTAATGAAGATTATGATGAGAATCCCCATCCATCCACACCCCATCCTCGTGCCTCTTTTCCAGTCTTCCCCAACTTTGGGATTTGCCCTCCCATATTCCAGAAGAGGCACGTGTGCTTTTAGCTGTGTGGGCTGGTATTCAAATTAGGCTGATGATTTATTTTTTAATCACTGCAGAGTTTGCAAAGCCTCGTGGCAGCCTCGTCCCTCCGCCCTCTGCCTGTGAGTGATTCTGCATTTACTGGGCTGGGGCAGTAGATGTTAACTTTGTGTTCAAATCAGGGGCTCTGTGAAATCCTGAATCTTGAATAGAGTGTTTAGAGGAAGAAAACAGTTCTTCTGCATGGCCACAGGTAACACAGCAATAAGCAGATTTTATGGTTCACCTTTTCCATTTTTTTTAAAAAAAAAAAAAAACAAGTGTACATTTTGCTCGTCATCAATATTCCAGTCCACTGGAGCAAATCTTTTCCGGATCACACCGTGCCAGGTAAATAAGAATGATCCAAGGCCTTGTTGGTGCACTCCTTTGGCTCCTGCAACATCCCATTTAAAAGGGGGGGAGAATTCCAGCATATCCTGGGCTCCTGTTCACATCCGTGGAGATGAAGGCACTCAGGACGTCTCAGAATAAAGCCCATGGAAAGAAAAATATCACCTGCAGTGAAATAGGCAGAATTATGGTTGAAAAAAAGAGTAAATCCTTGGAGTTAGGAGCATTTGGGAAGCAAAGTTGTAGTGGGATGCGGTATAACCATAGTAACGGGAATAACTGATACAGGGATAATGAATTCTGCTGGAGAAAAAGCCGGATGGGAGGAGCAGACTATCAGATTTTGAGACTGAAATAAGAGATTTTGCTTCTAGCCACGTGTTGGAATTGATAGATACTAAAAATTCCAGCCTTTTGTAAACCCTGGGTGCACCAGAAGGAAAAGTTGAAAAATCGTTGTTATCGCTCTGTGTGAAATAACTACTAATCAGTAAAACAGAGAACTTAGGCTCTCATCTTTCCTCGGTTAGCTGAAAAAAAAGTGAATTTAGTTGGTTCAGGGTTGGTTTTGCTCTTCTGTTTCAGTGTTGGTAACCACAGCACTGGGCTGGGGCTGCAGGTTGGTTCCCTGGGGCACTGATGGTTCCAACTCCCCTTTCCTCTCCCGTGGCCTCAGGGCTACTTCCTAGTGATTAAAAGAGCATGAAACTGCCAGTTTATCCCAATATTCAAGGGAAACTGGCTGCCCAGCTCTTGCTTTTCAGGTCTGAGTGATTCCCACCTCTAACCCTGCTCATTTAGTGAGAGAAGAGTTGTTTCAGTGGCCTCACGAGGTATTGGGGAGGAATTTGGGCAAAGGGCATAAAAGCATTTGGGGTTTTTATCTCCCTCTCCCATTGGCACTGACAGCACTTGGTATTTATCAGCTCACCAGAGCCTGACCAGGGACTGGTGTCCTTTGGGAATGCTCCCAAATCCAGAGCTGGGAGTCAGCACTGAGCCTGAAGAGGTTTGAAAACTTTTCCCCTCTCCTCTCCTGCCTTTAATTACAGCTGAGCTCTGTGTGGCACTTTTGAAATCATGAGGTGTCAGCTGAACTCCAGCTTAAAAATCAGATTAGGCTTTATTATTTCTTCTCCTTTAAGGCAGCCACGTCCTGCCCTCATCTGGTGCCTTCCTCTGCCAAAGCATCTCCAGGAGATTTTTAGTGATGGGCATTAATAAACTGATCATGGACAACCTTTCCAGTGCCCAGGGCTCTTCCTCCATCTGCTGCGTTGTCAGGAGAAACAGGGAAGACATTTCTGAGCAGGATATTCCCATCTTTTGTCTTGTTTCCCCAGGAAAACGGAGCGAGTGAACAGGCAGGGGAGAGGCTGTGATTGCTGCAGAAAAAAAATGCTGAGGAGGGAGATTGTTCCTCTAATCCAAGTGCTCCTCAAAAGAGAAAAAACGAAATTACACACTTCCCATCCCTGGAAATGTCCAAGGCCAGGTTGGATGGGGCTTGGAACAACCTGCCTTAGTGGAAGGTGTCCCTGCCCGTGGCAGGGGGTGGGACTGGAGGATCTTCAAGGTCTCTTTCAGCACAAACCATTCTCCAATTCTGTGAAAAGCTGGAGATTTTTGGAGGGTTGAGCTGTTGGTTTCAACTTCTGAGTGTCGAGGAATCCTTGGGAAGCTTCTTTATTGTCCTGAAAGTGCATTTTAAAGGACCTTTAACAACACCCCCCCCCCCAGCTTGCACCATTTTACCTCCAGTGCTCTCTTGCTGTAGAAGAATTCAGTCACTTTTAAAACTTCTGGGCCTCCACAAGGCAACAATCCCAAAGGAATGACTGAAAGAACATCCCCAGCTCTGCTCGTCCTGTGTCACTCCGGGCTGGTTGGAGAGGGAATTCTGCCTGCCCTGGAGCTGCTTTCCAGCTCCTGAAGCTCCAGCCCGGCTGAGAGGAAGGAGCACATCAAGGGGCGATGGCCAGTGTTGGCAGAACACATGAAAGGCAAAGCCCACAGTGCCAATAACCAGCGGTGCTCTCTGTTTCGTCCTCTTCCCCCGCCCGTGGCTGAGGGACACGAGGGCGTCGGAAGGAATTTCTTTTTCTTTTTACCAGCCTTCAGACTCTTTTGAAAGCTTCACCCCGATGTGCTGGAGGAGTAATGAATCACCCCCTCGGCGTGGGGTTGGGATGCAGGTGTGAGGGGACGGGGATTGTTCCGTGGATGAGTTTCCTTGTTAGCGTGGGTTTTTTTAAAAGGCTCCCTTGAAGTGCCTTGCCATAAAATTATGCTTTGATCACATCCTTTTGCTGTTAATGAATCCAGATGGGTCAGAGGCAACTGGGTTGTAACTCTGGGATAATACGTGTGCTGCCTTTCATTTCCTGGGGTTTCAGAGCATCCAGGCCTGGCCCAGCTAACGAATCCAGCTGTCCCAAGGTGTCCTAAAGCATCCTCAGACACATCCTCAGACAGGGTGTCCCCAGGGACACCTGCAGATGTGTCAGCAGTGCTTTGGGAAAGGTTAAGATGTTACAGAGAAAGAGCCATTACGTATCTGGTAGTGCCTTCTTTCATATGGTAATTTCCTTTTTTTTTTCCCTTCCCTTTATTTTTTTTTTTTTTTTAAATCGTTCCAGTAGCTTTGTATTTCCTTTAAATCAAAAGGTTTTATTCTGAAAATCCAGATTCTGGCAGGAGCATGGCTGTGATTTTAACGTTCTTGCAGAAAATAAGTGACAGAAATTCCGTAGAAACCCCAATACTTTCTCCTTTAACAGCCAGTCAGGGATTTTTCAGCTGCTGTTTTTTCCAAATGTGGAGTTAGGCAAAGAAATGGAAATGAGTTGGATGGAGGCCAGGTTTGATTCCTCTCCGTGTGGTTTCACGTCCAGCCCGGGAGGTTTCTGTCACACGAGGGTTCCCGGAAGGACAGATCCATCTCCTGGGAAGCTGAGAGGGGTCAGTTGGTATCAGGGCTCTGCTGACAATCCCACCCACCTCTCGCCAGGGAAATCCCAGTGGAAAACGAGAAATCTGATTATCCACTCAAAAAGGAAAGGAATTGCTTTTGTCTTCCATGTTCCTACATGAGCTAGGAAGGATTTTCCTCTCTTTTTAATTCCTGAGGTGTAAATCTTGACTTTAATGCCTCAGCCTTAAAGATCAGGATCTGAGCCTAGGAGAAAACTTGGATGAAGCCACACAGCAAACTTCAGGATTTTCCATTTGTCCAGCTGGAGATGTTCCAGCGGCTCCGGCCAGCAGGGTGGGGACAAACCCTGCCCATGGGAGCACCTGAAACCATTGAGGTGCAGAGGGAAGCATCCCTGCAGAACCTGCTGGCTCTGGCTGTGGCCCCCGGTGTTTGGAGGGTGAGATGGAGCAGCTCCTGAACCAGCCTGAGTGCAGGGAAGGCCTGGCTGTGTCCAGGGGATCCACTGGATCCAATTCCCCCAAAATTACTGTGGAATTTTCGCGCCACGTTGATCAGCCCATTGTGGATTTTACTTTAGTCTCAGGACAGATCAGGCTCTGCTCAGGTGAGACCCCACCTGCAGAGCTGCTCCAGCCCTGGATCCAACAGCAGGAGGACCTGGAGCTGCTGGAGAGAATCCAGAGGAGCCCATGGAGCTGCTCCCAGGGCTGGAGCCCCTCTGGAGCCAGGCTGGGAGAGCTGGGGGTGTTCCCCTGGAGAAGGGAAGGCTCCAGGGAGAGCTCAGAGCCCCTTCCAGGGCCTAAAGGGGCTCCAGGAGAGCTGGAGAGGGATTGGGACAAGGGATGGAGGGACAGGACACAGGGAATGGCTTCCCACTGCCAGAGGGCAGGGTTAGGTGGGATATTGGGAAGGAATTCCTGTCTGGGAGGGTGGGGAGGCCGTGGCACAGGTTTCCCAGAGCAGCTGTGGCTGCCCCTGGATCCCTGGAAGTGTCCAAGGCCAGGTTGGACGGGGCTTGGAGCAACCTGGGATAGTGGGAGGTGTCCCTGCCCATGGCAGGGGAGGAACTGGATGATCCTTAAGATCTCTTCCAACCCAAACCATTCCATGTCTCTGTGATTTTAGGATTTGGATAGAGTCTTGGATAGGAGGGGCCCTGGGCAGTGCTGGAATCCTCCTCACATCTCAGAGCCCAAACGTGTGGAATCAGCACCCAGGGCTGCCACAGCCCCTCCAGGCTGTTCCCTGCTTCATTTCCTGGGAATGTCTCTGGATACAAGTCCTTCAGGGATGGCTGATCAAGCCCAGGGTGGGATTGAATATTTATTAAATCACAGACATTTGTAGGAGCAGGAGGAGCAGCACAAACAGGAGGACCTGAGCGGCAGCTACGCCAGACTCTCTTTTTGTTTGGACAAAATATTCCCAAATCCTCACTAATTACAAGATGAAAGATGGGTTAATTCCTGTGATTTGCTTAGGAGCAAGCTTCATAGGATACAAGAGCAGCCCGAGAAAACTGGGGTGAGGTTCTTTTCCTCCGAGTACATTTGGGAGCCAGGGGAGCAGCACAGGAGGTGACGGAGCCTTCGGAGAAACCCCCATCCCAGGGATCTGTGTGTGTGCTCCGAATGAGGATGAGGTCGGACGATGCTTTTTTACCAAATCAGGGACAGGAAGAGGAGCAGAATCCATTCCTGCCACTCCGGAGGAGCAGGATTATGGATCGGGGCGATGCTGCCGTGCTTTAATCCGGAAATCAATAGAGGGAGGGAAGTTGGGCCCGGGGGGATGTGCCAGAGATGGTGATTTGGGGGTTGGCAAACAACTGAGTCACCAACTTCCCTTCAGTGGATTGACACAGAAGAAGGGGGGGGCTCTCTCCAAGTCCCTGGGATCCTCCCATATAATTTGAATCAGAATTTCCCAAACAGGGCTCCCAAGTGCTGCAGTCTCTTCCTTTGCCTTTGGTGCAGTTCAGGAATAACCCTTGACTTCACTGAAATTATTAATAATTGAATTTATATCGACCTGGGACTTTGATAACCTTCCCTGTGTCTTGTTTGCAGCAACAAAATTAAATACAGGGGGCAAAATAAATACAAACTGTGCCAAGTAGCCTTGGGATGCCTCAGAAATCCCAGAATTCCTATGGAGATGTTGAAATCCCAGACATTATCAGGTGTGTGGTCCCTCCTGCAGGCTGACCAAACCTCACCAAACCTGTGGCACTCAGGGCTCTGCTCTGGGTCACCAGGTGGGGATTGATCAAAGGTTGGACTGGATGCTCTTGGGGGTCTTTTCCAACCTCAGTGATTCCACGATTTATAGGACGTGGAGCAGCCGTTTGGGCTGTGTGCACCTTGTTCCTCTAAACATCGCAGTTCTTCCTTTTGGGGTTTCATCTTGTGAAGGAAAGACCCGGTGAACTTGGCTCAGCAACTCAGAAATCCGAACTTCCCAACCCTTAAACCACTTCCCTTCTCCTCTTGCTCGGTTTCTTCTTTCCCCTCATTTATTCGGCTTCGCCTCCGTCGCCGGCGGAGCTGCTCCGGCACCCGCTCGGCGTGGGGGAGCATCAGCTGCACGTTTGCATCCGGGGCACTTCTTTAATTAGCAAAACGGGAGAGGGCTGGGATGAAGATCCCACAGAGCTGCTGTTGATGCCTGGGCTTTTGTTCCCTTGCCAGAGCACGGTGATTGTGGAGAAGACCGTGCAGGACCTGATGAACCTGATGCACGACCTGAGCGCGTACTCGGATCAGTTCCTCCACATGGTGTGTGTGAAACTCCAGGAGTACAAGGACACCTGCACCCTGGCCTACAGGTACAGCCCTGGGAAAACATGGAACAGGGGCTGCTCAGGGGCTTTGTTGGTTTGCCAGGAGTGGTCAGGAATTAATTCTGGAATTGTCCCTGGTGGGATGGTCAGGGGTGTTTCCTTTGAGGTGGGGAAAAAACTGAAATAATGATCACTGGCAAATGGGGAGTTTTGTCTTCCCAGTGGATTTATCCACATCACGCTGTGGTTCAGGCTCTTTAAACATGGATGGCAGTGGTGGCAGGGCTTGGAAATTACTCCAGCTCTTCATTAGTCAGGCAAGGTGAAACCTTCCGGGGCCGAAAGGGGCTCCAGGAGAGCTGGAGAGGGGCTTGGGACAAGGGATGGAGGGACAGGACACAGGGAATGGCTTCCCACTGCCAGAGGGCAGGGTTAGATGGGAGATTGGGAAGGAATTCCTGGCTGGGAGGGTGGGGAGGCCCAGGCACAGGTTTCCCAGAGCAGCTGTGGCTGCCCCTGGATCCCTGGAAGTGTCCAAGGCCAGGTTGGATGGGGCTTGGAGCCACCCGGGATAGTGGGAGGTGTCCCTGCCCGTGGCAGGGGGCGGATCTGGATGAGCTTTAAGGTCCCTTCCAACCCAAAACATTCCATGATTCTGTGGTAGAAGGGGACCTCAGGTTGAAGACTGAGAGTGTAAAGTATCAGTTTAAAAATAAAGGACTCCATGCACCTTTTGCTTTGTGCTAAAGCAAATCAGATTCGCCATTCTCCATCTCTCTTCAGCTTTATTTGAACGAATTCTGTTGAGATTTGGATATTCAGATCTCTTGGCAATGGAGAAATTTCAGGGTGAGAGGAAATGGCTGGAAGTTGGGCCAAGAGAGATTTAGATTGGATATTGGGAAGAATTTCTTCCCTGAAAGAACGGTCAGGCACCAGCACAGCTGCCCAGGGCAGTGGTGGAGTCCCCGTCCCTGGAAGGATTTAGAAGCCCTGTGGATGTGGCACTTGGGGACGTGGATCAGTGGTGGCCTTGGCAGTGCTGGGAATGGTTGGACTCAATCCTAGAGGACTTTTCCAAACAGACAATTCCGTGATTTTACGAATGACTACCCGTAGGAATGGGCACACACTGGGTTTTGTGAACCTTCCCTAAACCTTTCTGCAAACTGACTCTTTCAGGGAGTCACCAAATGCTCTGTCCTTGTTCCGTTGGAATCTTGGGATGATCCATCCCTAAATCCTTCCCCACCCACAGTGTGGAAGCTCAGGGCAGTGTGATCCCACTGGAATGAGGGTGTCTGGATTAAACCCTGCAGGTACTTGATTTATCAGAGATTTCCTGGGTGACCATCAATAAATAACTTCTAAGCACATCCCAGTTGTCCATCTGTGGCATGGAGAGGAGGACCAGGATCATCCCCCTTGCCATGGGGATAAATAATCCCACTGAAAACCTCCATCAAAAGATGCTGGAGCAGTGTGGGCTGGAAAAGCTGCTGTACATAATCCCCTCTATGGCTGATTGAGGCTGAGCAAGCTGAAAAAGCCCTTGTGTTTCCTGACCAAGAAATCACTTCCCATTGCCTGATTTTATTCAGGAAAAGCTTCATCTGGCTCATCATTATCATTATTATTATTATTTTTAATAACAATAGCAGTGAGCAGAGGCTAAACTTTGCCCGAGCTCTCCCATAAATCGGGAACTGCTCGTGTGCCGTCGTCCAAAAGATTCCTTTTTCACAGGAAACTTCCCTGCCTGGAGGCAGACAATGGATGTGATTTGTTTGGTTTGAACTTAGAGGTCCTTCCTTCCTTCCTTTGCCACTGCCATTCCTGGCTTTGGCACCTGCTGAGGGCTAATTAGGACAACGCTAATTTGGCCATCTCCTGATTACAGCAAGAGGAAAAACAGGAAATGTTCTCGTTTTGCTGCTGGCAAATGACTGACTGAAATAGCAATCTGTATCCATTCCCAGGGATGCAGAGAGGGATAGAGCAGCTCCCGGCGTTCCCGGTTCCATCCGTGGGGATGTTATGCCCTCTGCAGGGATCTGGGCTCCACACAGCCCTGCCCTTTGCTCCAGGGTTTTCCCTGGGGAGTCGAGAGGGATAAATCCTGGTGTTGATAGAGTTTGTGCAGGAAGGATTATTTATAGCTGCTCCAAATCAGGATGAACTCCTTGGAGCTGGGAGTCGATCCCATCCGGCAGAGCTGTTGGAGCAAGGGCTGCTCTGGGGATGGCAAAGAGTGGGAATCTGGGAAGCCAGAGAGGTGGTTCGTGTAGGATTTGCACATGGCATTGGTTCGTTCCCCATGTGTTCCTTCAAGGGGAATGTGAGCAAACGTGGGTGAAAAGCCTGCAGGGAGAGGCTCCTCCAAGCGGGATTTTATCCGGAGCTCTCTGCGGAACAGCTCGGGAAGGACGTCAGCACTGGGAAATGCACAGCTGAGATTGTTCCTGTCTCAGCTCCATTTGGCTCCTGTTTTCTAGGGATGGCAAACGAGAAAAAGCCTGGGGGGGGCTGGATGTGATTGGACATTGATATAAATAGAGACTTCCGTGTTTTAATTGATGACGGATTTCGGAAGCGTGTTCAGTGTAGGTGAGATGTCTTCTGCAAATTGCATTTCTGTCCAAATTCCAATTCCAGTTTGACACAAACTGTTTACAAACGTCAGTTATGTTTTCTGACTAATTGATGAGGGGTTGGGCATGAAAATGAAACTAAAAATGGGAGATGGAGCCACCAGCAAACCTCCTGCCGTGCTGGCAGCGCTTTCCAGTCATGTCCAACACCCGTCTTCAGCAGATTCCTGGGAGAGTTAAGCCTGTGTAAAACCATTTTAGTGGGATTTTTGGAGATGCTGAAAGGCCGCAAAAGGCACCACAGGGACAGGGAGCAATCTGCCCAGTTCACAGATGCTGACCTTAACATGAGTCCTTCTTTTTAATCTTCTGCCAATGCCCTTCTCAGACAACCTCTGCTAAAACCTTTCCATGCCTTTCCACAGAAATTGGCCAGTATTTAGTGATGTCCACGCTGAGGTGGCACGTTTTTGATTTTGTTGGCAACTTTAAGCTCTGTCCTTTGTGTCCACCCCCTTCTTACCCATCGCCATCCTCCCTCCTTTGAGCAACCATCACCTTGCACATTTTTGGACCTATCTGAAGGCTCTGAGTAGAGGCATCACCCACCCAAATGAGTCTTTTTAGTCTGGAACAGGAGATGGACATCCCCAAAGAGTGGTTCACTGTGTTAGAAAGTGATGAAACCCTCTGGAGGAGCTCAGCACTCCCTATGGGGGCACCTTCTGACCAACCTCCTTTAGCTGGAGTGTCTCAGTGAGGAACAGTTGGGCCTGGGTCTCTCAAAATGGTGAACAAAATAAGCCCCTCCTGCTTTCCCAGCCAGGCAGAATAATTCGAAGCCCCTTTTTCGATTGATAAAGAGCAGATTAATTCAGCCAAAACGTGGGCTCTGCAGTCAGACAGGATTTTTTGGTTCCCCAGGACATGCTCCCACCGCTCGTCGTGGAGGCTGAGCCCTCCTGGCCCGTGTGCCATCCCCTGTGGAAGTGTGGCACCCATTCCCTGCCTGCTTCCAGGGGCTGGGCACGAACAGATGGCGTTTTCCTTGGCCCGTGGAGCTGGATTGATTGGTTGGTGGGAGCAGGGATGGGTCTGGCTGGGATGGAGTTCATTCCCTCGTAACAGCCCTCAAGGTGTTGTTTATTGGTACCTGGAACGTGCTGATTCTCACCAGGGCTTTGGCCACAGCATCAGCTCTGCCTCTCCCAGCATTCCCCCTCATCAGCAGGCTGGGAATGAGCAAGATTTTGGGAGAGACAAATCCAGGACAGCTGTCCCAGACTGATATGCCGTACTCTGTGACATCTGCTCTACCATAAAACCTTGACCCTTGAGGATTTTTTCCATCTTTTCTCCTCCCTGTGTCCTGCTGGGGAGGGGAGTGATGGAGCAGCTTGGATGCAGCCAAGGTCAACTCCCTATTGCAGCAGCAGGAATAATTACGGAGGAGTTTGGGATAAGGAGGGAGGCATGAAAGGAAGCATTTTGAGCTGTAGTAAAACCTCTCACCTTGTCCTGGGGTGATTTACTCAAGGACACAAATTGGATTGATATGGATAGAAGTTATGGAGGTTGAAAACTGGCTGGGATGCTGGGAAGAAAAGCTGGGGAAAAGGAGTCCATAATTGATGGGAAAAGCTGGGTGTCTAAGGGAGATCAGGGATGTTCCACCCTCTTTAACATTTTCTCAGTGAGAGGGTGGTTGGAGTAAAACCAACCTGCCAGGAAAAATTAGGAGGTATTTTAGTCATGGGAAAGAATGGGGATGTAATTCCAAGGGACCCACGTAGTGGTGGGAGTGTCCCAGCGTGGATTATTTTGAATCTCACTGTTGATTTCAGTGGAGAATTTGGCTTAGGGCTTGCCCGGAGAGGACTCCCCATCCCTGGAAGTGTCCAAGGCCGGGTTGGACGGGGCTCGGAGCAGCCTGGGATCGTGGAAGGAGTGGAATGAGATGGCCTTTATGGTCCCTTCCAACCCAAACCGTTCCAGGATTCTGTGGACCCACGGGTTCCTCACCAGCAAAAGGTGAGAAAAGCAGGAATAACGTGGATTAGGCTCTTGGAAAACACTGACCCTGGAAAAGCAGGGACACCAAGCTCAGTTTGCAGCTTGTTACAGCAGCCAAACGTCCTCCCCTCTGTCTTCCCCCAGCACTGACTCCACAAGCAACAGGAATTTTGAGGACAGTGGATAATAAGGATCATAAAACAGAGGGGTAGCTCTGTCCTCTGTGTAACTCATCAGGAGACTCCCAAAGATCTCTTGGAGTCGTGGATGTCTGAAGGGCCACGATAAGGCTGTAAATAATTGAGGAGAGTGAACAGTGGAAGTGCTGAGAGCTGAGGCTGGAAGGGGAAATAACGGGGAGTAATGGGATGAAATTGAGGAAAATAAAACATGAGCACAGCATCGGGATTTTTTATATCCAAGAGTTAGATTTGTTCAACTGTGAAATAGACTCCCAAGGGAAGGAGACTATTACTGTAGTCATTTAAATGTGCAGAGGACAAAGCACTGGCTGATATATTCCGTGGAACTGTTGTCTTGCCTTGGCAGAGAAATGCCCAGATAGCACCAAATTCAGATTTTCCATCTCAGATGTCAGAGATGCTGGTGGAGCATTTTTATCCCCCTGAGTTTTCACTGGGGTAAAAAATAAAAGACCCTTTTTTTGTTGTTGTTGTTGTTCCTGAGTGGAAAAATACCAACTTCCTCCCAGCAGCAGAAGGGCAAATGGAAACGTTGACGCCGAGGTCTTGTGTGGCTGGAAACAAAACTCAGTCTTTTGTCTGTGACAGATTGAACGTGAAACTTGGGGAGAAGGGAAATGGATATGTGAGTGCATGTGACAAATTCATTTTCACAAATCCCGTGTAGCTCCTGAGCAGAGCTTGTTTTCCTGGTGGATGGGGAAAGGAGCGATGGGTGGGAAGAGGAAGGATCTGTTCTCTACGAGAGAGACCAGAGTTGGCTCCTGTCTCAGTGCCTTCCTCACTGTTTTCCTTTGCAAAATGCAGATGCTCGGGGTGTTGTTGTTTTTGTTCCTATTTGTTCCCAAAATCGCCACTTGAATGCTGCTGACAGCTCATCTCTTTGCCCTGACATTCCAGCCTGGATCTGGGGGCGTGTGGCTGGAATGGCTCTGCCAGGTCCTGGTCGGTGGTGCTGGGGTGTGGAAGGGTCTGAGTTGGCTCAGCTCATTCCAGCCTTGTCCGTGGAGCCAGGCTGGGAGAGCTGGGGGTGTTCCCCTGGAGAAGGGAAGGCTCCAGGGAGAGCTCAGAGCCCCTTCCAGGGCCTCAAGGGGCTCCAGGAGAGCTGGAGAGGGATTGGGACAAGGGGTGGAGGGACAGGACACAGGGAATGGCTTCCCACTGCCAGAGGGCAGGGTTAGGCGGGATATTGGGAAGGAATTCCTGGCTGTGAGGGTGGGGAGGCCCTGGCACAGGTTTCCCCGAGAAGCTGTGGCTGCCCCTGGATCCCTGGGAGTGTCCAAGGCCAGGGTGGCCGGGGCTTGGAGCCACCTGGGATAGTGGGAGGTGTCCCTGCCCAAGGATAAGCAACAAATAAGGATCTTAAGGTCCTTGTTGGCTCCTTCAGATACAGCATCCCATTTGTTTCCTGAAATTGCCAGTCAGGAATTCAGATCAGTTACACTGCCAAAAATATTAAAGAGGGAAAGTCTTCCTAACCGGAATACACTGCGATCTCTGACCGTTTCAGCACAGGATTTAGCTGAAACCTCCATTAGGAGATGTTTTGGATGACCGGACAGAAGATCCTGGACCCTTCATTTCCTTTCCTTGCTTCAGACCTGGTCCCCAGGCTGGGCCAGCTGGAGTGGGATGAGGTGGTGCTTCCAGCCAGCTCCTCCTGGGCACGTTCCCACCTTGCAAGGACTCCAGGAGCAGCAGCAGCAGCTGCTGAGCTCAGTTCACATTTCAGAGGAAAATGGGCCAGGGAGACACCAGTGCAGGATGACCTCCTCCAGTTGGGTCCATTGTTCTAAATTGATTTCAAGGGTCGGGAGAATATGGGAATGTGGCCCTTTTTCCCTTAAAGGATCTCTCCAAGCCCATCAGGAGTGGTGAGTTGAAGAGAATTTTACGTCCTGTCCACCCGCGTCGCCGTCCCCTCCGCGTGAGCTCCTTGTGCAGTTCCTCTTCGGATCCTTTCCTCACTGCCTAATCCACATTGGTGTGATAGGGATTTTCATGACAAAGTGCAGAATTAACCTAAAAGGGGCATTAAAAGCCCAGCTTGCTCCTCACTGAGGGGTTGTTGCTGCTTTCCCCACAGGACCATCGTGCAGTCGGATGAGAAGCTGGTGATCAGCGCGTCCTGGGCCAAGGATGATGATATCAGCAGGCTCCTGAAATCCCTGCCCAACTGGAGCAACATGGCTCAGCCCAAGCAGCTGAGACCCAAGAGAGAGGAGGAAGAAGATTTTATAAGGTAAAATATTGTTGGAAGTTGTGACAGGGTTTTAAGTGGTGAAACCTGCTGGGAACAAAAGAGTTTTTGTAGCTGTCGTGTCCCCAGATGTGAGGAGAACCATAGGGTCATTTAGGAAGTGGAAAAAACTTTGAAGATTACCAAGTCCAACCATTCCTCAGCACTTCCAAGGCCACCACTGACCCACGTCCCCAAATGTCACATCCACACGGCTGTTAAATCCCTCCCGGGATGGGGACTTCACCCTGCCCTGGACAGCCTTTTTGGGGAAGGAATTTTTCCCAACATCCAACCTAAACCTCGCCTGGTGCAATTTCTGTTCATCCTGTTGTTCAAACAAAGCTCCATGGAGGGTTGCCCTTGTGATCTGAGTCAGGGAAGTGGCAGGGATTGGGGAAGGAATTGTTTTTAATCCAGGCAGGTCCTTGTCCTGGCGGATGGTGCTGCTCTGATCACCCAGGTGATGAAGGGAGCAGCATTCCATGACCTGATGGAGGGGCCAACTGGTTGTACCGGGCAGGAATTCCCCAGAACTGGTGTTGTCCAAGGTATCTTTACCTGGAGCCATGACCTGGGGGTGTTTTTCCTCCATCCCAACTCCAGGAACTAAGGAAGGAGAGTCGAATGAAAAATACTAGTACCTCCAAAGGGAATTCTTCCAGAGACAACTTCCTATGTCCAAACCAGGTTGTTCCGACCTTTCCAGACCAGTGAAAACCTGGAAGGAGGCAGACTGCCTTTCCCTGGACGTCGGGAATGGCTCAGCCTCGGAATCATTGACGAAACAGCTCCCGTGTGATTCCAGAGCACATTCCCATCACTATTCATCACTTCCTTGATTGGCACTTGGCTGTAAAGCTGGAGGAGTGAGTGAAGCTGTTGAAAATAACAAGTCTAATTTGCCCAGATTGTCGTTTTCCTCCTTCCCTGACTGGAAGCCCCGTGACAGGGAGGGTGCAGCCTGGAGAGAGGAACGATGGAGAGGAAGGAATATGTGCAGTCGTGGAAGTGTTTGCTCCCAGTGCAGCTTGGGCAGGGATTTAGAACCTCCCCAGTGGAACTGGGAGGCTGCAGAGGCCTGGAGGTCGCTTTGTGCAGGTCCTGAGTTGAGATCCATCGACTCAGGCTCTGCCTCCCTCTTTGCCGTCACATTTATCCTTCATTCCCTTGCCTGGGAAGGTGCTGGGAAGCCCCTCCTGGCTCTTCCTGTGGTTCCTGAGCCATCAGCATGGGATACCAGAGCTCCAGTGCTGCTGGCTGAGTGGAAATTCCTGGCGGGGCCGAGCTCAGCCTGCTGCTAACAGAGCCAACATTTTGATCCTAATGTGCATTTTATTCCAGTATTGTCATTTTGCTGGCCATTAATTGAAGTGTTTTGTGACACTGTATCAGAGGAGTTAGAATGGAAAGCCTATTAAGTCATCCACCCCGAATTCCCTGGGAAAAGCTCCTGTAATGTGGCTTTTTTTCAGCCCAGGCATTAGGACAAAGATCTTTTGTCAGTATCTGTTTGCACAGAGCATCATCTGTTAAGCCCCAGTTCCTCCCAGGGCTGGGCAAATGCTCCTGGAGCATTAATTTCAATGTTAATAATTGGTCTGGGCCAGTTTTAGCCATTGATGGCTTAGAAACTTCCTCCAGGATCGGGGATAGTTGAATAGATCCCTCCTGAAAGCTTCAAAATAAAATTAATTGCTTGTCCAATTTTTGGTCATCCTCTTTCCGTTTAAGCAAGGCTTTTTTCAGCCTTTCTCCTAACACAAAGGAACATGATTTCTTCACTGCTGCTGCTTCTTTCTCTTGGCCCTGCTGCTGAATTGGGAATAATTCTGCTGTCTCCATCTCTGGACACTGCAGTGGAGCCAAAGGGAAGCGTGTCCCGTGGATTCCTTGGCTCTCAGGGTCATGGCTGTGATGGGAGAGCTTGGGAGAGCTCATTTCTTTATCACTGTAACCATCCAGGAGATTTAAAACTTGGATAATCCACATTCATGGGCCCTCCTCCTTGGCTGGCCAAGACAGAACTACACATCCCATCCTGGAAAAGAAGGTTTAAGCCTGATGAAACGTGGGAACGTGTTCTGGTTTTGGACATCTAACAAGGAACTACTCAGCAGCATCCCTGTATGAATATTGGTAAATTAAATATGTCCTGAAAGTTCACCTGTCCTGTGGCAGGAAAAGAGATCAGTGCACATCTTTCCTTCCCTCCCCAACTTCTTGTCACTCATTTGTTTCATTAAAAAGAAGAATCCAAATGTGATGTCTTTGCAACAACAACAAAAAAACCCCACAAACAAAAAACCAACCAACCAAACAAAAAATCCTCTGCATATCTGTTGGCAGTGATTGATTTTGTTGTTTTAACCCCCCCAGTCCCTCTCGTGTGAGCAGAAGTCCCAAGGCTGGGGAAGGGAGCAGCAGAATCTCCCCATTAATATTCTGGTGGGGTTGGGCAGACAAAGGGACCTGATTGAGCAAATTAGAGGAGCTCAGAACTTGGCAAGGGGAGGAAGGGAAGAAAAGCCCTGCCTCTGTTGCTGTAATTAGGTTTTAAAGCTCTGAAGGCTCCCTGGCACCGGGGTGAGTGTGAAATACCCTGCCCTTATCCCTTCAGGAACGTGATCCCTCAGTTCATTACCGAGGCAGATACGCTGCTGATAAACCCCAAAGATGGATCCTTCCCAGCTCTGCCTTTGGGAGGGAGAGGCAGTGGGAAAAGAGCTGGGATCTGGTTGTGCAGAAATTCCTGGGGGTTGGGGCAGCTCTGCAGAAGGGGGCTGTGCCCCTCCAGGGAAAACAGGGCTTTGGGAAGCTGGGGAGGCGCCTGGGAATTCACGTTTGCCTGAACTGGAGGTCACCCCTCGATGCAAAGAATTCCGGTTGTAGATCTGAGATACAAAGCTGTGTTCTGGGCATTCTCCTCTCACCTTTTGACTCCCAACAAGCTCCTGAACTTGGGATCAGGTTTTGGGGCTAAATTTAATGGAGCAATTAAAAAAAACACTTCCTGGTGTTTCTAGGTGCCACATGACTTTTCCTCTCTCTGCTTTTGGTTTTTTTTTTAACGAGCATAACCTGACTGCAGGGAGCTCCAGCTGCTTCCTGCTCCTCCTGCTCACTTCAGGATGCTCCTCCTCCCTTTCTCTGCACCAAAGGGATGGGAGATACCCGAGCAATGGGGAAGGATCCTGCACCAAATTGTCCCAAATGGTTGAATTACCCAACCTCAACTGTTTATGGGGATCTCTTCCCTTGGTTTAGGATGAGCAGTGGTCTCTGATGCATCATCATGGAATCACGGGGTGGTTTGGGCTGGAAGGGACCTTAAAGCCCATCCAGTGCCACGGGCAGGGACACCTCCCACTATCCCAGGCTGCTCCAATCTCCATCCAGCCTTTCCTTGGGCACTTCCAGGGATCCAGGGGCAGCCACAGTTTCTCTGCCAGGACAGCCCATCTTGTCCTTTCCTGGGAGCACAGAGAGAGCCAGGATGGGAGAAGCCTGGAGCTCAGGGCCTGCCTTGGGGTCGGGTGGTGTTCCCTGGTTCCCCCTCTCTGAGCAGCCAAAGTTTTCGTCAAAACCTGAATCTCAGGTTGCTCCTTCTGCTGTCTCAGACATCTGCCAGGTGTTTTTGTAGTGTTGGGTTTGGAGCTTTCCATTATTTTTATTCTCTTTTGCTGTCTTTGTGTTTCTCCTGCCACAGGTCCTTTTCTGAAGCCTCGATGGAAGGTTTTTCCCTTCCTTTCCCCCCTGAGCTCTCCCATTCTCAGTTGCAGGGGATCCGCCTCTCTTCCCTTCTTTCTTTCTCTCTCAAGGATAAAAGATCTCCCCCTCCAATCTCCCAGGCTCTATTTATTATATTCACAAGACTTTTAAAGGGTGAAAGGATGGTTTTGTGAGATTGGCAGCAAACTGGAGACTTTTTTTTCCCTCTGGGATCTTTTTTTCCCCATACTGGGACTGTGAATCTGAGCATTCCATGGGTGTGAGTTATTTCCATTTGATGACAGTCTGCTCCTTTAAATGAAATTGGTTTCTAGACCTCTTCCTACAGGAAAAGCTGCCTCATCACCAGCACATCTGATGATAAATCCTGGTACTGTCAGGAGCTTCACCTGAGAGGTGTAAAATCGAGTGAGCACCTGGATCTTCACAGGGCACCTCCATATCCCAGAAATTTCCTTCTGCTTTTGCTTGCCTTGTGAAGGCAAAGAAGTTTTGGTGGATTTGGGCTGAATTTGGGGGTTCTTTTTGAATATCACGTGTAATCTGAACCTGGCATTTCAGTTTCATCAATCCTACAAATTGCATTGTTAATTGAAATGAGTGCAGCAAGGCCCGGCTCTTCCACCGTGTTTTTTTGGGATAATGTCTGTGCTCCTAAACTGTGTGGCAGGGATGGAAGGAAGAATGCAGAGCAGAAATGTGGAGATTCAGCTTAAAATCATCAAAATCATAGAAAGGGACCTTCAGGATCCTCTTGTTGGGCAGGGACACTTTTCACCAGACCAGGTTGTTCAGGGCCCCATCCAACCTGGCCTTGAACACTTCCAGGGATAACACTTCCCAGGATAACCAGCCTTCCAGCCTGTGCACAGAGATGTACCAACAGCCCCTGCTTTATTTCACAGGATTGTTAAATCACGTCGTGAGGGCCACACGACGTCCTCTGTGACACTTCCATGTGTGCTGTGGTAAATTCTGTGGTAGAAACTCCACAGGATGAGAATATTCAGATAAATTTAAGGGAGAGGATGTGATGGTGCAGCTCAAAATTGTCAATTAGTGCTGCTTTTTGCCACTGGTGTGACCCCCTCAGCAGAAATTCGGGCAGTGCTGGTGCTGCTCCCTCACGGAGACAAAAAAATTGTTGTCCTTGCAAATCCTGGTGAACCTCAAATCCAGGTTGTTTTGAGGATGAGCTGGCTCTTCAGTCCTTTAGAGCCTCTTGGGTGGGTGGGGTGAATTTCTGCCCACCGAGGACCCTTTGCAGCAGCTTTTCCTCAGGCCTCCTGTCTGGATGTGCTGCAGGACGTGCCCTCCTGTGCTGAATTTTTAAAATCCCTTCAGGTGCTGCCTCTTTGAAAGGAGTGAGGTGGCTGGGCTGGGTTTTGTTGTTCTTGTGGCAGCAGATCATTTCAGAAGGTTTCTCTTTGCACGAGAAACCCCACGTGGGTTGTTTTGGAGTTTCTGTGATTTCTTGGTGATGGTTGAACAAATTCCTGTGCAGGACGAAGCAACAAACCACCTTTTCTCTCTTTCCCTATAAATAAAATCATAATGAGATTTTTTTTTTTATTAATCAAGGGGAAATTTGACTGCCTGGGTAGTTTTTCTACACAGTTTCTAAGCACAGTCTCCAGGCTGAGTCTGTGGTTCAAGTGCAGGAATGAAAAATAAATTACAGAAATTTATATATGACATAAATACCTAGAGAAATCTGCTGATCCAAGAGAAACTGCAAAGGTGCAATGAAACCCATGCAAATATTATTATAATATGTCCATTGTAACGTTTATCATGTTTGCAACCGTATATACTATACTATATATATTTTAAATGCTTTATTATAGAGTCTTAGAAGGGTTTGGGTTGGAAGGGACCTTAAAGCCCATCCCATTCCATCCCTTGCCATGTGCAGGGACACCTCCCACTATCCCAGGTTGCTCCAAGCCCCATCCAGCCTGGGCTTGGACACTGCCAGGGATTCCTTCATATTAGATAACATATCATTATACATTCATTTAGGCTGGAAAAGATAGATAAGAGACAGATATGTAAGAAGACAGACCTGAAGATAGATTTGTTACCTGCAAAGCGTTTTACCCAGGAATTGTTTTCACTAAAATTTCCGTGGACATTCAATTTAATGAGGTTTTAGTACAACTCCCTGACAAGGTGCCGGGGGTGTCCCCTCCTCCCCCAGCTCCACACACCCTCGCTGAGAGCGCTTCCCTCAGCATTATTTGCCAGAGGGATCATTAACACTGATTACTTGGCAGGGAAAAGGGCGAGGAGCAGGGAGTGAAGGTAAAGCTGCTGCCCAGGGCCCCTCAGGGACCTCCCCCCTCGTTCTGCAGGATCCACGTGGAGCCTCGGCTGCTCTGGCACGGCCACAGAGCCTTAAACACGGCACAGCTCACCTGCATTTATCACTGGGTTCTTCCCTGGCCTTTCTTCCCTTGTGGATGAGTTTCCCAGCCTCTCATGGATGAGGAGAAGCCTCGTATTTTGTCATCATCCCTCTGCTTCCGGGCATTTCGGCTCCAGGGGCTCTCTAACAGGTTGCTCCTGGATCCCTGGAAGTGTCCAAGGCCAGGCTGGACGGGGCTTGGAGCACTCTGGGATAGTGGGAAGTGCCCCTGCCCATGGCAGGGGTGGAACTGGATGAGCTTTAAGGTCCCTTCCCACTTAAACCATTCCATGATTCCGCAGTCTCTTTGTATGCTCTGGCTCTTCCTTAGCTTTGCCCTTAGAGGTACAAATGGATTTATCTGCCTGTGCAACTCTGGGAATCACAGGCATGGAAATGCTGCTTTAATGCAGATACTCCAACAGCTCAGCCCTTAAAAGCTCTTCGTTCTGGAGGAGAGGAGCAGGAAGCCAGTCTGGCTACGGACTTCCCAGGGAACCACGGAATCACCATCCCTGGAAGCGTCCAGAAGCCAAGTGGACGTGGCATTTGGTGAAATGGTTTAGTGGGTACTCACTCAAAGGCTGGACTTGATCTTGGAGGCCTTTTTTCCAACTTTAATCATTCCATGATTCTTTAGGAAACCAGGACACCGCCCTCTCCCCATCCCTGCTGGTCCCATGCCAAGGACGTGCCATTTATCCTACACAGCATCCATGAGGAAAAAAAGCTGACATGTTGGTGGTCACTGTCTTTGGAAAGTAAAAAAAAAAAGGGAAATTAAGATGTTTTAACAAAGGGAAACAAAACGAGGAGCTCAGTTAATCCTGGGATTAAGCCAGCACGGCCACTCCGACAAAGCAGAGATTTAAGGGAACCACACAAATCCCATGGGACTGGAGACTAAAGGGCAATGGAGCCTCATGGCATCAGACATCAGTACAGGAAGAGTGAGCTCCCAGGAGGAAAGAGCTGGACAGAAGAAAGGCCTGGAATTGCTTTATTCCCAGGGCAGGATGTGGAATATCGATCCCTGTCCTGAATCCATGGCAGGAGATTGGAGCTGCCTTTGGTTACAGCTCTGAAAACCCCCTTAGAAACCACCTGGTTGTGAGCTTTTCTCACTTCCTAAACAGATCATCTTTGTGTGCTCAGCAGAACTTGCCGGAGCTTTTATTGGCAAATTCCAAAGCAAAATTCGGGAGTAAGGTAGGATGGGATTTGTATTTTCCAAATCCTGGTGATTCACATGAAGAGCACCCACGGAACCCCCAAAAATCCTGAATTAAATGCAGAAAGTGGGTGAGGATCTATTGATGGCAGATCAGATTGATCAGATATTGGGAAGGAATTCCTGGCTGTGAGGGAGGTGGGGCCCTGGCACAGGTTGCCCAGAGAGGTTATGGATTCCCCATCCCTGGAAGTGTCCAAGGCCAGGAGGGATGGGGCTTGGAGCAACCTGGGATAGCGGGAGGTGTCCCTGCCCATGGCAGGGGGTGGAATAATATAATCTTGAAGATCTCTTGCAACCCAATCATTCCATATTTCCGTGATCTCTTCGCGTGTTCTGGCTGTCCCTTAGCTTTGCCCTTCCAGGTACAAACGGGACTATTGGCTGTGAAACTCTGGGAATCAAAGATATGGAAATGCTGGTTTAATGCAGATATTCCAGACAGCAGAGTTAAGGTTGGATGTGCACTGATTCGGGGTTTTGTATCCTTTTCCTGTTGTGTTCAGCCTTGCAGGTTTAATAAAGACAAAGAGAGGGAAGCAGTGAATATTTTTTCAAGCAGGCAACCAGAACAGCAGCAAAAAATTTGCTTCAGGGTGACGTTTGCTAACAGCAGGTTTGAATTAAAATTACAGAAATCCACCAGAACTCTTTTAAAGTTATCTCCTAAAAGGGAATTTCTTGCTGAAGGTTGCCTCAGCTTGTGCCAAAGGGTGAATCAGGGTTTCTGCAGCTTGGATTAAAGAAAACAAATGGATTTGCTGCTCTTTGGATACAGACTTCTGTCGTTTCAGAGCGAGAGGCAGAATCACATTGATCCCAACAATATTTTCGAGCTTCCCATACTGGCCCTGGTTTGTATTCCTCCCAGGAGCAAAACCAGGAAATAACCAGCTTTGTATTATATGGATTTTTCCCAAGCTGACTGGAAGTGTTATTCATGCACGGGTTTTATCCATCCAAAGCCAAAATCTTTTCTCTTTGCATGTGGGAAAGCAGAAGAGTTGTCCCTGCAAAAAATTGTGGTTGTGGGCAGCGTTGTGGTGGTGCCTCCTTATTTAACAGCTCTCAAATTTGGGGTTCCCAAGAAAGTGCTTTTTAAACCCAATTTGTATTGGAAAGCTGTGTAAACAAGGGTAGAAATTCATCAAATATTTAATTTCTTATTTTTCCAGTGATTGATGCAGCTGGCAATGGGATTTGGTGTGGATGGGTTGGAGGGGAAACAGCAGATGTGGCACTTGGGGACATGGTGGCCTTGGCAGTGCTGGGAATGGTTGGACTCCATGATCTCAGAGGGCTTTTCCAACCTTAATTAATTTATGATTCTATGAGAATTAACCTCATCTTCTGGAGAGGAAGAGCAGCTGCATTTCCACTGCCACAGTCCAGTGGAGCTGGAGGAGTTCCTGTGTCTCAGTCCTTGGGAACAGCCAACAGATAAAATTCCTCCCAAACCACAGCAAGCAGGACACAGCCAAAGGCAGCACATTTTTGTTTGTCAAGCACAAGAAACTCCTCAAAAAGATCTTTTTAATGAAGGTTATTTGTATTTTTTGCCCTTAATGAATTCAATTGAGCAATTTAAAACCGTTTCAGGGTTGGGGGGGGTTTTTTGTGGGTTTTTTGTTCTCAAATGACAATGAAATCCCACAAATCTGGGGAGACTCTGGCAATAAAAGTGCTTAGACAGAACAGAAAGTGCCACTGCTGGGGTGATTTTGCTGCACTTCTGCTCAGCAGTGATTCCTCATTGTGCGTGCAGAAAAGAGCTGATGACAGGACGCGGAGATTTGCAAAGTTGAATGGAAGTGGAATGCAAATTCCCAATGAAAAGAGCAGCTAATGATGGGAAGAGTGTACTGAGGACCAGGGTAAATGTGCCTCACTTGGAGCCTGGCAGTGAAATGCACTCGGGTTCAGCTGGGAGCTCTTGGAATTGGATGTAGGAACTGTGTCCCGATTTTTTCCGTTCTGATGATGCACAAAAAGTCACGTGGAGTCTCCTCTTTTACCTGCAAAATGAGAATATTTCCATGGAAATACTTCTGGGACATAACCAAACATCTTCTTCACAAAGTATTGGGAAAGCTAAATCGGGATGCAAAAGGTGGAATGTGACAGCACAGTCACACCTTGAAAGAAATTTTTTTCCATTTTTTTGGGTTAAACACATTTCTCTTGGTCATTACTTTTCACCAGATGGGATCTCCTTGGAAGTAAAATAATTCAAGGACTGACATTCCAAACCATTTATCTGTCACTTTGTCGTGATAAATCCTTGGGTTTCACCAGGGATTTGTTTTAATGGATGTGGGGGGTGGAAGAAAAGTGAATGAGGGGATTGGCAGAGCTGATTTCCAGGGAAGGATGGAATGTGTGCTATTTATAGAAATCCCAGGGATACTCGGGAAGCACCTGCGAGGTGTAAATGCAGGGTGGGGCAGTGAGGGGTGGGAGCTGATTAAGGGATGGAGTTCGGAACTACGGGGAGTGAGGTGAAACTCCCAGATTGTAAATGCAGGGAGAAAGGATCTCCCTGGGATAAGAGGGGATCACTCCCAGGGAACAGGTCCTGGTGACCCCCAGGCTGGGACAGCCCCACGAGGCCCGGTTTGGCCTTCCCCGAGGTGGAACTGAGGCCTCCCCCTGATTCCTAATTCCTGAGGGTGGCTTTGCTTTGCCTTCCAGGGCTGCTTTTGGCAAAGAGTCGGAAGTGCTGATCGGGAACCTGGGAGACAAACTGATCCCTCAGCAGGAGATCCTGCGGGACGTCAGCGACCTGAAGGCCTTGGCCAACATGCACGAGAGCCTGGAGTGGCTGGCAGGACGCACCAAGGCGGCCTTTTCCAGCCTCTCAGCATCCCAGAGTAAGTGCCTCCCGTGGGAAACCTTCGCCTCAGGCTTGGAACAGCATAAAAATGGGATTCTAGCACCTTTTGTTCCTGCTTTCAAAGCGGGTTCATGTCAGAGGGAAGCGGCAAGAGAAGCAGCTTCATCTCTGTCTTCCTCGTGGGTGCTGAGGGGGCACCACATGAGGGCTCCAGGAGCGCCACTTCCAGCTGGGAAAGGTCTTTTGGCCCTGGAGCTTCCCAGCAGTCCCTGCTCATGGCATTCCCAGGAGCAGGAGGCAGTGCCCAGGCAGAGTGCACTTGCTCTGAAGCATCGCCAGGTCGCTGAATATTTAAAGAGATGTGTGTTAGGAATTGCAGAGAGCAGTTGGACAGGTTTTAATGAGGAAAACCCTGCCGTGTGTGTCACTGATGTTCAGCCTGCACGGGCACCTCTGGCTGAATTGAGGTGCCAGGAGGGCAGAGACAGGGGAGCCTGGGGACCCCGGTGCTGCTCCTGTGCTGCTTTGTGGGATCATTTCGTTTCCCTGGGCTTCAGCTTTCACTCCTTCCCCTGGGAATGGTGAGTTTTGTCTGTTTGGAAAGGACTGGAGATGTGATTGGTGTTGTCTGTCCTCTCCTTGCTGTGGTTGGTGGTGTCTGCACAGGACCACATCCAGAGATTCAGGAAGAATCACCCACAGCTCTGTTGCCATGGGGTTCATCTTGTCCCAGGACCAGGGGGTTGGGTCTGTCCTGCCAAGATTCCCAAAAGCTGCTCCATGTCACCCTGGCGAGGTGGCCGTGCATTTGCTTGGAGCTCTTCCTCCTGCCCAAGATCCCTGGAATAAAATCCTGTGTGTTTTACAAATGTTGAACATCCCCTGCTGTCTCAGGGCTGTGATGAACGCAGCTGCCTCAGGCGTGGACGGAGACATCTGAGGAGCTGGGAAGAAAAGCATGGAATAAAAAAATCCACACAGCTCAGGGGGATCCCGGCCCTCCTGGGGAGGTGCTGAGGGCGCACGGAATTCCTGCAGTTGGGTTTGCAAATCTGGAGCAGAACCGTGGGGGAAGGTGCCCAGGACTGTGGGCCGCCAGGGCTTCTGAGCCCTGGTGGGAGTTGGGAATTGAAAATCGGCTCAGATTTTTCTCTCTGGGAATTCATGAGGAAAATTTGCTGGTGCTAAATAAAGTCAAATGTTTTATCTCCATTAAAACCATTGTCCCTTGGCAGCAGAGCATCTCTGGTTGGCTGAAACCCCTTCCTGTGGCTTCTAACTCTGCTCTAGAGCAGGGCCTTAAATGCTTTACTCAGTTTTCCATGACCAGTTCCTTTGGATCCAAAAGGATAATTAAGGTTATACAATCAATTAACAACCAGAGACCCAATTTACTGCGGGTAGCTTTAATATTCGTGTAACCCATACTTTGACTTCTCAATACCTGGGTGACAAAATTTGCTCTGTTCTCCCTTTAGAGGAATAGAAACAAATAAAAAAATTAAACAAAACCCAATGGAAAACCCTATCAAAGTTCAGTAGCCAAATATTTATTCACAGATCTTCAGTGACTGGGAGAGTTCTTGGGGCTGAAGATTTGTGTTGTAACAGTCCAAAGCTGTTAAAATACACCATCATTTATAATTTCAGTTGGAACTGAAACTTAGTTTTTTTAATAAATCAATATTTTCCAGATGTTAAAGGGCACGAGCGTGACTTTCAGGCTTCTGAGCGGACGTTCCACGCAGTGGTGAATAAACATAAAAGTACCAAGTGTAATATTTCACTTGGCAGCATCCTCCTGACAATAAAAATTCATCTTCCCTCGTAATAACTTCATCCTAAAATGCCTGTACGCAAATGCCAGAAGTATCTGAAACAAGGGGAAGAACGAGCAGGAAACGACAGAGGCTGTTCTGACCTCGTGGTTATAAATGAAACCTTGCTCCTCTGATTGCTTCTCTTTTCTGTCCCTGCAACTCGAGGCTCGATCTTGGTCCCACCCAGAGCATCATCAAAGTGCTTAGTGAGTGAGCAGGACCAGAATTTTCGGGGCAATGCCAGAAACACCATCATCCCCAACAAATCCATGACGTCGAGGTGGTGGCCCTGTATCCCTTCCCTGTAGGGAGTCAGTAGCTTTTCCAGCAAAGCTTCCTTGGACTCAACAGGCAATTTATAGGCACAGCTGTAAATATCCAGGAAGCACAAGGTGGAGCTGGGCAGGTCTGGTTTTGGGAAATCCTAAAAAATGGTGTTACCTGTGGTGGTGGGGCTGTCACAAGGCCCCTTCCCCGAGAAAAAAAATTCAGCAACCTCTGGCTGTGGATGTGCCACAATTATCACTCATTTAAAACCAGCCCTGCTAATGGAGTGTTTTATCATGCTGGGCAGTCTCTGCATTCTTCATTATTTAGTGTTTGCTAAGCTGATGGCTCTTCCATAGCTCTTCCCTTATCTGCACTCCTTTGGAATTGGATTTTATAGTTCCCGAACCAGTCAGATATGACAAAGTCATTTTCTTTTCCTCTTGTCTTTTGAGGGAATGCAAACTTCTTTTTAACAACGACCATTTAAGGATTAAAGTTGCTGGAAGAAGATGAATTTACTGAGGAAGTCAAGGCAATTTTAAATAGGCTTGATATGAAAATGGAAGTCGGGTTTCTGCTCCTCTTCCTCTCCTGCTTCTGTGCCTTGTCAGCTGCAGATAGAACATATCCTCATCCTTCTCCCTGTGGAGCTTCAGCCTTCTGAGGGTCCCTGGATATTTTAGAGGAGGAATTATTATGGACCACGAAGGAGTTGGAACAATTTTTACATTTTTAAGACTATTGCTTGCTGTGTGTAGGTAGGAAGATGAAAGGTGAGCCATTGGTTTATGGAGTTGGAGCTGTTCCATAAATTCCATAAATGCTCTTGACACCCAGGAATTCCTTCCCAATATCCCAACTAACCCTGCCCTCTGGCAGTGGGAAGCCATTCCCTATGTCCTGTCCCTCCATCCCTTGTCCCAGTCCCTCTCCAGCTCTCCTGGAGCCCCTTTAGGCCCTGGGAGGGGCTCTGAGCTCTCCCTGGAGCCTTCCCTTCTCCAGGTGAGCATTCCCAGCTCTCCCAGCCTGGCTCCAGAGCAGAGGGGCTCCAGCCCTGGGAGCAGCTCCATGGCCTCCTCTGGATTCTCTCCAGCAGCTCCAGGTCCTCCTGCTGTTGGATCCAGGGCTGGAGCAGCTCTGCAGGTGGGATCTCACCTGAGCAGGGCAGAGAATTCCCCCCTTTCCTGCTGCCCACGCTGTGGGATCAGCCCAAGGCTCGGTTTTCTGCAGTTTCTGGGGTTTTTGTGTCCCAGTGCCCGAGCCCAGGGCACGTCCAGCTCTCACCCACCAACACCCCCAAATCCTTCTCCTCAGGGCTGCTGCGGAGCTCCTCCAGCTCAGATAAAATGGGATTGTCTTTCTCTTCTAGACAGCTCATTGGAAGTAAAGTTTTTGGATTTGTACCGTGTGTCCACGGCTGTTGATAGCTCCGTAGTTGCTCTTGCCTCAGCCCCTTCGGGTGGATAAATCTTCATTTGCTCAGTGTGTCACGTTCACTTTCTCTGTGTGTGCCTTGTCTGTGTCATCCCTGTTGAACAATTCCAGCATTTTAGTGCATTTCCAGTTTTAACTGGAAAAACAGGGACAGTCTGAGGCAGGACACCCTGTCCTGTCATTGCTTTCTCCGCTAAAAGAAAATCTCTGTAGAAACAGATCCTGAGGCCATTCAGCCTCTTAACTTCTTTATCCAGGCTGTGTCCAAGGCAGATGTTTTCTCCTGTTCACCCCAAAATCCAGGGCTGTGTGGAAGATGCCTTCACCTTCCCCTCTGCAGATGGGCAGCACTACCCCCACAGAGTCAGAGTTTGGGGGAGCTACGGCTTCTTTCAAAAGCAGGGGGGGAGAAAAAACAGGGTTTGCGACAGCTTTTGACTAAAATCCTGCATCTCCCCGCCACTGCTTGGCTCCTCTTAATGATAACACTGAGCATTTGCATCTCGTTTTCCAGCCATGGATCTCAAAATGCTGTTCAGAGGTTGGTGCAGGCCATCCCAGGCTCAAGACCACCCTGGGCCACTCTGCCCCCGGAGGATCATCAGCCTCTCCTTTGCTTCCAGGAGGCCGGAATAGGCTTCAATGGCTGCCAGGGAGCATCCTGCACCACTCGAGGGGTGATGCTTTTAGAATTGATGGCGGAGCCCCTTTCTGCCAGCGGGCCAGAGGAGAAGAGCTGCAGTTTGCAGCCACTTTAAGGCCCCTTCCTGCTGCGAGGGGGTTTCGGTACAAATGAAAATCAGGCCCGGGGTGGTGGTAAAATGGATGCCTTTCATTTTCCTAGTCAGGCCACACAGCAGTGGTGAACTCAGGCAGGTCTTTGTGTTTAACCCCCGGGTTTCTAATGAACTGAATTCAGCCCTTAAATGGGGCTGTATTTCTCTCAAGCTGCAGCTTAATTTTCTTTTTTTCTCCCTGTCACTGAACTTGTAACACATCTTGCTGTATTGATTGCTCACAGGGAGTTTATTTTTTTTTTTCTCAGAGATCTATTAATAGAGAACCTTATTTAAAAGCCAGATTAAAGATGATCAACACATGCCTGACCTCGGGCAGGGGAAGGGCTTGGTGAATGCTGTTGCTTTATTTTTGCAACAAAAGTAAACTTCTTTCTAAAACAGAAAAAGCTGCACATTTCTACCAAATGCAAAACATCTGCCATTAAAT
The DNA here is from genome assembly GCA_013400975.1 of Atrichornis clamosus. Taxonomy (NCBI): domain Eukaryota; kingdom Metazoa; phylum Chordata; class Aves; order Passeriformes; family Menuridae; genus Atrichornis; species Atrichornis clamosus. The sequence goes on along the minus strand of WBMZ01004604.1, from coordinate 140,714 downwards.
GAACGAGGTAAATCTTGAGTGCTTTTATTATTTGGTGAATATCTGCCGCTTCGATATAACTTAATCTAAGTGACAGCTTTTCAATTTTGCTTTGTAAATAGTCTCATTTTCCAGTATTTCCTCTTCTCCACTGCCTGAACAGTTGGGGCTCTTCTGCAAATGCACAAATCCTGGCCAGCTGCCCCTCTCAGGAGCTCTGAGCCTCCTTAGTGTGAACATCAAAAGTCTCTTCTCTGTGCCCCCGTGGATGGACCTGCACCTGGGCACGGGAATTAATCCAGCCTGGGAGCTGCTGGTTCAAGCTGCTGGTGGTGACAACTCCACCCAGATCTCGCTGGTTCAGAGGAGAACCAGAGGAAAGAAAGGAAAAGCTCTTCTTGGGGCGTTTTATCTGCACCTGGAGAAGGGAAGGCTCCAGGGAGAGCTCAGAGCCCCTTCCAGGGCCTCAAGGGGCTCCAGGAGAGCTGGAGAGGGGCTTGGGACAAGGGATGGAGGGACAGGACACAGGGAATGGCTTCCCACTGCCAGAGGGCAGGGTTAGGTGGGATATTGGGAAGGAATTCCTGGCTGGGAGGGTGGGGAGGCCCTGGCACAGGGTGCCCAGAGCAGCTGTGGCTGCCCCATCCCTGGAAGTGTCCCAGGCCAGGTTGGATGGGGCTTGGAGCAGCCTGGGATAGTGGGAGGTGTCCCTGCCCATAGCAGGAGTGGCACTGGATGGGTTTTGAGGTCCCTTCCAACCCAAACCCCTTCGTGATTCTACAGCCAAGAGCTGAGCAGAGCAATTCAGGCAGAGAACCAGAGTCCAGCTGGGTCTCTCTTAGCTGAGTTCACTTTTGAAGGACTAAAACCATGGAAAATGTCAGGGAACTGCTGACCTCATGAAGACAAAATACCTGATTTTGTTAAACTGAGCATGAAGAGATTCTTCTGGTTTGTTTTATAACTTTGGCAATAAAATTTCGTAGCTTAAATATGGATCTGCTTTGCTGGAGTTCAGAGAATGGAACCACACAGCCATCAGTCAGCTAAAAACTCCTATTTTCCTGTCAAAGTGATCTCCTGATGCCTTCTTTTTCCTCTGGAATGTCTGCAGTGCAGCTTTTCTCACGGATTGCAGCTTTGCCCAGCCTCAGTGCTTTCCATCAAATATTTAATGGTTAGGAAACGAGACGTTGTTTTCCTGATTTGTTATCTCCCACAACGGGAGCGCCACCGGGATGCTGTCCCGGGATCGATCTGGTGCCGTGGGGTCAGCACTTAACTCCCCATCATGATTACACTAATTACTCTCCTTCCATCTTTCTTCCCTCCCACCCACCAGCCCTAAACGCAGGGGATTGTCATGTAAATAAGTGACCTAATTAGCAGCGCTTTCAAACCGTTTCTGTAACGAGGATCCCGCGTGAGCAATGCCGACAAATCAAGGTTTTTGTGGGATTGGCTCCAAGGAACCTGCTGTCCACTCCGGTTGGTTCATCCCATTAAGGTCCTTTTATCTCTTCCGGAGAAAACGACTCGCTGGTGTCAAGGATGGAGAGCAGGAAGTCCCCTGCTTCTCCTTGGTGTGGCAGAGGGGACTCCTTGTTCTGCTCTGGAAGGGGCAAAATAATTGTCAAAGTCACGGGATGGGGCTCGAAAGTGCAGCCAGAGTTTGACGTCACCACGGGGTCACTGTGATCCAACCAGCGTTTATGTTCCTGTGGGATCTGGGGAGATGACTCTGAGCTAAGCAGGAATTCAGGATTCGGGCTATGAGGCTGATGCCACCATAATTAAGGGTGTTCCTGGTGCTTGTCCCTTTCCCTGTGCTTTTCCCGTTCTTCACCCTGCTTTTGAGAACTCTTCATCATTCCCATGGATGTTCACGTTCCCACCTTTCTCTGTATTCTCCTGGACAAGACTCCTTCATTCTTTGTCTTCCAGCACAGACCTCCTGGCTGCTCCTCTTGGTTTTCAAACCAAACTATAAAAAACAAACAGCCCTCCAAAAAACACTTCTGTCTATAATGGTCAACAGTCAAAAAATGATCCCTAAAGATCTGCTTCTCTGCATTTATTCTTATTACACTTTTCCTCTTGGGCATCAGGACATTGAAGAACTTCAGGGATTTTATTCCTTTCTCTTCCAATAAGTCCAACAGAGTGGGAGGTTTAAGGTCCTTGTAGGACATCCCTCTCAGGCCCAGACAAATCCTGCAGTGAGTTTTTGAGGACTTTTGTCGGGAAGGTTCAGCTCAACAACGTGGAGGACTCTGAGGGAAGAAAGGAAAAGAGTTTTTACCTCTCTGTAGATCGATGGAAGTGTCTCCATTGACCTCTGATTTTGGCCTGTTTTTAAGGAAAATTATGTGAAGCACAGAGAAAGGTGGGAAACACCAAACAGACAAAAAAATCCTTCCCATAACTCAGAAGCAGATGAAAGGATTTTTAGCAACCCTTGTAAATCAAGTCACTTCTGAGCTAATAGAATTCAGCCCAAGAAATAATATTTCTGAGAAGGGCAAATGATGAGAAAGCTACATTGTAAATTACTGAAAACAGAAAAATGTAACACAGACGAGATTTTGTAGTTGAGGAGCTCTGGAACAACAAATCCTGGGCTTTTTACGGACATCTTTCCCTACCAAAGTCAGCTGTTCTCCTAAACTTGTGTTAAGATCCTGCTCTTAACTCTCCCTGCCCAATTTTGTTTCTTTGCAGTGAAAAAACCAACTCTTCAGTGAAAAACACCTGCTCCTTGGATTTTTTTTAAGGAACCAAGTGGCTTTGGGTGTTTTTCAAGCTTTTTCCAGGCTGCGAAGTGCTTAAAGTGTTCACCAACCAAACCTTCCAGGGGTCATCGTGCGATGGAGCTCGAACCTCCCACCACACTTTCTGCTTTGCCCCTTTCTTTGGCAGATTCCTTTTTCCCCCCTCAATAACCCTTTTCCCAAGGCTGCATATTTGCAGAAAACAGTGGAAAACAAACCACTTTCAGAGGAGTTACTGCCTTCTAAAAAGTGCTAATTTCCTGGTGAAATTTATGCCTGCCAGCCGAGGCAGGCGAGGAGCTCCGCAGGCAGCTCTAACGAGACAATTCATTAACTGGGGAGTGTACACACGCCATAAAAAGCATTAATTCACCAAATGAAAAACTAATAGAGTGTTTAGCCTGTTCTTTATCACCAGTGACAGTCTGGGCTCTGCTCATCATTAGTGTTTACCGAGCTGATGGGGCCTGCAGCCCATCCTTATCAGCGAGGAGGTCGCGGTGTTTTTTCCCAGCCCACTGCCTTGTCCCCTCTCCCGCTCTTGAATTCTAACGTGGAGTGAAGGGCACAAAGGCCATGGAAGGAAGTTCTCGGTGCAGCCTTCAGTTTTGTCTTCTTGCTCTCCTTTTCCTTCTTTCTTGCTTTTTTCCTTGCGGTTCCGTATCCTCGTCAGAACCTCGAGGGGATTTGCATGGAGAAAATCCCTTCCTTACGTTTCTTCCAACGCAGCCCTGATTGCCCCTACAAGAAAACAGGATTCGTTAGCTGAAATTTGCTGTGGGATTTATTCATGAGTAGCTCTTCCTGAGCTCACTTTCTCCTCACTTCTGCTTCTCCTTTAAGCATTGGTGCAACTTTGCCCCTTGGGCACCGTTGAGTGCCTTTGCTGTTGATCCCAGTAAAAGGTGAATTCCCAGTAAAATGCTGTCTATTCAGGCAATTCCATCCTCCCACCTCTTGTTGGAAAGGTCCTGATCTCTGAAAGTTGTCCTTTCCTGGTATTTGTGTTGTTTTAAGGAGAATCCCAGCGTTTCCATCAATCCATCACTCAACCCACGTGTGCAGGGGAACGTTCTCCCTATCCCAAAGTTTTGCAGGGATCAGGACAGGGAGGAGGATTTGGGCTGTGGCACTGGAAGCTCAGCGCTGTCACCTCTGCTTGTCACCTCCCACGTTTGGCTGCAGAGACTGCAGGAAGAGGTGTCTGGAGGGACAAGCTCCCCTTGGATCCATCCCTGTGGAAATGAAGGATGTGCAGAGCCACCGTCCCTGGCAGCTGCGTGGGAACTGCCTTTGCCTTTGGATCCATGTGAAAAAGACAGCTGACATCCCAAATCCAAGTGTTGGGTGCCAGACACGTTGAAGGTTGGACTGGATGACCTTTAATGGTCCCTTCCAGCATGGTCCCTTCTGTGACCTTGGAAGTTTGGGGAGAAATCATTGCTCTTTGTGTTTTATTTCTCTTTATTTAAAAGAGAACAATTTAGGTAAAAAGCAGTCATATCGGTGTGAATATTTCAAGTATTTGGCCATATCTAAGAGGCCCAAACATTCACACCTCTGAGAAGCACAGGGAAGATGTCAAACCCAAAATCAGGCTTTGCTTCCTGAATTCCCATCGCTCTGAAAAAAATCAGAATGAAGCATGGGAGAAGCAAAATCCAGTCCCAGATTTTATGGCTCATTCCAGTCCTTTTCTGGAAAGCTGTCGCCTCACAAAGCTCTCCAGCATCACCACAGCAGCAGCAGCTTTCCTTTGCTCAGAGGGACAGAGCGTGGCTTAGCAGAGAGGTGGGGTTTTAATAGTATTTAAATAGCATGTAATATTTTTTAAAATACATTTTTTTCGTGCTGTTTGAGTTCAGAAGGCAGAGATTTCCTGGCACGTGTCTTCCTTCAGAAATCCTGCCAAAATACTGATGTGCACATCCTACTCCTTTAAAAACCCCCACATAATCACATCTCTAATTCTCCCCCAGCTTCACCCAAAGCTTTTTCCTTTAAATAACCTTTAAATACCCAAATATTCTCCTTTTTGAAGGTGTCTGAGTAGCGTTTTTGTCTCCCTGTGGCATCATCTCCTCGTGGTGCTAAAAGCTGTGGGAACAGGAGAAGTGAGTCAGCTGGAATGGCAGTGATGGATAAAAACACATTATCCGGGTTTTACACTCCGGGAAGCAAAGCACAGAAAGAGGAGGTGGTGCCGGAGATCCCCAGAAGAGAAGATTTAACCCCGAGTCTCTAAAGGCTTGTCCACCACTTGCCCCATGATAAATTCCCTTTTCCCTGTGTGTATTTGCCATTATTTTGGAGCTACCTCTTCTGGAGAGGAAATGAGGAAGAAATTAAAATTGAAGGAGCTGTGAACTGGCCCTTAACGTGACCTGTGGGGCTCAGCAGGCGTTTCACACACCTCTTTCCCAAAAAAGAGGGATTTTCCCCCAGCAGAGCTGTAAAATGTCTCCACGAGCCTTTCCCCCTGAAAGCAGATCAGGGAGTGCTGTGTTGGAGGTTCATCCCTCAGGTTCAGCTTGCGGAGTTTGTCTCCTTGGATTGATTTTGCCCCTTTGTGCTGTTAAACCACCCACATCTGTCGTGGTCACTGTGCTCACACACAGGGGTTTTGAGCAGGGGTTTTGTTCCTGGGCAGCACAGCAGGTTTGGTTTCATATTCCAGAGGCCTGGCGATGTACATCCCTGGATTTCCAAGGCACAGCCTGTCAGGAGGCACCACTGGATTGCAGAATGATTGGAAGGGTTGGGGACAAGGCGTGCGTTGAGTTTATTTTTCCCTGGTTGGCTGGAGTGAGGCGTTTCTTTCCCTGGGAGGGAGATAACTGGGCTGTGCTCGCAGCAAGGTGGGAGAAATCCCAGACGAAGCTGGCACTGTTATCCAGCAGCATGGAGAGTTCACTTCAGGCAAATTAATCTGATAAGGCTGAGGGATGATAAGGGCCAGTGCAGCAGGGCACTGGTCCGGGTGTCGTGCTGGCCTGGGGGGCTCGTGTTCAGCTTGGTGTGAGAGAGCGAGGAAGGAGGAGAAGGGGAACAAGAAGTGGATGGCTGCTGGCCTGCTGGTTTGCTTTGCCGCCATTCCAGATGTTTTTCCTTTTTTCCAGCAGTTCAGCCGTCAGAGTTCCCTCCCTTTTTCAGAGTGTGGAGGGTCCACACCCACGGGAAGGCTCAGCCTTTGCCCAAAGAAGTGCCCAACTCCCCAGCCAGCTCCAAATGACATTTTTTGTTCAAAGCCCCTTAATAATTCAGGCTCTGATTATTTTCTGCTGCTCCAGCTCATTCAGTGGCTCGGTGCTGCCAAGGATGATGGAGTAAAACCGTCTGGAGTGAGACTTTTAAGGAATGGGATTTTCTCATTGGCTGGGAAATGGCCCTTTCTGGATGTCCAAGGAAGAAAGGAAAATTGATGGGCTCTGAAAGGCTTCCTTTGATCTCAAAAAGCAAAAATATGTGGGAGAAATTCATATTCATCCCCAAGCCCCCACTATGACCCTCCCTGCTGGGGTGGGGCTCTGAACACCCTGAAGGAATTCAACAGGGATAATTTAAACTTATTTAAATTTAAATTTAAACTCCGGCTTTAAACAGGGAGCAGATTTTCCTGGTCTCCCTCCTCCTCCTCCTCCTCCTCTTATCTCCACTGACAAATATAATTACAGCTTCACTTAAAGTGCTGCAAATGAATTCTGGAGAGGAGAGGCATGGGGTGTGTGTATCTCCCTGCAGCAGGAATGAGCTGACTCCTGCATTTCAGGTGATGGCTCCATCCATCTCCAGCGCCGGCGGGGCGGGATCTCCGGAGCGAGGGATGATTCCTGCAGCAAGTCCATCTCCAGGGGGAGAAAAAACTGCTCCAGATGTGGGGGCTTGGAGTAAAAATAGGTGGTTTTTTTCCATGCATAATAAATATGGAGTTTCCTGCTTCCTCCTGTGATAAGCGGAGCTGGCCCTGAGCTGAAGTCCTGCCACTCTCCAGGGAAAGCAGAATCACTTGGAGGTGTCCCAGCTGAAAGGTGGGAGGCAGCTGGACGAACAGCTCTTCCAAAGTGCTTCCCTAGAGGTACCTCTGATCTGGAAATTAGAGGTTGTGTAAATAATCCCATCACCCCCTCGCTGATAATTTCTTTTTCTTTGGGGGACAGAGCGCAGTGAGCAGAGAGAGGCTGGGAGGAGTGTCAGGGAGGGGGAATCCTTGTCATTCCCACTCATCCTGGGTGGATTGCCGCTCTCATTTCCCTCTTTATTTCTCTCTTACACTGCAGGCCAGTTCATTATTTCCAGCAGTATTTGCCAGGCTCTGAATTTCTCACTGCATTCCTTGGTTGAAAAAGTTACTCCATGGATTTTGCTGCGATCTCCGGAATTGCTGGAGGAGGTTAATTCCTACAGTTATTTCACAGAGTTAATTCAGAGTCAGTTCATGGAATGGTTTGGCTTGGAAGGGACCTCAAGGATCATCTCATCCCACCCCCTGCCGTGGGCAGGGACACCTTCCACTGTCCCGGGTTGCTCCAAGCCTCATCCAACCTGGCCTTGGACACACATCCAGGGATGGGGCAGCTTCTCTGGGCATCAAAAATCATCTATTTCCAGGCTCTGTGTTTTCCATGACTTCATTCATGTGTGTTTTTATCTGATTTCATTCACAGAACATTTAGATGCACATTCAGGCATTTGGCTGGGTGAAATCTTTTCCTTTGGCTTTGTCCCACTCCTTTCATTGTACAGTTCTCTCTTGTAGGTTTGCCTCTGTTTTCAACTTGGTTTTGCACAAAAACATTGGAGATTTTATCTCCTCACTTTGCTTTTTTTTTTCTTTTCAGGCTGGGTCTGAAGGTGTGCTTAATTTTAGGCCAATTATTTGTAGTGTTTCATCCAAAGCTCAGCACAGGTTCCTCTCCCAAAGCAGCTCTGTGGCTGCACAAGGAGCATCCAGAGACATTCCCTTCGATCAGTCTCCCTCCAAGTGGAAGTTGATTGTCAGCAGTTCCTTGGGAATGCACAGATCCTTCCTGTGCAGAGTCATTGGAGCTGGGAAGGGGCTGGAGCAGCAGGAGCAGCTGAGGGAGCTGGGAAAGGGGCTCAGCCTGGAGCAAAGGAGGCTCAGGGGGGCCCTGCTGGCTCTGCACAAGTCCCTGACAGGAGGGGGCAGCCAGGGGGGATTTGGGATCTGCTCCTGGGAGACAAGGGATGGGATGAGAGGGAATGGCCTCAGGCTGTGCCAGGGGAGGGTCAGGTTGGATATTGGGAAAATTCCTTCATGGAAAGGGCTGTCCAGCCCTGGCACAGCTGCCCAGAGCAGGGGTGGAGTCCCCATCCCTGGAGGGATTTCAAAGCCATGAGGATGTGGCACTTGGGGACATGGAGCAGTGGTGGGAATGGCAGTGCTGGGAATGGTTGGACTCAATGGTCTGAGAGGCCTTTTCCAACCAAAATGATTCTGGGATTCTGCAAAGAGGGATGCCACGCATGGAGAACTCCATGAGGGAAAGAAAAACGTTGCCGTATAAAGATCCAAATATAAAACATCAGTGAATAAGTTTAGGCTGGAAATTAATTCCCAAACTTTACGTTCTCTGTTAGAGAAGTGTTTTGAAGGAGCCAGCAAGGATGGAAATCGGAACAGCTTTAACCTGGCACCCAAATCCATACTGGGACACAGGGATTATGGGGATGGGAGTTGATGATCCAGGAGATCCCTTGTAAATCCCATTATTTAATTCAAGTCAAGTGGTGCAGGGGGGCAGCTGATTTCAAACACTGCTAATCACCCCAGGCAGGATGTCAGCTCTCAAGTGCTGCTTGAACGAGGACTTGAACTCGGATATTTGGGATACACTTCCTCTAATTAGGGTGGAATGTGTGAGAACAGCTCGTTCCTTCCTTAGTGGAGCTGCTTCTCCAGCTCGAGTGGCTGCTGGGGAGGAGGTCCAGGGGTCAGGCCCTGGGAGATGAAGCACAAGGGCTGAAGGTGACAGAGTCAGAGCTGCTCTGGTGGCTGGGAGAAAATCCCGGAGGTTTCTCGAGGAGGTCTCAGTGGGAAGGAGATGGTCCATGAGCAGCTCAGGGGTGTTGCCTGTAACTCTTCACTGCCTGTAAAGAGAGGTGTGGTTTAGTAACAAAAACAAAAGCTCCCAGGTGCCTCTGAGGAGATGGGGGCAGGTAAAGACCCACCTGGGGTTCATGGGGACATCTGTGGTGGCCAAAAAGGAGCCTCTCACCTGTGACTGCCGTGGCTCCCAAGCAGAGCAAGATGAATGGTCCTGGATCGTGCAACCACAGAAATTCTCATCGCTGAGCAGTATCTTCCCAGGCAGATGTGTTCTGGTGGTTGATTACACCCCTCAGGTTCTCTCTGGAGTTCAATCCATTGCAGGAGCTCTTTGTTCCTTGGTGCGCTCCCAAGTCAGAGCCGTTGTTGCTCAGCTGGAGCCGGAGGGAATGCCCAGAGCTGGGATGGGAGCAGCCAGGAGGCTCTGGATGGGATGAAGGATGTTCCAGACTGACCCTCTCTTCTCTTGCCAGCCATGTCCCCAGGCCAGGACAGCCATGCCAGCTTGGAACACCTTCCTGCATCGGAGCAGATCCTGCAGACCCTGGGTGAGCTGGCCAGGTCCTTCCAGGAGATGGCTGATCGCTGCCTGCTGGTTCTGCACTTGGAAGTCAGGTAAAAACCTTGGATTTGGGGATGGAGGGGGATCCTGGGAGGCCCTGGGTCAAGATTATGCCCAGAGTACCTATTTTAGCATGAGACAGATAAACTTGTCCACTACAGCATCAAAGGTTTGTCCAGAAATGCCAGATCTGCACACATGTGGGATGGAGGCCGGATACCAGCAGTGGAATTCCCTAGGGAAGTCTGTGTCTTCACTACAAGAGAATTTAAGTCAGGAAGGAATTCCTTCATGTGAGGGTGGTGAAGCCCTGACACAGGTTGCCTGGAGAAGCTGTGGCTGCCCCTGGATCCCTGGAAGTGTCCAAGGCTGGGTTGGACGGGGCTTGGAGCAACCTGGGATAGTAGGAGGAGTCCCTGCCCGTGGCACTGGATGGGCTTTAAGGTCCCTTCCAGCCCAGACCACGCTGTGATTCCATGATGATGCATCAGAGACCAGGAAAAATGTGGTTTTGGGGGACTTTGTCCTTCCAAGATAACACAATGGCGTTTTCATGGTCCAACACGAGTCTCCACAATTTTTTTTGGATTGCAAATAGGAGCTTCTCCTCCTACTTTGTCAGGCAGTAACAGAAGCTGGGGAGCCAGCTGGATTTTTTTAAAGGGCTGGCTAATTTTTGAAGTCTCGGACTTCACATGCGAAGATCAAAGGCAGCAAATCCCTTTCTCCAGGCTGCCAGCTGTCCACTCCAGGGCTGGAAAGACGTTTTCCCCTGGTGCATTGTGCAGGCCAGGTGTATTTTCAGTGCTTCCCTTTGCTCTGCAGCACCAAGTGGAAGGGGATGTCAGAGGCAGGCAGTGAGACTTGATGGATCATCAGTTTGTTCTCCCGTGACACATCCTGAGCCAGACTGTGTCCCTGTGTACTCTGGTGAAGTCACTGTGTAGCTTTGAAAAAAAAATCCACATTAGTTCTTGTCAGCAGCCCTTCAAGCTGCCATCCATCATCTGCTGGGCACCTGACTGCAGCCATCCCACAGGAGCTGGGGTTGGAGGGATTCGAGGGAAAGGTGGTTCAGGTATGGAAATGGAGCAGTTTTCCAGCTGGGCTGTAACGGGGGGTGATGCCTGAGGTAACCTGGACTCGTGGAGTCCAGCCTGGATGGGTTTCTGGCCTCTGTGGTTTTTCATCACACTTGGGTTGAGCAAAAATCAGTGCAAATGTAACTGAGGGCTGAATTCTGCTGTTATTTAGGGCAGAGCATTGCCCTCCCCCTCTGGTGCTTCCCACAGGAGCCCAGTTTGGTGCTGGGAATGCACCCAACCGCTCAGTCCAGTGGATAGAAGGAGTTGAGAAGGACAACCAGGAAAACCCCAGCGGGGTGGGAGCTTCCCTGTATCCCTCACTCTGCATTTCCCACCTCCTGCAGTGCCACAGAACAACCCAGAACCTCTGATGCCTCTTCCTGCAGCCCTGCCTGGATCTGTGCCTTTTCCAAGGTGGGAATTCATCCCACCTTGGAATCCCTGTGCTTTCAGCAGGCACTAGGAGCACGTTTGGGAAGAGCCCGGGAATTCATCCCACCTCTGGCTGCTGCAGGTGCAGCCCGAGGGGACACCAAACAACAAAATGGATTTGGGATCACACAGTTATTCCCCGGACATCTCCCCCCTCAGAGCCCCTGCTCAGTCCCAGCTTTGCCAGATGAGGTTGGCACCAGCCTGGTGGTGCCTTCTCCTCCTCCAGCACCACTGGACGTGGCCCTGAGGTCACTGAGATCCTGCTCCTTGGATTTGTATCTGCTTCCTTAAAGGAAACCTGGTGGCACATTCAGATCATCAACCATCCCATGGAGTCATATCCTGCAATCATGGAATGGTTTGGGTTGGAAGGGACCTTAAAGCTCACCCAGTTCCACCCCCTGCCACGGACAGGGACATCTTCTGCTATCCCAGGTTGCTCCAAGCCCCGTCCAGCTGGGAATAGAAGCACCTTTTGTGACAAATAACCATGGAATTTTAGACTACTTAATGTCTGTTACTGTATTTGCTTATTAAAAAATTAATATACAAAATTACACAGGAGCAGACACTAAAATGTATAAACAGATGTTTTTCCTCTAGGAATTGCCCTAAATTGAACTTGCTTGTGACGGCCACATCCAGGGTGCTTTCCAGGGAATGTGAAAGCCAGGACATCTCAGTCACAGCTTCTCAGTGTTTGGGCCAGTCTGGTGTGAAGCTCCTGTCTCAACGATCCTGAGTTGTGCTCCAAATTCCAGGGATTCTCAGCCAGGCTTTGATCTGGCCACGTTCCCCTGACAGCTGAATTCCAGCACCATGGAATCATTTAGGTTGGAGAAGCCCTTGAAGGTCATGAAGTCCCCCAGACCACCACTGCCCCATGCCCCCAAGTGCCACATCTTTTAAACCCCTCCAGGAATGGGGACTCCACCTGGGCAGCTGTGCCAGGGCTGGACAACCCTTTCTGTGAAGAAATTTTCCCAGTGTCCAACCTGAACCTCCCCTGGTGGAAGAAGAACCCAACCCTGTCCCCAGTGAGTGACGTGGGTGAAACCCAGGAATTAAAAAGCAGAAGGAGCTCTGCTGTGGATTTTGCTGGAACTTTCCTCTCCAGCTTTGAGAGAAATGACTTAATTACAGTTTTTTGCAGAACCCCAGTAGAGAATGTCACTGCATGGAATTTCTCCCTCAATGGAGAGGTGATGGCTGGGGACACTGCTGAACAGGAAAGAGTTGCAACAGTGTAAAATTTTTGGGAGTAGGCACAATCGTGGAATGTTAATGATAATTTCATGTGCCCTGGCCCACCCATCCTGCCAGTTCTCACTGTTAGGATGTTTTCATGGTGCATGGAAGCAACTCCTTTTGGAGCACAGGTATTCCATGAGTGAAACTGGGGAACCTCGGGAAAACACACCGGGATGATGGAGGTCAGGTCTGTCCTAAAGGGTGGGTTGTGTCCATCTCTCCAGCTGGGACGATGACAAGAGGAGGATGCCTTTAACACGGACATAAGGTTGTTATTTCCTAAGGTTGTTATTTTTTGGGAAGGAAAATAACACTTTGCACTAATAACACTCGGGGCCATCATTTGGCCTTTGCTCTTGGAGACTGAATTAGGAGGGAAGTTGGGACTCCCTGGATGAGGGAGAGTGTGGCTGGGATCTCACTTGGGGAATGCTCATTATTGAATTAATTTCTTCAGAACACCCCTGACATGAGGAGCTTGTGAGTGCTGAGGCCTGCAGGAGGTGGAGGGAGAAAGATCCACTGGAAACTCTCCAAGGAATAGACTTCCCAAATTCCACCTTTCCTTTTTCAAACGACCGCCCCTTTGGTGAAGGAATTTTGGTGAAGAGACTTTGCGTCCTACAAACACTTAAACCCGGGGGTTGCTGCCCTGTGACACTTCTCCCTTGTGCCTTACAGAGTTCACTGCTTCCACTACCTGATCCCTCTGGCTAAACAAGGGAATTATGCCATCGTGGCCAACGTGGAGAGCATGGACTACGACCCGCTGGTGGTGCGGCTCAACAAGGACATCAGTGCCATCGAGGAGGCCATGAGTGCCAGCCTCCAGCAGCACAAGTTCCAGTACATCTTCGAAGGTCAGGCACCTCCCAATCCCTTCCTAATGAAGGGCTTTTTGTTCTCATCCCAAAGCTCCACGGAATTCCTGCTGGGGGTCAGGCAGGCTGTGGTGCTGTTGTCACCCAGGGAACAGGGATGAGTGAGGCCCGTGTGGGGTTTGACAGGCTGGGGGTGCTCACCTGGAGAAGGGAAGGCTCCAGGGAGGCCCCAGAGCCTAAAGGGGCTCCAGGAGAGCTGGAGAGGGGCTTGGGACAAGGGATGGAGGGACAGGACACAGGGAATGGCTTCCCACTGCCAGAGGGCAGGGTTAGTTGGGATATTGGGAAGGGATTCCTGGCTGGGAGGGTGATGAGGCCCTGGCACAGGTTTCCCAGAGAAGCTGTGGCTGCCCCTGGATCCCTGGAAGTGTCCAAGGCCAGGTTGGAGCAACCTGGGATAGTGGGAGGTGTCCCTGCCATGGCAAGGGATGGGCTTTAGTGTCTCTGGGATTCTGTGATTCCCTATTTGTTTGAGGAGAGGGAAGTGACTCCACACAGAGCCACGGGAACCATTCACACCCCACTGAGGCTGAAATTCATGCCCATGGTCTTAATGAAATGTGGGCACCTCTTAAACCCAGGTTTGGGATTTATAAACAGCCCATGCTGGCTGCCTGTACGTGAACATAAATCCTTAATTTAGACTTTTAATTGGCATCTGGGCTTGTCCAGACCTGGGCAGTGTGAATCAGGCTGGGTTTTTGCTATCTGTGAATTTCCCAGGGAAAACACCACCCTTGATAAGAGATTAAAATGCTGTGTTTTTATAGGAGCTGCAGTGATCCATTGCTCTGCCCAGGCCGGGAGAGGGACTGGAAGGGACATTATGATTATAAATCAGTGGTTATGACAACACAGCTGTGAGTTTTGGGGCAGTTGCGTATTTTTGCTAAAGAAGGGAGCACCGAGGAAAGCCCAAAAATGCACAGGGGAGATACTGAGGGCTGTTCCCAGGCAGAGTCCAGTTATCCCTTGATCCATGTACCAGTGAACAGTGCTCATTCCTGGGTTTTACCACGAATTAATGGCCCTAAATGCCTTCACCCTTGCAGGTTTGGGCCACCTCATCTCCTGCATCCTCATCAACGGCGCCCACTACTTCAAGCGCATCAGCGAGTCCGGGATCAAGAAGATGTGCAGGAACATCTTCATCCTGCAGCAAAACCTGACCAACATCACCATGTCCCGGGAGGCCGACCTGGACTTTGCCAGGTGAGCAGACAGAGCCCCACCTTGGCTTTGTTTTGGTGTCCACACAAACCAGAGGTGGCTCCTTCCCAGAGTCTCAGCTCGTGACTGGGTGGGCGTCAAGTTCAGCACAGAGAAGCGTTGGTGGCAATATTTGCTCTCCTCTGGCTGAGCGACATTCAGAGGGACCTAAAATCACAGAAGCAGGGAATTTATTAAGGTTAGGAAAGGCCTGCAAGGTCATCAAGTCCAAGCATGGATCACCTGAGCTCCTACCAAAGTGTCCGAGCTTGGCCATTCCTTGGGGGATTCTCCAAAGAGCAAAACCCAGGCAAGGAAAAGCTTCCATAGGTAGTGGGTAGAACTGAAACTGGATGAAAATGGGGCCTGGATTCATGCCCAGGTCTGAAATATTTTGGTTTGTTGAAGGTTCAGGGTCACCAGATTCAGGTTGGCTTGAAGGGATGTCTCCTTTCAAGTTCTGTTATCTTGAAATAGAAGTAGCAGCAAAATCAACCCAACAGTGAGTGTGACAGACCCCTGCAAACTTCTCACACAGTTCTGGGATTTGTTCACTAAAGGAGGATTGAGGAATGAGCAGATGGGTGGAAGCAAACCCTGAGCAGTGGTTGGCACCTGGGCTCAGGGTGTGACGTCAGCTGATCCTCTGTGCTTCAGGAACGGCAGCTGAGCCCAAAAAGCAGCCACAGGAACAGCCTGGAACCTGCAAATTAAGGAATGTAGCTCAGGGGAGAGCGGTTTGTGTGGCACTTGGATGTGACCCAGCCCAAGGCCTGGGAAGACTCGGGGCCATCATTTGGCCTTTGCTCTTGGAGACTGAATTAGGAGGGAAGTTGGGACTCCCTGGATGAGGGAGAGTGTGGCTGGGATCTCACTTGGGGAATGCTCATTATTGAATTAATTTCTTCAGAACACCCCTGACATGAGGAGCTTGTGAGTGCTGAGGCCTGCAGGAGGTGGAGGGAGAAAGATCCACTGGAAACTCTCCAAGGAATAGACTTCCCAAACTCAGTCTTCCCTTTTTTAAATGACCACCCTTTGGCGAAGAAATTTTCCTGATATCCAACCGAAACCTCCACTGGCACAACTTGAGGCCATTTCCTTTTGTCTTTTTCCTTGTGGGAAGAGCCCAACCCCCCCTCCCACAGCAGCTTTGTGCAGATTCCTTCCCATCCTATAAATTCAGCAACATTTCTTTTTTAGCTTTCATGACTGCATCGCTTCCCTCTTTCTTTTGGGGCGTAATTCCGTGATCTGAGGAGTCTGCTTTATTCCTTTGTTCTTCAGGTGACTCCTGAATGTTTCTTATCCCGATTTTCCTGTTCCGTAAACAAGGCTCTGGTGCATCCAAACCCTGCCCTGCTCACCTGAATTCACAATTACCTGAGCAGGTTCTCACGTCACCCCAGGGACTCCACTTACCCAGGTCTATTCCAACTATTAAATAAACATTACACTTCACCTCCAGGAAGCACAAAATAACATCAGGGCAGGATAAAAGTGATTTGTGCCTCTGTGATACGGCTCATGCAGGAATCTCTAAATGCTCTGTGCTGTAGTGAACTCCCAGTTTTGCCTTTTTAAAGGTGAGCGTGGAGAGCAAGTGGTTTTGTCATGTGTGGGAGGGGCAGAGCTGATGGAGAAATCCTCACGCCCCTGCTCTCCCTTCCCCCTGCACCTCCTGGTAACTGGGATAAATTCCCTCCCTGCTCCACTTCTCCAGGGAACTGTGGGATCCTGAGTGGGAGAGGAGACTTCCAACCCTGCCTTGGTGTTCCTGTGTCCGTGGCACTCAGGGTTCAAGAGGCAATTAGCCACAATTAACAATCAGTGCATCACTCCCCACACGTTAAATCCCATACATTAANTCACTCCCCACACGTTAAATCCCTCTCCATACATTAAATCTCAGTTCTGGAACAGATCCTGTGAGGGTTTTTTCCTGAAACTGAACCCATTTGAAGCCCCACGTGCTCGAGTTTATAGGAGAGACTAAACCAGTTGAGAAAGGACCAAAAGTCCTTCAAAAGACTTCCCTGGATGTTGCGCTTTTCATTTTGCTTTTATTTTTCACTTCTGATCCAGTCTTCAAAGCTTTTTAGGGGCCTCAGAGAGCACTGGGCACCCCCTTTCTTCTCTGCTCAGTGACTGAGGCAGTAGAAATCCCAACCAGGGATGGAAGGGGAAGATCCTTCTCCTCTGAAGCCAAAATCATGTGGAGGATTCACAGCAAAACCTCAACACAGGTAACACTTGTTGAGGCTCTTGCTGCTTAAACCCCATTTTTCCAAAGCTCTGTAACCTGCAGGTGACAGCAGCAGCATTTGCTGCTTTGGGAATAGCCCCGTGGCCAGGGGAAAATGTGTTTTAAATGAGTTTTGCTTTAAGATTCTCAGCTCAGGGTAGGGAAACTCTCAGCAGAGCATCAGGCAGCAGAGCTGGAGCACGTTCCCATTGAAAAAAAAGTGGAATTGCCAAGTTGTGTGAGCTCTAGCAAGGAGTTTCTCCACCAGGAGAAGGGGTGAAACAGGCTGGTTCTGACTGCTGAGGTGTCACAAAGGATTTGGAGCATTGGCTAAATTTCCTGCAAATATTAATAGGTTTTTCACTCCTATGTGTGCTCAGTATCTAGGCCAGCAGAAATGCAGGCAGTCCACTCCTGGATTAAGGAAAAAGCAGGATTTTTCTCCCTGTGTGTAATATCCAGGCATGTGCTGCAAAGTCTGGGCCTGAGCGTGAGCTCCAAATACCTCCAAATTTCCGAGGTTTCACACCCAGGCTTAGATTTATGGCATGAGAGGGATTAAAACTCAGCTTCACATTTGAATTCCTTCTTTTCCTGCTGTTGAAGACATTGCTGTTGGATATTGGCTCTGACACGTCCCTGTAGCAGATGTGGCACCTGCATTGTCACTCCAGAGAAATCCCTGGGGACAAGGCACAGGGAGAAGCCAGCAGAGCACCAGTTGCTCCTGATTTGGCCATCAATAAGCCCAAATCATGGAGTCACAGGATCACTGAGGTTGGAAAAGCCTTCCTAGCCCATCCAGTCCAAGCTGTGCCTGATCCCCACCTTGTCCCCAGTCCAGAGCTCTGGGTGCCACATCCAGGAATTCCTTGGACACCTCCAGGGATGGGGACTCCAAACCTCCCTGGGCAGCCCCTTCCAATGCCTGATCACCCTTTCCATGAAGGAATTTTGCCATTATCCAACCTGACCCTCCCCTGACACATCCTGAGGCCGTTCCCTCTCCTCCTGTCCCTGTTCCCTGGGAGCAGCTCCCAAATCCCCCCCTGGCTGCCCCCTCCTGTCAGGGACTTGTGCAGAGCCAGAAGGGCCCCCCTGAGCCTCCTTTGCTCCAGGCTGAGCCCCTTTCCCAGCTCCCTCAGCTGCTCCTGCTGCTCCAGTCCCTTCCCAGCTCCGTTCCCTTCCCTGGACACGCTCCAGCCCCTCAAAGGATCTGGGGAACACTCCTGTTACTCAAAATCCATCTTTATTTCAAGGCCAGGTTGGACAGGGCTTGGAGCAACCTGGGATAGTGGAAGGTGGCCCTGCCCATGGCAGGGGGATGGAATGAGATGATCCTTCTCATCCAAACCATTCCATTATTCTGTGAGAGGGGAGGATGGGGAAGTTTAGGACGGAGGGTGAAGTTGGAATTTGAGCTTTCTTTCAAACCAGTGTCAAACTGTGCATCACTGTTGGGTTGGATGCCAGGGCCATGGTGCCACACAGGGTGGTGGAAGAGACTGGAGTGGGTTTGGGAAGCAGTGGATCTGCCTCAGCTCTGCCCTGGCTCCTGATCTACATCCTGGTTTCCTTGGAGGTTTGAGTGAATCCCAGCAGATGCCAACCCTCGGGTTTAGGATCAGCTCAGTCAGTGACAGAGGTGCCCCTGTGCTGCAGCTTCCAGTGCAAGCAGCAAATTGCTGCAGGTGGAAGTGGCAGGGTTGTCCCATCCAGCTCTGATTCGTGCATGGGAAGACCTGGAAAACACCCTGGGAGCAGTGTCTGAACTGCACCAGCAGGATTTTGGGAGGGGGGCTTCATTTCAGGGCACGGCTCTGGTTTGGATGCTCGGCATCCAGGGCTCCCCTCCCGGCCTGGCTGGCTGGCAGGGGAGTGTCTTGCTCCACGATCCCAGATTTCGGCCTGTTCCCTGATGCACAGGGCTGTCCCAGGCAGGAGCAATCAGCAGTGACCTGCTGCCATCTACTGGGAGCTGCCGAGGGGAAGGGAGGCCTTCAAACATCCCAGTGATCTGAAGGAAGACTTCGTCATTGCCAAATGTCGTTCCTGTGGCCGACCTGACTCTTGGTGAACACAGACACAGCAGGCCGGGTTTGTGCCTGGGTGCCCAGGCTGCCTGAGGATGGAGCTGGTGGAGGGAATCTCCCTCTGGGAGCCATCCTTGATCCTTGGTTTGTGTGAGGTGCAGCAGATCCTGGCCTGGATCCCTTTGTTCAGAGGCAGCTGTCCCTGCAGTGCTGCTGTGAGGCTCCTCCGCTGCCTGTGGGTGAGGGAAGCCTCTCAGGTGTTCTCCTGGGGGCTGCACTCAAGCCAGGACTAAATTGGGGTGTTTTAAATCATGCACTTGGAGTAAAACCCGCGTTAGCTGGGTAAACAGGGCTCTGTAATTCCCTCACTTTACAGCCCAAGTCGTGTGAAAGGTAAAATCCCCAAAGCTTTGCAGTCTGGATCCCAGGAAAACCCTTCCCTGCAGGGGAGCCAGGAGCAGAACAGGCTCTAGAGAAAAGCTTCTCCTTGCTGACAGCGTGGGAAAGTCCAGAGTTATCCCCATCACAGACTGGACTGGTGTGTGGAGCATGGCCTTGGTTTGGGTTTGCTCCTTTTAATTAACAAAGCTGCTTTGGTTTTCAATTAAGGACTTGGTTACAACAAAATCCATGTTTTCTTTTCCTTTCTTTTCTGCCTTGTTTGCTCTCCCCCCCCACCCCCCCGTAGTTTCCGCTGAGCTTTGATCTCAGTGCAGGTTTAATTAGCTGTAATTAGTGGTTTCACTGCATTAACCAAAAATCTCAATCACAGAGGATTAAAAATCACCCCTCAGCTTGATGCCCTCCTCCTCCCCTTCCTCGTTCTGCTTCCCCAGGGGGATTTGGGAATCAGAGGGTCCCAGTATGGCCCTTTCCCAGAGGGGGCTGTCCCTGCATCCCAAACTGCTGCCCTGTGATGGACTCCTTAACCCTTCATAGAACAAATCACCCATCCATGGATTTAATTCCCAGTTAAATCTGCGGCTGCCACGAGTTTCAGTGTGACACCGACCCGTGCCTTCACAGCATTCCATAGAGCACTTCAGGGGTCTCTCCCTGCTTTCCGTACACTTGGAATTTTGTTTAGGTTGGAAAAGTCCCCGAAGATCATGGAGTCCAACAATTCCCAGCGCTGCCAAGGCCACCACTGCTCCATGTCCCCAAGTGCCACATCCACAGGGCTTTGAAATCCGGGATGGGGANAAATCCTTCCAGGGATGGGGACTCCACCACTGCTCTGGACAGCCCTTTCCATGAAGAAATTCCTGCTGATGTCCAACCTGCCCCTCCCCGGCACATCCTGAGGCTGTTCCCTCCCATCCTGTCCCTGTTCCCTGGGAGCAGATCCCAAATCCCCCCTGGCTGCCCCCTCCTGTCAGGGACTTGTGCAGAGCCAGAAGTTCCCCCTGAGCCTCCTTTGCTCCAGGCTGAGCCCCTTTCCCAGCTCCCTCAGCTGCTCCTGCTGCTCCAGCCCCTTTCCAGCTCCGTTGGTCTTTTCAGCCAGGTGCCAGCTCCAGACTTCCTAAACTTTCAGCTCCCCCAGTCCTGCCTGAGCTCCTGGCAGCTGTGGCATGGCCACATCCTTGGCTGAAGCTGCCCAGCTCCTCAGCACAGGATGGAGAGGAGATTTTGGGAGATGTGACCCTGTGCTGGGGAAACCCTGCTCTTCTCCGTGGATGTGCTCTCAAATATCCCTCCCCAGGACAACACCTGATGGATGCTTTTCCAGCCTCAGCTGGAAAACCAGCTCCAAAACACCTTGTGTTTTGTTTGCCATGCAAAAAGCATCACCAGGCCCCAGCAAAAGCTCAGCAGCCCTTTACAGCTCATCATCAAACAGGAGGAGAGCAGCTCTGAGGGCTCCGTGGAAGTTTGGGATACCCCAGACCCTCCACAAACACCACCTTCCTCCTGTCTGGCACAATAAATCAGAGCAGGGAAACCACCCAG
The DNA here is from genome assembly GCA_013400975.1 of Atrichornis clamosus. NCBI lineage: Eukaryota > Metazoa > Chordata > Aves > Passeriformes > Menuridae > Atrichornis > Atrichornis clamosus. The sequence goes on along the minus strand of WBMZ01004604.1, from coordinate 120,246 downwards.
CTTTGGGTGGATCACGTTTTGGGGGTTGCTGCAGCTTTTTCCCTGGTTTTGGCGGGATCAGCTCCAGGGTCTGGTTGGGGACAGGCCTTGCAAAAGCTGTGCTGGCACAGCTGGGGGAGAGAGAGCAAACAAGGACGTGGGAAGCTCCAAAATCATAATGGTCCTGAGAATGGAGCTCTGTCTTAAATCAGGGTGAGATATCAGGGGTGAGGAAGGGAACTGCTCAAGGTTGGAACAGCCAGCACATCCTCATGCTGAAGTCACTGCTCTTCCCACACCATCCTTGGGCCACTTGGCCTCACTCCAGCCTGAGGATGGATAACTTCAGTTCCCAGGTCTGCTGAGTAACAGATTCCTTATTCCTGGCATGTGTCTGGGAAGTGCTTTGCCTGCTGCTGATGCTCCACATCAGGAGAAAGCTCCAAAATGCCCCAGTGGTGGTAGAGCAGATGTCTGGAAGTGAAGAGCCTGGCTCGGGCGGGGGGGAATGACATTTCTGGTGTTTGTCCTTAAGTCATTTTCACACGATGGGAGCACCTGAGCACATGGAAACGGAAAGAAAAGTGGCTGAACCACAGCACAACACCCCCCTTCCTTGGGGGACTGCATGGATGGAAATTCCTCAAGGAGGGAATTGTGTTGGCTTTGTAGTTAAAACACACACGTGGACATGTGGGCCAAGAGCAGCACTCGAGTCCAAGAAGTGTTTAAGCCTGAGTTGAACTTTCAGGTGTGTGTTGGCTCATTGAACTGAGGAATCAGAGGCCTCAGAGCCCATCCAGGGCCACCCCCTGCCGTGGGCAGAGACACCTTCCACTATCCCAGGTTGCTCCAAACCCCATCCAGCCTGGCTCTGAGCACTTCCAGGGATGGAATACTTGCTCCATAACCAGAGATCCACCACAGCCACGTCTCTACTGGAGGTTGCCCTCAGTCCCCTTCACAAAGGCAAGAATTTAGAGAGTGATTTTTCTGAATTGGTTTAAATTCCCTTTGGAATGAGCTGAGGGGGCTCCTGGGAGTGCCTGTTGCTTCCCCACGAGGATCAGGGAGCAGAGGTGACCTGCTCAGGTGGAATTATCCATGGCACATCTGTTGCCAGGCAGGATGAGCCCCTCCATGGCTGTTGGTGACTTTGCAGGTGACAAATCAATCCTTGAGCATCCTCACCAGGGCTTTACACCCTGTAGCAACCCCGTTGTCCCTGGATTAGGGGCTGCATTAATACAGCAGCTCCCCCGATCCCTGAACACTCTGGGATGTGGGAAGTCACTCATCCACTCTCCATGGGAATCACTCCATGTGCCAGAGGAAGCCTCTGAAAATACCAGCAGCTTCTGGAAGGCTCCTGCGCAGCCTTTCTGTTGACTCAATGCTTTATTTTGATCAGGCATTTCAGCCCTTCCCCGAGGCACTTTTAATCTTCACACTGTAACCTTTAAAAGAGAGAGGTTTTAGTGGCCTCTGTAATGATTTTCATTGCCTGGCTGGGGAAGTCTGAGTCGCTCCGAGTAAAGAGATTAATTCAATTTTCCTAAACTGGAAATGGACTGAAAAACTGAGAGGCTTCATTGACTTTCCTTTGCTCGGTTCTGGGTGCGTTAGGGAAACGATCAATGGGGGTGAACTTCTCAGCCAGCAGAAAGCAGCGTTCCCATTTCCAGGGAAGCAGCTCAGGAAGGTGGGAATAAACATTTTTAAGGCGTCTTTTTGGCCAGAGCACGTCCCTCCTCTGCATGAAAAACATCAGGATGTATTCTCCTGGCAGTGAATTACAAAGAAATCCCTCATTTCTCCCCGAGGTGACAGTCTTTTGCTGATATGTGCTTTCTTGAGACTAATAAGTTTTGAATGTCGGCAGGGGAAGGGAGGGGGGAGAAAAAAAATCCAAGTAATTACTCTGTGTTCCCAAGCTCCTTATTTGTGTAGGTGCACGTGTGTTTATCTCCCTCTGTCATGCTGCATTGCTAATGGTAATTAAAGGGAAGGGATTTTTCTTGTCAGAAGTTTTTCTGCTTATTTTCCACCTTCAGTGGCTTTGGCCTCGGTGCCGACGCTTTGCCACCGGGCAGGTACTTGTGGAGCTGCTTTCATTCCCGGTCCCAGTTTAGGGACTCTGGTTGGATCATTTTGTTTATCCAGGCCTCTGGAACGTTGGTTTTCTTTGCACGTCCTGGGGGTGTCAGTCCTGGTGTCAGGCCACTGTCAGCTGGGGAATCACGGAGCCAATAAATTGGCTTTATTTGCACAGAGTTTGGGTTGTGGGTGGCGGCAGCCAAAATACGGAGCAAACCCGCGCGGCCCGTGGTGGGCAGTGGGGTGGGATGTGCTGCCCGCGGGCTCTGGCTCCTTGGGAAGCCCACCCAGGACACGTTGGCTGTGGCTCAGAGGGTGGGACACGGAGCTCTGCCAGGTTTGCAGCCTCTCCACACAGGGGAGGGGACTCCACTTCCTCCCTGCCCTTCGTTTGTCACATGAACCATGGAAGGCGTGGGCTGGGGAAGAGGCCACAGGGCTTTCCCCCAGGCTGCAGTCTTAGGCCAGGTTTTAAGTCTGGATCAGGAGACCAAAACGGCAATTCCACCACGGTGTCCAGGTTCTGAATTCCCTTTTCTTCTTTTTTAGATTTTTCTTACACAGGAATAGGAAGAGGGCTGTGAAAGCTGATTTTTAGGGGCCTGTGTGTGTGGTGGATCCACCACTAACTCAAACCATGAAGGGTCTAAGCAGGATTCCATGTGCAGACAGAGCAGCTTTATCTGCTCGCTTGCTCTAAAACTCCCATAGGAACATTCCAGCAATCCTCTCCTCTCCCAGGACCTTCTCCTCCTGCCTTCACCTGATTCCCTGCCCTTCCACTGCCTCAGGCTCTGGAAATCTCCCCAAGCATCCCGCAAGTGTTGGGCTGCAGCCCTGGCAGCGTGCAGGGATGGAAATGGGATCCAATGGAAGTCCCAGCCAGGAAGAACAGGGAATTCAGTTGGTTTTCCTTAGTTCAAAGAAACTTGCTTAGAACAGCAAAGAGTGGCACCAGCACAAGGAATGGGCTTCAGTGGATTGTCTACATTTGGAATCATGGAATCATTTGTGTTGGAAAAGCCCTCTGAGATCACGTCCAGCCATTAACCTGTCACAGCCAAGGCCACCACTGATCCATGTCCGCAAGTGCCACATCCACAGGGCTTTGAAATCCCTCCAGGAATGGGGACTCCACCAGGGCTGGACAACCTTTTCTGGGAAAGAAACTTTCCCTAATATCCAAGCAAAACCTCCCCTGGCATGACTTGGGGCTGTTCCCTCTTGTCCTGTCCACTTGGGAGAAGAAATCAACCCTCAGGTTGAGCTTGAACAAACATCCAGAGGCATCCCACGGGAACAATTCCCCCTGGGAGTGTGTGTGAATGTGAGCTCCGTGTCTGAGCTCTCCCATGACCTGCCTGGATCTCCTGTTTGGGCTATAAATTGCTTTTTTTGCTTCAAGGTGGGCTCTGTGCTGAGGTCGTGTTCTGGGAGGTTCTGATGAGATGCCCAACAAGCAGCTTTGAGGGGAAGGACAGATTTTTAAGGAGGGAATTGGTGTGACACACACACACAAAAAAAAGAACTGACAAAGAAAAAAAAAAAGGGAGAACCATCAGTGTGCGATGAACAACCATCCCAGGCATTTGTGTGCAGCTGAAGGAAAGGTAAATACTGGATTGTCAGCTTGAGATGCATCTCTATTGCCTGGCTCCAACCTGCAAATGGAAGCAATTAGAAAAATGTCCTGCTTTTCTCACAGGGGGCTGCCTCTTCCCAGCACGAGCCCCACAGACAGAAAGACACAGGAGAGCCCTGAAGTAGCAGATTGGTTTGCCCTGTCAGTCAGATCTCATCCGAACCTGCAGTGCCTCAGACCCCCTTATCTGCTGGGGAATAGCTGATACCAGACCCCCTTATCTGCCGGGTGATAGTGGTGGAGTGGCTGCCCATCACTTCTCTGGGCTCTGCACTCAAATATTCCACAGGTCTCTGTCACTTAATTAAAGTCAGGAGTGAGGCTCTTCGAGCTGCTGATGGCACCCTGGCATCAGGAATGTTTCCCTGGAAGGTGTGGGAGCAGGCAGGAATGGCTGGCAGGGAGTGAAGTGTCAGTGCTGGGGCACAAAGGGGACAGTGAGGACCTGGCCAGGCCTGGGAGTGGGGCTTGGAAAGTGAGAGGAGAGAGGAGCAGGGGGAGCAATGGCCCAGGGGCAGTTCCTGGTGGGATTGAGGAGGGAAAATGAGGAAAGGACAGAAATAGCACAGCTGAGAGGACCACCAGGGTCCATGACACAGGGTTGGGGCAGAGCAGGATCTCGGGAGCAGGGCCCAGGAACAGCAGGGACAGAGAGTCCCAGCTCCTTTGAGTCATTCAGGGGAGGTTTGGATTGGATTTTAGGAGCATTTTTTCACAGAAAGGGGTGCAAAGCACTGGAGCAGGCCGCCCAGGGCAGTGGTGGAGTGGCCATCCTTGGAAGTGTTCAAAAATATGTGGATGTGACATTTGGGAACATGGTTTGGTGGTGAAATGGTAGCACTGGACACCTGTATTTAGGCAGATTGAGGTACATTCCTCCATTCCCCTCTACAGTTAATTACTGTTTAATCACCCAGATCTTTAACTCACTGACTTTTGGTCTGGTTTGGAGTTTTTGGCCAGCTCAGGGCTAGCAGTGAGTCCTGTTGCAAAGCCACCCGTGGTAGTTGGTGTCCCTCAATAAGGATTTCCACCACGCCGTGCATCCTGCAGCCAGGAGTTGCATTGTTCACCCTGTGCTGAGGATCAGTGCCTGAGGGTGTGCAGGCCATTCCAGGGGGTGGGATCTGTAAAATTCCCAGCTGTCACAGTATCTTCAGGATTTGTTCTCCCTGGCCAAAGAAAGTTCAGAGATGGTTGTTCCATGGCCCAAGTGCTGAGGGCTGGGGGCTCCTGGGGACCTTCCTCTCTCACTGGTGCTGAAGCATTGATGACCATGGGGGAACTGCCCTCATTCCAGGGAATGTTCTCATCAATCAGCCCATCTCCTGGCTCTGGGATCACAGAATCATGGAATGGTTCGGGTTGGAAAGGACCCTAAAGATCATTTCCTTCCAACTCCCTGCCATGGGCAGGGACACCTTCCACTAGTCCAGGTTGCTCCAAGTGCCTCACCACCCTCACAATAAGCCCTTTCCTCCTTACATCCAACCCAAATCTCACCTTTTTTAGTTTAAAACGGCTTCCCTTTGTCCTGTCACTATCTGTGGCCTGTGTAGAAAGTTGCTTTCCAACATTTTTAATTAATTCTCCCTAAGGACTGAACAGCTGCTAAGAGTTTGGGATGGAACCAAGGTCTTCCAGGCTCCATGGAGTCAGCTGGGGACAATTCAGCATTTTCTGACTCATGGATGAACAGCTCCACATCTTCTTCTCCCTTCCCTCTGCTCCCCTTTCTCCCTCATGCAGTAGAATCATTTTGGGGGGATTCAGCCACCCCCGTGGTTTTCTCCATGAGCTTTCCCAGTAAAGGCCTGGTCCATCTGAGTTGGATTTTGGTGTGACTGTCATAATTACCCTCCGACTTCCACCCTCGAGTGAGATGAGAAGTCCCTAAAGGAGAGCTGTGATTTTTGCAGTAAAAAAAAAAAAAAAAAGAGTAAACTGAGAGATGATTCTTCAGTGCCAAAGGCTCCAGGGCACGAGCGAGCGGGGAATGCAGAGCAGGCAACGCTGCCTGTCCAAGGTGGGGCCTCTGCTGAGGCTGACATTAAAAATTCCGACTCAAACGCAGGAAACACGGAGTGAAGGAGGTGAATTATTGATGGAGAGTAAGGATTACCATATCTGACAGATGGAGGCTGTCTGAGAACATTTTGCAGAGCGGCATCTGCACTGTGCCTGATTGGCGTCGCTGAACTTTCGCACGTCAGATGTCGAATATCAACACACAAACTCTGATGTAGCAATTAAATCTGTCCTGTAATGAACCTGGCCTTCGTGGCCAGGAGAGATCCACACGCTCAGGTGAAGTCCAAATGCCTCCATTTTTATTTTTTAGGGAGATGTTTAAATAATTGCATCCAGAGCACTACACTGAACATACACACGTGCGATATCAACGTTTAGATATATTCAGGAAATGATGTGCATTGTATAATCTCTAATCTCTTACTCACATTTTACTGAAGGCTGTAAAGCTCCCCTTCTATTTTATAGTTTGCATTCCAGATTTGAGATCAGACAACGCAAAAAGAGCCCTAAAATTCAGCTGCCACCTCACGTCACAGCAGTGCATTCGCACCTCAAGCTGCAGTCGGTCTCTCAAGCGCACACAGAAGTCACAGATCAGTCACGGGTTTTGCGTTGTCATGTGTGGAAAAACAAAGGGAAGGAGAAAAGAAGTGCAAATAATAGCAAGTTTTGGGCTTTCGTGGAGAACAGCTTGTATTGTGAAGAAGCAAGATGTAAAATATGGCTTTTCTAATCAGATGCAGTGCCTTTGGATCCCAGGTTGTTTTCGTAAGCCCAGCACAACGTGGTAAATGGTTGTGTTTTTCTGCCATCTGTTAACTGGGGCGCTGGGGGAAATTCAGTCTTCCTTCACTGGTGGCATGCGAATGTGCAGGTTCTGGGAATCATCAGGAAAATGTGCCTTTTGTCCCTGGAGGGGGCTCGAGGCTGGAATCTGGGAGGTTACTCAGCGAGCATCACTGTTAGGAAAAATCTCTTCAGCCAAAGGTTGCCCAGCCCTGGCACAGCTGCCCGGGGCAGGGGTGGAGTCCCCATCCCAGGGATTTAAAATCCACGTGGATGTGGCACTTGGGGACATGGAGCAATGGTGGCCTTGGCAGTGCTGGGAATGGTTGTACTCAAGGATCTGAAAGGTTTTCTCCAAGTTGGATGATTCTGTGATTCCATGACTCTGTGGGGTGGCTGTTCCTGGGTTGGACACACAAGGAACTTCCCTCTGGCCCCATAATCACAGAATGGATGAGGTTGGAGGGGACCACAGTGGGGTCATCTGGTCCTTCTCAACCTCAGAGCAGCCTCTGAGGGAACAGGGAAGTTCTGGACGTGGTGCCTCACAAGGGCTGCACAAACAGGAACTGGAAGAGGTTCATAAACGAATAAATTAATAAATCTGGAAAACTCCAGGTTCAGTTCTCACAGCAGAGCCCCTTTGGGAGCCTGGAGGTTCTGTACAGTTGGAAGATGCGTCTCTGGAAGGAGATGAAAAGCAGTTCAGAGCCATTGCTCTGCTTTTGATGGCTCTGAACTACTCCAGCAGTCTGGAAGCAGTGCAGGGATTCTCCTCTCACTCTGCAGGAACCAGTTTTGTTTCCAAGCAGTCACTGTTGCACTGCAGTGCAACCTGGATGGAAAAAGTGGTGAGCAAGGGGATGCATCTCTAGGATATTCCATGAGCGAGATGAGCAGTCCTGGTTTTTCCATGCAGTGGAGAGTGGAGATAGAAACCACATCTACATCTCCGGGTCTCACCCTGCACTGACATTGCCGTGATAATATTTTTGTTTAAAATGCTCAGATTTGTGCTGTCCGGCGAAAAATATTGTAGTGGAGATCTGTTGGCTCCAAAAGTTGAGATAATTGGAGCTAAACCCACCAGGAATGGCCAGAAGAGGCCACAGTTGTCCTGCACACAGCAGTGTGGGAGCTGCTCTGCCTCAGGGAAATGCTCTTCTAGGAGTGGTGGTTGTCAGTCCCTCTGGAAATACGACTTTTGTCCCCAAAAGAGAGGGAAAAGTAATTTCAACCAGAAATATTGGAAATGGGTAGCAGCTGCCCATAAAAACTTATTTAAATTTCCTTCTTATCTCCTTTTCCTTTCCTCCCGTGGTTCATCGCTTGCACAACGCTGTCCTGATGGGAACACGAGCTCAGGCTGTGCCAGGGGAGGCTCAGGTTGGACACCAGGAGGAATTTCTCCATGGAAAAGGTGGTCAGGCCTTGGCAGGGGCTGCTCAGGGAGGTTTGGAGTCCCCATCCCTGGAGGTGTCCCAGGAAGGCCTGGATGTGACACTCTGGACTGGGGACAAGGTGGGGATCAGGCACAGCTTGGACTCCATGACCTTGGAGGGCTTTCCCAAACTCAGTGATCCCAGGATTCTGTGAATGGGAATGCCTGGAGGTTTCCAAGCATCAGGAGGAGCATTGAGAACTGGCAGAGCAGATGGGATGAAACGTTTGTTCCTCAGCACAGAAAGCACAGAGAATGTTGAAGCTCTTAATCCCTCATCCCGGAGATCCACAGTTCCATATTGATGTCCTTCCAGTCGTCTCAAAATTTTGGTATGGAACCCATCCTGGTTTCTTTACACCAACCAACCTCCCCAGGGCACTTTGACCCAATAAATCTGGGTTTTTTTGTGGAGGATGAAGTGACTTTGGCCCATTTCTTCTCCACTCATAGGTAGGAGGTGGTGGCAGTCGGTGTCCTTGAGGTCTTGGTGGTGGTGGTGGTGGCACTGAGGCGATGGCTCGGGGGGTTTTGTTTCCTCCTGGTTTGGATAAATCAGTGCCCAGCAGGTCCCTTCCAAATCTCGGAGGTTTCTAGGCTGGATCAAGGCACTAGGAGAGAAACAACAGTGCCATGGGGCAAGAGAATCCAATAGAATTCCGTGAAAAACAGCAATGTGATCAACAAAAAATTGTAACAAATTGGATTTGGTGCCAGCTTGTCCACAACAAAAAAATAAAAAACCTCCATTTCCTGATTTCTGAAGTCACCACAGCATTGAAAGGAAAGGAAAAAAGGTGGCCAGAACCAAACATGGAGTGGTGTTTTCAATGTCTGGGGCTCTTTGCCTGACCCCAGCAAGGGCTTCGAACCTTCTGGGAACCACCACAGCCTCCTACAGGTGCACAGTCACTTGTGGGACCCCACCACAGCCTACTACAGGTGCACAGTCACTTGTGGGACTCCGCCACAACCTCCTACAGGTGCACAGTCACTTGTGGAACTCTGCCACAACCTACTACACGTGCACAGTCACTTGTGGGACTCCACCACAGCCTCCTACAGGTGCACAGTCACTTGTGGGACTCCACCACAACCTCCTACAGGTGAACATTGAGTTGTTGGACTCAACCAGACTTACTACAGGTGAACACTGACTTTCTGGACCTGACCACAAGTACAACAGACAGACTTTGACTTGTTGGACCTGACCACAACCTACTACAGGCAGACACGGAATGATGAACCCAACCGCACTTACTACAGGCACACACTGACTTGTTGAACCCGACTGCAACCTACTACAGACAGACATTGACTTACTGGACCCAACCACAACTACTACAGACTTAATGGACCTGACCACGACTACTACAGGCAAAAATTGACTTGTGGAACCCAGCCAGAACCTACAAGAGGCAAACACTGGCTTGATGGACCCAATCGCAACCTACTACAGGCAGACACTGACTTGTTGAACCCAACCACAACCACTGCTGGACCCAATCAAACTACTACAGACTTAATGGACCTGACCACAACCTACTACAGGTAAACACTGGCTTGATGGACCTGAGCCCAGCCTACTCCTGGACCTGACCACAACTACGACAGGCAGACGTTGACTGGTTGGACCCAACCACAACCTCCTACAGGCAGACATGGGTTTGAGGGACCCCTTGAGCTTCTCCCCCAGTTCACAGTTGCATCCTGTCCTGTCCCCATCAGACAGATCCCATCAGACGTGTCCTTCACCCATCGGCAGCTCCCAGCCTTTCCTGCTTTATGGAAGCTCAGCTGGCACCACTGAGCACCTCCCTGACTGGATCCAGTTCCACATCACTTGATCCTAAATAAAGCTGGAGTTTGCCACAGTGATTGCTGTTCCCAAAGGCTAGCTAAAATTGTAGGAAATTTTTGCTGACTGGAGCAATCCTTGCAGCTCTTTCCGTGGAATTGCTGACTCCTTCTTCTTTCAGGCTACATTCATTTCCATGTTTCCTCTCTTTTATGCATGAGGCAAGGGGAAAAATCCCTTAATATTCCTTATAAACTGGCAGATGGTATAGATAATTTTTTTTTTAACTATATGTAGTAAAATGCAAATGTGTGTGGTTTATTTGCAAATCGTAGCATTAATAACTGATATTTAAACAGCACTTTTACTGATCTATTAAAAAGATTTTTTCCCAATCATTTGCACACTCAAAATCAATTTTAATACAACATGTAAATTGAATTTAATTTTTTTATATAAAATAGCATTTATCTTCTTGAGCCATTAAATTTACTATTTAATATGTGCTTTCCAGCTCACTTGGCTAGAATTTCACTGCTCTTTATCTGTATAAATTTAATTAGCCTTGATATCATCAGTATATTATAGAACTAATTAAAGATTTAGATAAGTGCTGAGGGTGCTTGTTTAATACCCTGTAAAGTTCCATTTGGAGAGGGAGAATTTCCATCTTTCATTCTATCAGCCAGTTTGGAGCTGCAAGGAGTGTCTCAGACATTGGGGTTTTTTTGAAAAATTATTTAATGGGCTTTAATGGATTTATCCTTCCTTTGAAAAGCTGTGTAATTACTGTGTATCACTGCACGCTGGGAGGGTGCTGGCAGTTGTTCAGGGATGGGATTTCAGTGCTCCGTGCACGCGGTGGTGCTCAGGGATCCCCGTTCACTGAATCCTGGGATCACTGAGGTTGGAAAAGCCCTCCAAGGTCATGGAGTCCAAGCTGTGCCTGATCCCCACCTTGTCCCCATTCCAGAGCTCCGAGTATCCAGTCATTCCTGGGACACCTCCAGGGATGGGAACTCCAAACCTCCCTGGGCAGCCCCTTCCAGTGCCTGACCACCTTTTCCATGAGGAAATTCCTCCTGGTGTCCAACCTGAGCCTCCCCTGGCACAGCCTGAGGCCATGTTCCCGTCAGGACAGCGTTGTCCAAGCGATGAACCACGGGAGGAAAGGAAAAGGAAATAAGAAGGAAATATTAATAATGAAATAACAGATAAGGGAGAGCTTGGCAAATAACAGGATAAAAGGGAGGAGAGAGAAAAGGAGAGGCCTTAGGGAAGGGTGGTGATGTTCTGCACGTGCCTTGCCTTTCCCTTTGCTAATTAGCTCTGCGTTCAGAGGTGATTGATCACCTGTGTTTCACAAAAAGCTTTGCAGTGGGGACAAACCCCAGAGCTGCAGTGCCAGAGCTGCAACACCCAAAGGTGGGGGTTTCTGTCCAAAATTGGCTGGCGGTTTTGTAATCCTAAATTGCTTAATCTGTGTGAAAAAACAACACACAGGTGAGCTGATTTGTATGTAAGGCTTCACATGCTGTCTCTGTGGCTTAAACTTTAAAAGGGAAAATAATTGGATTTTCCAACGTGGTTGTCTCTAATTAGAAGGCTGCACTTGTGCCCTGTTGAATAAATACTCTTGTTTTTCTTGCCTGGCTCTGGGCCTGATCAGAGCTCTGTGCAGGTACTGAGCAAGGGGTGAGGGCTTCCCATCTCTGATACTTTTTCCTGCCTTGGATAAATGACTTAATTTTAATTATTCTTCCCCTTTTTTAAAAAAAGCCAATATTATCCTTCCATCCCTTGATTATTTATGAAGGGCTGTGATTTGCAGAGGCACCACAGGAGCGTGAAGCACAACTGTACTACAAATTCACTTTTATTTCTTCCTCTCATGCTTTGGTTTTTTCCCCCAACTATTTCACATCTCAGAAATTTGCACATTTTAGGTTTTGAAGTGTTTTTTTGCATTCCTGTGGTAGCACAGCCCCAGAGCCATTTGTGCCTGCCCCGAATGGTGCCACGTGTGGTGATGGGGCAGCTGCCTTTGGGCTTCTGAGGGGCTGTGGATGAGGTGGGCTCTGGAGCAGACAGAGATCACAGTGCCAGGAACATTTTTTACCTCGTTTTGGGTTCCTTCTCCAATCCCTGGAGTCATTTAGGGGCTTCTCAGCCTCAGTTCCTCACCCCAGGCAGACAGGAGAGGTGTCCGTTCCTCGGCGTGGTGTCTGAGGGGAGCTGAGGTTGAACAGCAGAACCATCTCTGCTGCGGACATCTAAAGCCGTGTGAATTCCCCCAAAGCACTTCGGGTTCTTCTGGAGGCGGAGAATGAGCCTTCCTGTTGTTGTCCCCAGAACTGCTCCGAGGTGATTAAAAATCAAGGAAGAAATCTAAAGCAGCGTCGATCAGGATTTACATTCCCCTGTGGAATGGTGGCCTGAGGGTGGTGGTGTTCTCTTATTTAGGGTTGTAGCTGCAGGTCAAGATGAGCAGTGGTTGGAGTGGGATTGGATGGACTTGAAGGTCCCTTCCAACCCAACCCATCCTGTGATCCCACGGCATGCTGACACTTCCCATCCCTAATTCCCATTTTATCAGAAGATCTGAAGATGGAACAATCAGCTCCCGTGTGTGCAGATTCCTGCTTTAAAATGCTGCTCACTGACACGTGTGTGCAAACATCACTGCAGTGAGCACGAGGTGTAGAAATTACAGTAATTGCTGCTTTACAGGGATTTTCTCAGCTTTCAGAACTTGCTTTGCCACTTCCTGCTCGCTGGAGCTCGTCCCCCCTGCCCCATCTCCAGTGCCCTGTAACCAGCAGCTCCATGCTCAGCTCCTTCCCTTTCCCACCTCTAATGTCTCCAGAGGCAGAAATGCCCCATGCGATTTTCTTCTTGGTCAAGCCAGGCCTGAAAATCCATATTTTTCTGCATTGCTTGACTGAAGTTATCTCATTTCTTGCTGTATTTTCCAAGTTTTGCACCCATTCTTGTCCTCCCATATTTAAATGTCGTGGTTCCTCCCTGATCTTCAAATAATCAAAACTGAGTGACTTCATAACCTCAGCTTTGGTCCTTTATTCATCTTCAGTTTCTTGTGCATCCTGTCTGCTGGTTTTACATAAAATCCCAGGATGGTTTGTGTTGGGAAGGACATTGAAGATCATCTCCTTCCACCCCTGCCATGGGCTGGGACACCTTCCCCTATCCCAGGTGGCTCCAAGCCCCGTCCAGCCTGACCTTGGACACTTCCAGGGATCCCGGGGCAGCCACAGCTTCTCTGGGAATTCTACTCCAGGGCCTCCCCACCCCCATCATAAAACCTTCCTTATTTCCAGTCTGACTCTACCCTCATTTAGTTTTTCTCTAGATTTACTGTGAGTGCTTCCCACTTAACCTTTTTGACTTTCCCATTAGAGCAGCACTTCTGGGTGCTGTCCAGGGGCCCTCCCTAATCCCCCAAAAGAGAGGGAGATAAGGGACAGAATTTATATCTGTGCCTTTTTTTGTTCCCTTTGGCTAAGACCTGAATTCCTGCCTGGTGAATCTGCTCCTGCCTGCACTAATGCAGAGCAGGCCCCCAGCCACATAATGAAGGAATAATTAGAGATCCTTTACTCTGAAACATCTCACTGAAGGTCCTTCTCTGAAGAAGAGATCAAGTCGTTCTCAGGGAAATCAGAATTTCATTTGGAATTCACCTGGCCACCTTTTGAAAACTTTTGTGTGTGCAGGCCTTGGGTTATAGGTTAACATTAGCATTTAAATGGAGACTGGTATTAATAACCCTCAGAGGAGCTGGTCTCATCCTGATTGCCTTTCCTGAGATTTTTTTTTTTCCTAAATGAGAAAGCTTCTTAATTTTTCTTCTCTTTCTCCAAGAACAGAGTTCAAGAGACCATTTTTTAATATGTATCTCTCTCTATATAAGCTCAAAATGCCTCCTTGCAAAATGGGTTCATTGTTGGCAACTTGATATTTTCTTTTGAAAAAGTGCTGTTTAAAACACAACAAAACAAACTGGTTTGGGGGTCAGGTGGCTTCTGCAGCTTTGGTCTGCCCATGGGATGTTTTTTCCTGCGCCTGGGAACCATTTCCACCAGGGATATGTAACCTTCCCTATCTGCTCTCAGCACAGAGCTGCTCTTCATGTGGTGGTAGATCCTCCTGGGCAGATTCCAGGTGGATAAAGAGAGCAGGAAGAGCACAGTTTTGTGTTATGTTAGGTTTGTCCTAAAAAACACCCCAAAAAATTCAAGGCAGCTTTGGACCCAATCCCATTGCCAGTGGTCAGCAGAACAGGCCACAGGTGTCTGGGTTGGGATGTGAGTTCATCACATGAAGGATGGGTTTTATTTCTTAAAAAATAACAAATCTTCATCGTCCAAGCCGTAAAATTTGGTTCTTCATCCTGTATGAGCAGGATGTTAATGACTTGGGATACCTTAGGCAGCCCTTCACTCCTCACACCCAAAACACGGCCATCAACACCGGAGCTGGATGTCAGTGGAGAGGTTTTCCAGGGATTTACCATCCTGAGGAGCCAGAGGCTTGGAGCCAGGTTAATGCTTCCTTCTCCTTGTAAAGAGCAGCTGTTCATTCCAGGAGGAAGTCAGGAGAGATCCTCTCCAAGAACCTGTACCATGTTCATGTGTGAAACATCTCTCGTATCGGATCAACTCAGCCAGTCCCATCGACGCTGTTCAGCATAATGCAAATAAGTGATAACTGGGTGAGAAAACATGCCAGTAAAAAGATGTCCCTGGTGAGCCGAGTCACCAGGACACTTTGTTCCCATCAGCTGCATTCCTGACTTCCTGCACTCCTAGAATGGGTTGGGTTGGAAGGGACCTTCAGGATCATTTTGTTCCACGCCCTGCCACGGGCAGGGACACCTCCCACTATCCCAGGCTGCTCCAAGTCCTGTCCAGCCTGGCCTTGGACAATTCCAGGGGGGGATGGCAGGTCTTCGCTCCAAAGCATGGGAATCCTGGCCTTCCCAAGGTGACGGAGCACCTAAAAAGAAGGAGCAGGAGCTGAAGCTGCTCTGCTGCAGCACAGACAGATCACTGGACAAGCTCAGCAGCACAGGCCCATCTTTCCCTTAGAGCTGCCTTCCTTTTCCACCTGTCCTAAATCCTGGATGACTGAAGAATCCTGCACCTAACAAACACAGGATTCATCTGTCACTCTTTCCAGGATCAGATTATTTTTTAATTAAAAATTTCCTATGAAATAGAAGGGGAGCAGGCGAGGCAGCAGGAGGGAGTGCAAGGTATGCATTTTTAATTGGGTGCAATTAAAAACCTGCCACTTTGGCATGGCATTGCCTGCGGCCAGACCCGATTTGCATGAGTAATTATTCACTCCATTACCAAGTCTGCTCAACTTTGCCTTCCTTGTCTTTGAAAGTATTAATAAATATTGATCAGACACACTCCTGTTTGCCTTCGCCCAAGCAGCTCTGATGGACTCATCTTCTGATGTTATCAAATAATGAAATATGAAAGAGGGAGTGGGATGAGCCTCTTGTTCTGTGATTTTTTATTTAGGCTCTTCATTTTCCTTTCACAAGTGTATTTGTCCCTGCCATTATAAACCCTCTTGTGATTATCAAGAGGAGGCTGAGGAAAGCAAGTTGTGAGGGATGGAGGAAAGAAATGGAGGACAGGTGAGGGGAACCTGCCCCGTGGAATATCGACCAACTGCTTTGGGTTTTTTGAAGTTGAGATTTAAAACCAAGGAGAAGAATTAATACCTATCAAAAGCTCATTCTATTGTCTGCTAAAAAGGTTAATAAATAATTACATGAGATTAGCATACCTAAGCAAAGAGCAAATTTAGCATTCCAGGTTTTCTGTTGGCTTTAATGTGGGCACAGCCGAGCCCGTGGAAGCTGGTTTACCCTACCCAGATCATCAGGCTGGGCAGGAGGAGCTTCCAGGGCTCAGCAAGGGGATGTTGGGGGGAGAAGAGAAGAGATCAAAGCAGGGGGTGGAACTGGATGGGCTTTAAGGTCTCTTTCAACCCAAACCATTCTGTGATTCTGAATAAAGGAGATTCTGCCACAGTAACTTTGACTTTAAGAGCTGCCCAGGTTGGGCACAGGTTTCCCAGAGAAGCTGTGGCTGCCCCTGGATCCCTGGAAGTGCCCAAGGCCAGGTTGGACGGGGCTTGGAGCAGCCTGGGATAGTGGGAGGTGTCCCTGCCCGTGGCAGTGGACTGGAACAAGATGTCCTTTAAGATCCCTTCCAACCCAAACCATTCTGGGATTTTAGGATGATGTTCCATAGGGAGACTGTGCTCTCTTTGTACAGCACCTGACGCTCTCCCTGCTGGCGGCACTGCTGAACAAAAGCAGCAATTTATGGAATTCTGCAGCAATAAAGGTCTGGAGCACCTGTTGACCAGGATGGTTTTCCTTTGCTTGCTCTGCAGGCAGTATTATGAGATGCTGTACAACACAGCCGACGAGCTGCTGAACCTCGTGGTGGACCAGGGGGTGAAGTACACGGAGCTGGAATACATCTACGCCCTGAACCTCCTGCACCGCAGCCAGACAGGGGTGGGGGACCAAACCACGCAGAACATGAGGCTGCAGAGGCTCAAGGAGATCATCTGTGAGCAGGCTGCCATCAAACAGGCCACCAAGGACAAGAAAATCACCACTGTGTGATTTTCCACCCTCTCATCACCTGGGCAGCCGGGGCTGGCAGGTGGCAGCTCCAAACCTCTGGTTTTTTTGTTGGGTTTATTTTGTTTTAATCCAAGATAAAAGTGTCAATCTTCTGGGCATTGTACTCATGAGGAGGGAAATGCCATTTGAGATTTGGGGCTGGGGTAGTTTGGGGGGTTTGGGTGTGTATCCACGTTATGCTTCTTTAGTGTTCTCCCAAAAGTGATTTCACAGCAGCAACAGAAGTCCCAGTGGGGTTTGGGGTGGGATATTTGGCTTTGCTCTGTTGCTGCTGCTTTGCCGTGGGATGTGAAGTGAGCTGGTGTGTTTCTGGCGGGGTGGGAGAAGGGAAGGTTGGGTCTTGGAAGTTCAGAGCACAGTGAATAAAGAGCACCCTGCCAGTCAGCACCGACCCGGGGGTCACACGTGGGACCTTGGTGGGTTTCGGACCAGCTCTGCCGGTGCTGCTCTGCCGGCCAGCTGCACCCACGTGCAGTTTTGTGCTGTCCCCACTGCACAGAGCTGTGGCTGTTCATTCCTTCAGACACTGATCAGCCCATTCCCCACGTGGGAGGTGAAATGGGACCATTTGTTTCCACCTCTCCTCTTTCATTATCCCGGAGCCATCTGGCAGCGGCTCCTGCAGGGCTCGGTGGATGCGGGAGAAAATTACCGATACAAGATAATAAAACTTCATTCTCTCGTTGCAAATATTCTCCATTTTGAGTCTCGCCAGTTCACAAGATATTTTGGAGGTGTCATTTGAGGGGCTGGAAGGACGCACGGGGTTGTGTAGCTCAGCACCAGTGATCAGGAGGGCAGATCCCAGCGCCGGGGTCTGAGGCACACTCAGGTCACCATTTCTGCCCTGCCTTGACCCTAAAGCCACCTGGCAAAAGGTTCCATCTTCCTCCAAAATGAGGAGACACTGCACTTGTATTTGCCAAGAAAATTGTGGACCCAGCTGTGTTTCCCCTGCTGAGAAAGGTTCTCTCTGAGCTGTGTAGGTGCTTGTGTGTCAACCTTGCAATTTCAAAATTAAAGGATGTTTAAAGACTCCTCAAAGGCTCTGGTGCTTTGTCCGGGTGTTTTTAAGAACTGTCGTTTCTGTGGTATTTAAAAATGCGTTTCCAGGACCGAATTCCTGTTGTTCTCCAAGGTTCCATCAGTGTGGGAAGGATCTTTTGAATCATTCAGTCCAACCCTCAGCTGCCATGGACTCAAGAAGCTTCTCGACATCCAGGTAGAAAGCAGTTCTCACTGTTAGGAATCTTCTTCTGGTTTCTATCCTCATTTTATTCATAACCCAAATTTTTGTTAGGCCAGTATTGACCATTAACTACAGGAGTTCCTGCCTTTCCTGGATGGCTTTGCAGGAGCGAGGGTGGAGAATTCCATGATGGTAACAGCAATGGTGATGGGATGTTCCTGGGATAACTGGAGATCTGTGTGCAAATGTTCTGTGCTGCAATGGAGGTCCTGGAAAGGAAGGAGGAAGGAAGAGGAAGGAAAAGGAGCTGCTTGCTTCAGGTAAAGCCCAGTTCAGACCCTTTGAGGTGCACAAGGGGTGTGTGAGGAGCTCTGAGTTCACACTGGGCTGCTGTGCCCTGATGTCAGGCTGGGTTTTATTCCTTTTGCCTTTAAATGTTTAATCATCTGGCTCTGCTTTGCTGATCTCGGGCTTTGCAGTACACATTTCCCACCCACCCAGCAGCTGTGCCAGGACACATTGCATAAAATCAGGAAAATCGCATCCTCGGGAGTACATTTTTTTTCTAAAGTAAATGATTTAAAGTGATTTTCCTTGACCTGCCCCCGCCGTTGTCCATCACAGCACCACAATATGTCAACAGAGCAGCAGTGGCAGGAAGGACTCGCCTACAGCAGGTGGAAAGACAAGCTTTTGCAGGTAATTAAAGGTAATTTTGAGGTAATTAAAGCTTATTATTAGCTGGTGTCTTTCCTCAAATGTCAGACTCTCAGTCCTCTCCACACCCTCACAAGGAAAGTGAATATTCCCTGTGTGTTAGAGGATAAAACCAAGGGCACAGAGGGAGTGAGGGCTGCTGGAGGACACGGAGAAAGGCAGGAAAATGTAGGGATACAGATCCTGAGCACTTTATTTCACCTCATTTCAGCCCCACACTGACATTCCCTGCACAGACTTCCCTGCTGCATCACAAGAATGGTTGAACTCGATGATCTTGGAGGTCTTTTCCAACCTTAACAATTCCGTGATTCTGAGAAGGCGCTACAAGAAAGAATCCTCATCCAAGAATCCTCGCTGAATATTTTTTTTCCTGGAAAGGTAAGTTTTGAATGAACGGTGTTTTCTCACCACCAGGTGTTTTAAAAATGTAACACAGCCCACGAATGATGAGATTTTGAAGCAGAGAAATTGGGTTGCTCAGCTTGGAGGCTCAGGAGGGACCTTCTCACTCTCTACAACTCCTCGGCAGGAGGTTGTGCCACGGTGGGGATCAGCCTCAAGTTGCCCCAGGAAAGGTTTCGGTTGGATATCAGGCAAAATATCCCCTTGCAGAGGGTCTGGCCTGTGTGTTGGTGTTTGTTTCAAACCCTCTCTCTCACTAACAGGAGGTGGGGTGGGTGTGGGAGAGAGCTCCTGGGAGCAGCTTTTGTTTCTGAGCTGTGCGGTGGGCAGAGACAAGCTGTTGCGGTTAAAAGAACTACTCCGTAAATACCACGTAGTAAAGAACTACTCCGACAACACGCTGCTTGCCCACTCGCGGTGTCTGCACACTCAGCGTCCATCCGGAGCCACACGTGGGGCGGCTGGAGAAGAGGGTGGTCCTGGCACACCGGAGGCACCTGAGGAGGTGTTGGGAGAGTCCCTCGAGGGCACGTTTTGTCACCAGGGGTCTGTGAGGTCCTGTGCTCTCCCCAGAGGAGCCACCACCCTTTTGGGTTTGGGCCCAGTCCCTCAGCCCCTCGGTGGTGCTCGGGGGCTCTCGTCATCCTGTCCAGCTTTGCCAGGCCCTGGGTGGCCTGGACGGATCAGTTCTTAGGGATGGAACAGAAGCACGAGTCTCCTGGAAGCACCAGCCCTTGGGAAACTTTTCTGCCTTCCCAGCATTTCCTTTTCCTTTCTTCAGCATCTTGTCTGGTACCTGTTCCTCCATCCCAGCCTGGGGAACTCAGTCACACAGGTGGGGCATGTATGACCCATTTGCAGTGGGAAGTGGTTTTCCAAAGGGAAAAGGCCACAGGAGGGTGTTGCAAATTGTGCAAGGACCCAGGAGCCTCCTTTATCTTAGACCTGAGCTGTGCAGAGCACGACCTGCCCCAGTTCTGCCCTGCAGGAGGGACCCCGTCCTCACTCTGGGACCTTCTTCCGAGAACACAGAGAACATTTCTGGTTCTGCCTCCATCTCTGGGATCCAACAGCAGGAGGACCTGGAGCTGCTGGAGAGAATCCAGAGGAGGCCACGGAGCTGCTCCCAGGGCTGGAGCCCCTCTGGAGCCAGGCTGGGAGAGCTGGGGGTGCTCACCTGGAGAAGGGAAGGCTCCAGGGAGAGCTCAGAGCCCCTTCCAGGGCCTCAAGGGGCTGCAGGAGAGCTGGAGAGGGGCTGGGACAAGGGATGGAGGGACAGGACACAGGGAATGGCTTCCCACTGCCAGAGAGCAGGGTTGGATGGGATATTGGGAAGGAATTCCTGGCTGGGAGGGCGGGGAGGCCCTGGCACAGGTTTCCCAGAGCAGCTGTGGCTGCCCCTGGATCCCTGGAAGTGCCCAAGGCCAGGTTGGATGGGGCTTGGAGCAGCCTGGGCTAGTGGGAGGTGTCCCTGCCCATGGCAGGGGGGGGAACAAGATGGGCTTTAAGATCCCTTCCAATCCAGCCCATTCTGGAATTCTGTTCTCTGCACCAGTCCTTCCCTACAAAGCCTTTTGCTGTCCTGACACGACCCTGCAGGACACAACAGTTTATGGACAAAGCCCTGAGCTTCTGTTTCGGAAAGCTCCATGAAATGCTGGCAGCTCTGCCAGCACTTCCACTGCAGTCATTACATGGAAGTGGCCCTTCGGTGTTTAAAGAGACAAGGAAATACTTCTCCAGCCCACAAACCGAAATGTTTTCATGGGAGCTGTAAAAGTTCATGAGGGTTTCACAATTTCCTCTTTACAACCTCATAATCTTTACCAGGTTTTAATTATCCCACGATTTTGAAGCCTGTGCCAGACACAATAGGAAAAGTGGAAGGAAAAGCGAATTGCTCTGGCTCCTTTCACAGCCGAGTGCCAGCCTCCAACACGTCCTGTCCGGAGGGTTTCTTCCCTCTTTATATCCCTTTGATTAAGGGTGATATCAACCTGCCTGCTAGATATCCATACATATATTGGATGTACACACACATCCAGAGATAGACAGGAGAGAGATGGGTGGATGGGTGGGTGGATGGACGGATGGATGGATGGATGGATGGATGGATGGATGGATGGAAAAACCCCCCAGGAATATCACGGTGTGGATCCCCCCCAAACTCATCATCTGCCGTTCAGAGACAGCTCTGGCTGGAAAGGTTTGCTGAGGAGTCTTTCCACTGAGAGTCTCTTTTTGTCTTTTATTGCTGCAGTTTTATTTTAT
Source organism: Atrichornis clamosus (assembly GCA_013400975.1). Lineage (NCBI taxonomy): Eukaryota > Metazoa > Chordata > Aves > Passeriformes > Menuridae > Atrichornis > Atrichornis clamosus. Next base: position 99,190 of record WBMZ01004604.1, on the reverse strand, counting down.
TAGCATGAATCATAATTGCAAATCTCTCTCTGAACGTGGCGGATGGCAGTAAAGGGGAGGGCACCCAGACAGGGAGCAGGGAAGAGGAGCCAAGAGGGAATCGGCACCGCAGTAATGTTGCTTCTGTTGCTCACAGACAAGCAGGGAGCTCTTTGGGAAGTGGGAAGAGAGTCATTTTACGGAGCTGAGACATGGGGAAGTCACACAAACGGCCACCTGCAGCCTGATCCTGAATCTTTGGGATTAATTCCCACAGTGGAACATCCTGTGATGCACAAGCCCCGTCCATCTCCGCAGACTGTGGCCACAAAGCTGAGGGTGCTCTAATTCCGGGAATTTTATTGCCCAAGGATTCACCCTTTAAACACCCCCTGACCCCCATCAGTTATATCCCAGTAGGGTATCCCAAGCCTGGGGCAAGGCTGGATGTCGGAGGCTGTGTGTGCAGAGCTGGGGATGTTCTGCCCTGAGCACTCAGTGCTCCAGACAGCCCTGATGGATGATAAATTCCAAAGGAAGCGGAGATGCAGGGAAGTCAAATGTTGCTCTCCAGGCCGGGGTCCTGGGAGTACTGGCCCTGTTCCTTCATTACTGGGCAACACCCCCTCGTCAATCCAAGCTGGAGCTGCCTGAGCCCTGCAGTTCAGGTTTTAGCTTTTGCATGGAACAGGGAGCGTGCTCAGAAATGAGGCATTTTACTTTATTTTCCATCCCTTCCTTTGCTGATTGGATCTAACAACTGAGCCAGGAACAAAAAAATTAGGCGGCTGTGGCCAGCATATAATCATTAAATTTGCTTTTGGATGACCTGAGCGATTTACTGGGAAGTTCCTTGCCTCAGTGTTCATTATTTACTCTGCTAAGCTGAGGCACAGTGGCAATCAGGGGAGAAAATTGGGCTGTTTGGGCCTTGGACTTCAGGGTTTGTGATTTCCTCTATGGAGCTGCAGCATGGAATGTATTTGGCACAGACAAATCACCCCTTGGGCTGCCTCAGCTCATCCAGTGGCACCCAGCCACTGTCGGAGAGGGGAGAGCAGGGCTGGGGAAAAGGAGAGAGAAACACAAGGCAGTCGGAATCCTGACCTCGGTGTTGGGCACTTCCGGAGGCCTGTGCTGACTTTAATTAATATTATGGTTATTTTTCATGTCTCTGTCCCCCAGAGCTTCAGCTCTTGCTCCTGGCTGAGCCCCCTCACATCGCTGCACTCTGACAGCACAGCAAGGCCCAGGCTGAGCCGAGCAGAACCAGGACTAAGGAGAGATAGAGCTGGGCCCAAGGAGGCCAGTGGGCCCCAAAAGGGTTCTCCAGCCCTGGCACAGCTGCCCAGGCGGTGTTGGAGTGCCCATCCCTGGAGGGATTTAAAAGCCACGTGGATGTGGCACTTGGGGACATGGAGCAGTGGTGGCCTTGGCAATGCTGGGAATGGTTGGACTCGATGACATTCCAGGCCTTTTCCAACAATTCTGTGATGCCCCAAGCCACTCTTGACCCCTCATCCAAGATTTTCCAGACTCCGGCTCTGCTCCTGCAGGGTGCTGGCAGCCGACCCCACATGGGGCCTTGTCCACATTCCAGGCAGATGTGACACCTCTGATGTGACACACACGCTCCTCCCACCAGCTCCCCAGTGGAAAAACTCAGGAAGGTTCAGGAAGAAACACAAGAAGATTAAAGGGAATTGGGAAGACCCAAGCCATTGCCTGCAGGGAGCTGATTTAAAGAGCTTGGATGTGCTCCCAGCAGGAATACCAGTAACACAGCCTTGGGAATAAGCTGAAGGGAAGGTGTCAAATAAACCCACACCTCTGCCCCTCCACCATGAAAACCAGTCCGGCCAAGCTGGGTTTAGCATCATTTAAGTTGCCTGCTTTACACCTCGCTTCTCTGTCTACTCAGAAGCACCGAGGCAGCATTTTGGGTTTCTTCCTCTTCCCCACACCCAGCTGGGTCCGTTTATTGCCTGGAACTTCTTGGTGAATCACGGAGTGAATTTGTGTGGGGCTTTTGCAAGTGCAAAGGGCTGCCCATGAATGCGCTTTTCACGTGGTGTGTGTTTGGGAGCTGACTGTGCTTGTAACTGAACAGTAAATCAATGTATTTAAGGGCAGCACTTGCCGTGAACACTCCTGAGGATGAAGTGCTCCCTCTCTCAATAGTGGGGAGGTTTTATTAGGACAATAAGTGCTGATTTAGAGCTCCAGCTCTGGTTTTTGGAGTTCCTTTTATTGGTCATTTCTGTGTTTGCTGTTCCAGAGCCAGGAGAGTTTGGGGAACGTTTCACATCATGGCCAAGCACTGTTTGAAATTAAAAATGAGGTGGAATGTTTGGGGAAACATCTGTCACCCTCTGTGCCCCACCAGCCCCTTCACCAATGAGATAACAAGAGATTAATGAGTTTTCCTTCATTAGCACAGCTGGAGTCACTTCTCACCTGCCTGTGCTGCTCCATCCCCTTTATACTTTTAGCTTGAGAAGCCAAGGGCTCTTCTAGGCACATTTTTGGGACTGAGCCTGCCCCAAACCACTGAACTTCACTGATCCAAGCTGTTGTCTTTTCTCTCAGCCTCCTGGCTACTAGCCAGCCATTCTCCTTCTCCTGATTGAATGCTGGCCTAGATTTATCTCTCCTTGGTGCATCCAGAAATCCTTCTCCTCGCACGAAGAGCTGGGATGTGTCAGGTGAGGCTGGGAATAACTCTGCACACTGAGCTGCTGCTCATTAATGTCTCAGAAGAGAAGCTCAGGCATTCAGGAGAACTCTAAAGGTCCCTCACCTGCAGGATCAGCTCTTTCCCAGCTGAGCATGGATGAAGGACACGCTTGGGACAGCTCCTATGTTTTTAATGGTTCCTTAAATGTGAGTAGATTGCCCCAAAAACTCTGGGAAACCAGAGAAAACTGCCCTGTGCCATCCTCCCCCTCCCTTTAGTGGATTAAGGAGTCTCCATGATGGAATGCAGAGAGGTTGGATGGGAGGACACCAGGACATCCTTGGGCATGCAGACACCAATTCCCACAGAGGGATCACCCCGGCCATGTGGAGGACATGGAGGAGGGAAAGGCCTGGGCAGAGGTGAAAATGTGGGATTGGAGATGGTTGGTCAAACATGGAATGGTTGGACTCAATGGTCTTAGGGGGCTTTTCCAACCTCAGTGGTTCTGTGACTCTGTGATCCTATGGGAAAGGCTGTTACTGGGTTGGAGCCATCCCATTGCACACACAAGGGATTTCTCCCTGATTCCTCAAAATACATAATTACTGCTAAACCCCCCACTCTGCCCACCCAACAACTTCAAAGGCACCAGCACAAAACCAAACCCCACAACTTCGTGCAGCGCCCTCAGATCTGACCCCTTTTCCATGGAAGTGAAGGACAGTGCCAGTGAATGGCTCCTTCAGCATTCCTGGGGACAACTCCCTGTTGTCCAGGAGAGCCAGATGAGCACAATGATGAAGCAAACCAAGGGGGCAGGGCAACATTCTGGAGGTGGGAACACCAAACCCTGCCAGGAAATGGTGCCAGTCGGGGCCATGGAGAAGCTGGAGCTAAAACTGAGAGCAGATAGGGTTGGTGATAAGGCGGAGGGAAGTGCACAGATCATTGGAAAGGCATAAAACCCAACATGGATCCTGGAGGAAAACAGCCAGCCAGCTCTCACTCCTTTGGGATGGCCACGCTTAGCTGTCAGTGTGCACTTCATGGAGGAAAAAGGGCAATTTTTCATCCTTTCTGCTGTGGAAGGAGAACATGGCCCTGGCTGGATGCGCTGTGCAGGACCAGGGACGTGGCCCTGGAAGGAGGAGGGAGGCCTGGGGTGACATTTCCCACCAGCCCAACTCTTGGCTGCGTCCATCAAAATTCCTGTCACCAGCGTTTTGTTTCTGCTGCTTTTTGTAATGGCCCCATTCGGGAACGATCTGCCTGCGGCCCAAAATGCAGAAGGCTCATTCCACTCCAGTTGCCATCCCTCATGGAGAGGGGCCTTCAAAGAGCCATTGCATCCCAGAGCTCCCAGGCAGCCAGTGCCTGCTCTGCCAAGCCAAACAGATGGGGCGGGGGGAGACAGGGAGGGAGGACAAGTGCGATTCTGAGGTTTTAATAATCCCTTCTCCTGCCCGAATCACCGCAAATCCCACTGGAAGGGCAGGCATTTTCCAGATGGTAGGAAATAAACTCTGGGACAGTTCCATGCTGAGAACTCATTAGCCCTGCTGGCTCTGCTCCAAGCTCCGTGGCAGTCCATGTAAACCGTATTTGGACCTGCCCTTTTCCTATCATCTGTTCCCAGGAAATCTCCTGTCTTACAAGGACAAGCTGCCCAGCTAGATATTAATTTGATTATGTGTGGCCTTTGCCTCTTGGAGGGATTGGGCAAGGGTCTTCCTGTGAACCTCCTGCATGTTAATCCAGGCACCTGGGCTGTCTTCCCAACTTCCATCTGCTTCCCATTCCTCTGAGGTGAATGTGCCCCTGTGGAGGCTGGGGAGTGGTGAGGGGTTTGTCTGCTTTCCAGATTGTAAAGACACAGCACTGGACAGGGAAAACCGGATATATTATAAATACATTAATATATATGTTCTATATGTGTGCATGCAATGGGATTTAAGCCCAGCCACGGCCCCCCCAAACCACAGCGAGGGGGTTCTGCCAGGTTATGGCAGCACTTGGTGGCTGCCACTGCCACCCCCACATTGGCCCGGCCTCGGGAGCAATCCCAAGGGTCCAAGGTACCACCTCCTGCCCCCAGGCTCTGAGAGCCATTGGACGAGTGACAGGAAAGCCACAGGAGCAGCCCCAGGTCCTGGAAGGGCTCTGCTGCCGTGGAGATGTCTGGCTCCATGCACAGAGTCCTCAGCCCTGTGTGGCTGCAAAGATGTCAGACTCTGCCAAAGTCATTATATTGAATAAAAAGTTCTCTCTATTTTTTCCTTCCTCTCTAAAATCACACAGATTTTGCAGAGCACAAAGCTTGCCGATCTCTCCAAGCCCTCTGACAAGCCCTGGCTAAAAAGACAGACGTTTCCACACCCCAGCTGGGTGAAAAGTGTCCCATCTCCGATGTGGTGGCTCAATTCCCTGGGAGAACTGGGTCACAGGGAGTCCTGGAACAGGAGGGAAAGCAGGGGAGGATAATCCTGCCGTTTGCCGAAGACAAAACCTGCAGATGTGGACTATAAAACAGCATGGGTTTGAGAAGGAGAACATCCCAGATATCCTGGAAGCTTGAAACAGCCACAGCAGCACGATAGGGAGCAAGTTCCCAGTGCCCTTGAGCAGCTCCTGCTTGGCTTTGTAGCTCTGCTGATCCAGAAATTGTTCTCCGAGGTCACAACAAATCCAAAAGCTTCCCAAATCACACTCCTGGACAGGGCTCCTCCTTCCCTTTCAGGGTCTTCTGTCCTTCCCTGAAGCTCTCCAGCCTTTCCCTTTGCTGCCCATCCCTGAGCACAGCCCCGGCCGTGCAGCAGCTGGAGAAGAGCCTTCTGTGCCAGGGCCTGTGGGGTGCTTAGTGGAAAAGGAATAAATCCCATTAAGGGCTTTAACATTTATGACCAGCGAGATCATAAAAGAATGTAATTTGGGGTAGCTTTATTGCACTTATCATAATGTTTCCCTGAAGCACAAAGATAAAAGTCAGCGGGTAATGTCCATAAGGAGTTTTTATATCGTCATCTTTATTTTTTTTAAGCAATAACCACCTCATTCGAAGATAGGTGTGACTTCACCAATATGGAAATCCACTGCAGTAACCCCATCCCCAACATTAAATTGTTTTACTATGTGGAGCTGTGCTTTCCCTGTGTTTTTCTTGCAGCGACTTGTCTTTGGAGACATCTTGACACATCTTCTCCTTCTCCCTCCCTTTATTTTCTGGCTTTTCCTTCTCATTTTACCCTGTTCTGCAATGTAAGAAGAAAGGTGGATGATTGACTGAAAAACTCGAATATCTTTAGCATCTTTACTTCAAATTTGTATTAAGAGTGGATTGGTATCTGTAAGATACATGTGCTATAAAAACAGGACAACATGCAAAGATATCTCAAAAGCTGTCATTTTATTTTCCCCTGCTGTGACAGTCTCATATCTAGTTATTTCCCAAATATTTCCAGCAAAATGATATGGATTTTTTTCCCATCCATTCCGAAATTGTACCTTTCTCTTAAGGAAAAACACTGCTTCACCACCAACTATGGGGCGTTAATCTGTGTCATGACAGAAAGTATAGTAACAGAGATCTATTATATATAAATATGTGTGTGTGTGTGTGTGTGTGTGTGTATATATACAAAAAAAATATTTAAAAAACAGGTCTCCTCCAGTGCAGTTTGAGGCACAAAACTCCCCTTCAGGGGAGGAAGAAGGACACAGTTGTCGACTGATCCCAATTAAGAAGAGGTGGTTTTCCCTTCAATCCTTTTGCCCTGAAACCCCCCGTTTATACTATTTTTGGCCCTTCTCAATGGGACGGAACAGTCGCATGTTATAGATGAAATTTTGGGGACTGTGGTCATACATGTGAGACCTGTCACACATGGAAGCCACGTCCTCCTTTCATTTGCATCCTCAGAGGTTCGAATGTTAATATGCAAATAGGGCTTAATAAGGGTTTGGGTTACTTTATAGTTGACCAAAGATGTAGAATAAATACTTTGGTCCCCCTCCACGTACTGAGGCGGCAGTAAAGGCTCTGTGACCTTCGCCAGAGAGTCTCCGTGCGCCTCTTTATCTCCTTAAATTGATATATTTATAACGAGGTTCTTTCTGCGCCGTGAGGGCGGAGCGAGGCCAATAGCTGCCTCAGGGAGGCGGACTACAACTCCCAAGATGCTCCGCGGCTCGGTTGACAGCGCGAGGGTGGCCTGCGCCGAGAACTACGACTCCCATGCTGCATCGCTGCACGCTCTGCACTCCTATTGGCTGGCTGTGTAGTTGGCGCGAATCCCCGCCCTCAGGGGTGGGGCTCTGCCCGTCTCCATGACAACGGGAGAGTAAACAAATGGCGGCGGCCGGGCCCGAGCGGGAACGGGACTGACAGTGGAGTTTACTCCGTCTCCTACCTCCTTATTACAGCCCATGGCGGGCTGCGAGGAGAACGGGGGAGAGGGCAGCCTCGGAGCGTGGCTTCCTCCTTCTCATGAGCCACCGCAGCCCCTCGCTCAGGAGTTCGCCGAGGAGCAGCCGCAGCTCAGCGCGCCTCACCGCGAGGACGAGCAGCAGGAGGACGGCGAGGGGGAAGAGGAGTCACAGCGCTCAGAGGTTCAGCTCAGGGCTCCCCAGCTGTTTGGGGAGGGGTGCATTTGTGAGGGAACAGCCCTTTCCCCCCTCATCACTCAGTGCAGATAGGGAAGGAAGCGGGAGTGAATGGGGCACCAGAATGGGGTCTGTGTCCCCTCACCTCTCATTTCTGCCTTGTTTAGGGTCCCTTCCATCCCTGTGGTGTCCTGGATTATCCCTCTCTCTCAGAATCATTTAGATTGGAAAAAACTTCTAAGATTGTCGAGTCCAGCCATTAACCCAGCACTGCCAAGTGTCCTGGCCATATAAAGATTAAGGATAAACTGGCACATGTATGGCCAAATTAAACCCTTTAAATGCCCAGTCCTGAGATTCAATAAACCCCTGGACACAAGCCAATTTTTTCTCCCTGCCCTGCTGGGCTCTAAAGCGCCCAACACCACAGCAACATCACCTCCTATTTTGCCTTGTGGAGATGCTTCTGTGCTCTCCACTGCTAGAACATGTAGGTGCTGTAATTTAGACGATTACATCATTTATCTTGTCCCTAGATTAGCAATTGTTGTGTGGCTCCTCCAAGCCTATAGGAATTTCACAAACCATTGGCTTATTTTCTCATTAAACCTACGCAGTGGTTCATGAGCACCATCTGTCAAGTGGCCTCTTTGGCAAAGATATTTTTTTCTCTGAAGAGCAGCACAGGGCTGCTCATGCTGAACAAATTTAAAGGGCTTCCAATGATGCTCATATTGGGGTGCAACACTGGGGTCGTGTTAGTGCTGGTTTGCTGGGATGTTAACATCCATAATCAGTGTGAGTTGCATGGCCCAACACCTCTGGAAATGGCTCCTGTGTTTCAAGCAGGAGGTAAAAAATTAAAAATCCCAGCAAAAACCTGATGAACCTTCTTAAATGGATAGAGCAAGTGCGTGGCATGTGTCTATTTAGCTCTTTTGAGGGCAGCGTTCAGCATTTTTTCTAACGTGTGGGGTGGCGGAGTGCTGAAAGCAGCGTCTGATTGAGGGCTTTTGTTGAACTCTGTTCCCAGTTGAAGCCCAGCAGCCTCTGGATTCTACCAAGCGTGGAATTTTGCTTTATGAATCTCCCCTTAATCCACTCCTCTCCCTGCCCCCCTTTTCCTGGTGTTTTCTAGGGTCGGCTGGAGGGAGTGTTGGATGAGGACACGGCGGCTGAGGGGCTCCACAACTTGGGGCGCTCAGCCCCTGGTGTTGAGTATGCTTATCTCCATCTGTCACTTCCAGTGAGTACAAGCAAAGAACATCAGTTTAGAGAGAGCTTCTCTGCTCAGATATTTCCTCTTTTTAACAGCAAAATGGTAGGCCTAGTAAAAAAAAATGTCTGGAGGCAGATTTTTGTCTCTACCTGTCAGTGCTGTTCCGTGTACGCTGGGTTTTTGACAAGGCTCAGGGTGGCTCCTGCTGACTGCCAGAGCGGAGGAGTTGGTTTTTTTCATGTAGTAGCAACAGCAACAGATTTTTCCTTATCCAGTCTTTCAGGTGTGAAAATGTATCCTCCTGCTTCAGTCAGCTGGAGGAAAAAAAGCAGAGGAACGTGTAAAACACCTGAAAATGCTGCATTCAGAGAGTTAAAATGGTTGTGTCTTTTGAAAGATCTCCTGCTACCCCTCCCATTTCAACGCAGCCTCGTTTCCCTGGCATTTTTCCTAACTCCAACTCTCTCCTGGTTGTTTTAAAGTCTTTCTTTTGACATTTTCTCCGTTCCTGGCTGGTCTAATATCACTTTCTGTATATGTCATGCTGTTCTGAGACATCTGGAGGGCCCTTGGGGCACCTCTTCAATGTCTCCTGCTCCCGTGTAAGCTGAGTTTATACAACCAGTTATTAAAATCCCTTTCCTTTCTTTTTCCAGGGCCGTGAGTTAAGTGACATCCACATTCTCTGTGGGTACACTCACCTACAGAAACTGGAGCTTTCCAACAATAAAATTAATGGTATGTAGTAAATACAGCAGGAAATTCTTGGGTTGTGAAATCATTCCAGATGAGAAATGCACTGTACCATGGAGCTTTAGTATCCCAAAGCCTGGTTGGCACTTTAATGGTGGAACTATTCCACGGAATGAGGTGAGGGCTTGATCTCCTCCAAAATATCCATGGGCCATTAAGACAGCTGCACCAGCATATGTTTATCAGTGGGAACATGGAGATTAAACTCCAGTTTATTATCCAAAGATAAAATTCAAGCAAATATGTCAAGGTTAAGGTTGAGATTTTACATGTGCAGGTGGCAGAATATTTCAGGTTATGCCTGGTATGGTTTTCCCAGCCTTCAGCTTTCCTTTGTCATGGTTTCCTATTGGTGACAAACTGGAAAAATTTACATCCTGGATTTAGAAAAGTAGCAAATGGAGGCTGGAATAAACTCCAACCTCCATTCCTTCCCTCTCCCTCATACTCTCCAGCTGATTTTTTTTTTTTTTAAATTTCACATCAAGTGGAATAAGCTCTAGTGGGCAACCACATTATTGCTTTCAAGTTCCTTTCACTTGAGGTGCTGGAGTCCAAATATAGCAGCACTTTTGTAAGGCAGCTCCTCTGCCTGCTCATTTTCATCAGGGTTTTTCTGTGGAGGCCAGATACGAGCAGAGCAGGGACTTTTCCATGGCAACCAGACTTTTAGTCTTCAGTCGTGGCCTAAATATTCTTCTCCACTAATTGATAACTTAGGACAGAGTCTCTCTGTCATGCTAGAGGTAGGTAGAAAATAAAAATATATTTTTGCTTACAGGCAAATCAGTTGACAAAATGGAAGTTAAATTTAGGCCTTGGATGTGTATCCTTTGTGGTTTAGAAACCATCTTTTTTTTCTAGTTGGTCTTAATAGATCTGATTCCTGCATTTTAAACATTGCTTCTGAATGTGCAGCTACCAATTGATTCTTAATTGCTATAGGATGTAATTATCAGATTTTGACATGATGATCTCTGCATTCACCTGTGCTTTCATGTCCAGGATTTGACATTTTGTTTCATTTCTAGATCTTTCTTGTATCAGTCACATGCCTTACTTAGTAGAGCTGAACGCTTCCAACAATGAACTCACCACGTATTTCAATTTTAAACCACCTAAAACCCTCAAGGTAAGTTTGCAAAAAATGCCTTTTATAGGTTTAAATTCAAAACCATTTTCTGAATCTAAGTTAGATATTGTATTTGGGCATAGGCAAAAGTCAATTTGTATTCCTTCCTTATTCTTCTTTCTTACCTCATTTCACATTTTAACAGCTTTTCCAAATGTTTGGGGATTTCACACTGCCTGTTTCAGGTTTTTATTTTCTTTCACGCTCTGAACCCCTGCATGTTGTGGGAAGCTGAACCATACAGCAAACTCCCAGCCAGAGTAAGTGCTGAAGAAATAACCCCAAATTTCTGTCTCCTTTTTCCTTTAGGAAGTAGATTTTTCCTACAATCAAATCCCTAAAATGCAAGATCTATCAGCATACCAGTCACTTACTAAACTCTTGCTGGACTGTATCCTTTCTGGAATCTTGAATGGGAGGAAAGTTGCTTGTTTGCTGTTTCTTCAAATAAATACCTGTTTGCTTTGTATTTTCCCCTGCGTGTCGGTTTTGTCCGTAGAACTGAGATTAAAGTTTGTAATCCTGGTGCTGAGACTGCTCTTAATTTCCTGCAGCACTGGTGGTGTGAGGAGTGTGCACATTTGGGAGAGAGGAACACGACATCTCCTCTTTGTGTCATGGAGAAGTGAGAAGGGCCACGTCTCACTGTCTCTGCAGGGGGTCATAAATAATCCCAGGACTTTTACATTCCAAAGGTTAATAGGGAACCAGCTTGGAACACTAAGCTCCTTCCAATAAAAAAGGAGTGTGTTGTTTCATCTTAGACCCAACTAATTCTGCAGGGATTGTGCAAGGCTGTTTAATGGCGAGAAGTTTTAAGTGAGAGAAAACTCCCTGGAGTTTGCTGAGGGAAGCACACGGAGCAAAGGTGCTCTGCTCCCCACCTGCCACACCCATCCCAGTCTGTGGAATTAGAAATTCGAATTCCAGAATTGTGGAATTCTGTTCTGGCAGAAACCAGAGAAACAGGAACCTGCAGATTGGCTTTTCGGTGCTATTTTCCCAACACTCCCCTAAAGATTCTCCTGTGCTTTCCTGAAAGTCTTCTGGAACTTCTTGGTGACCTGTTGCCTCCTGAACTTTTCCTTTTTTGCTTCAGAAACTGCACCTTGATTCCCTGCTCCCCGAAAAGGAGAAGACAGGGGCTTGTTGCAGTTTTTTTCTGCCTCTTGTCCTCCCAGTAGCCCATCATTACCAAATGACATTATCACAATGCCTTTTCCATGTAGGAGCAGATAAAGCATTTGCAGGGTGCCCAGGTGACATTATTCACACGGTTTAGAATGTGCAGGTGACGTGATTCTTGGCAGAAAATGGCTTTGAGACACTCTCCTTTTGCAATTCTAATTTCCCATCACGGAGCAAAAACCCTCCAGCAAAATGAAAAGGGGGGAGGGGAAAAAAAAAGATCAAAGATTTGTATGGTGGATCTGAATCTGTAGGGTTTTGATTTGATTTCATGCAGCAACGTGCTGGAAATTCTTCATTTGTCAAGGAAGGTGTTACTGAAATGGGGACAAAAATGTTTTCATGTACACAGCTGCCAGAGAACCCCCTGAAATAGGGGAGAATGAGAGCGGAATTGGCAAGTGCAGAAATCAGACCCCCAGAGTGGCACTAACCCATGTCAGACACTCCTCACTGAAGACCTGGCAGGCAGAAGAAGCTGGGGTTTTAATCAGTAGCTGAAAAAAATACTCCCTTAAATACCATTCAGGAGCAGAAATGTTTGGCATGCATCTCCCATTGACAGGAACTGAGCTTTTCTTACCATTTTTAAGTGAATTACGATGCAGATGGTCAAGTCATTATAACTTCTTTTCTCACAGGTGCACACCTGACAGGTTTATAAAGGAATTGTCAGGGAGGAGGAACTGCCCAAACCAGAGAGGGACACAACTTGGACAATAATATATGACAAAGAATTATCATGAGTCATTAAAAAGCTAAAATGGATTGTTTTAGTATTTAGTGCTGAGCAATTTGCTGCCTCATATTGATGCTTGTGGCTTAAACTTGAATTTTTCCTTGTTAAAACTTTTCTATTCCTGCCTAACTTCAGTCACCAAAGAGTTACATCCCTGGAGAAGAGTTCCCTCCTTCTGGGGAGATCCAGAGTCCATTTCCAGGAGCACTCTGAGCTGGATTGTTGTCAAAGGAAAGGTGCTTTCTTTAAGGAATCAGTGGAGTTTTGTTCATGCTGAAATTTGCTCAGAGGAATCCTGAGAACTTTTACTGCTGCTTGTAACTGTAATGCTAATTTTAAACACACTTTCTCCTTTCAGGACAGATGGCCAGTGTAGAACAGGTATCATTTAGAGTGAAATAACCCCACAAAGTAACCGTGGCTGTAATTACTTGACTAATTTGGCTAGGACGCTCAGACCAGTGGGATTTCCAACTCCTCCATAAGAAACCTGTGCTGTCCAACTCCCCACGCCATAAAATTTGCCTCTGCTTGCTAATTTACCACCTAATTACCGCTCAGGCTTTTGTGTCCAGTCCTTTTCCTTGAACCCGTGCACAGTTAATGAGATCGAGGAGATCAGAGGCCTGGAGAAGTGTCAGAGCCTGACTCAGCTGAGTTTGTCACACAACAGACTCACTGCCATCAGTGGCCTTCAGAACTTGCCTGTCAGAATCCTCAACCTGGTAAGAAAGAAATCATTCTGCTGCTTTTCCTGCCTGTCTCTTATCAATAGATTAATGCCTTAATGAATAGGAAGATAATCGCAAAACAAATGCTCAGAGATATTTGTAATACTCTACGTATATTTTATTAATACTACAGAGGTTGCACGGAATCACAACTTATTTTTAATGCAATTCAGTTGCTCTAAAAACAACAGGCTGCTTCTTAATAGCTTCTACTTTGTAATAAGAAGTTAAAAGTATTTAATGGGGCTTTAAAAAGAAGTACCAAAAAACCCTATACATAGCTCATTGCTACAGTCGTGCTAAGCACCTGCATAAATATTTTAAGTAAAGTGAATGGATATCAGGAATAGAAATATTCTTTTCCAATCCTTTTAAAATTTTAAAGGTTTTTCTTCTGTTCTGTAGGAATTGATATAGATAATAATAACTCAAGTCTGTACCCCTCAGATTGGCCCTTGGCTGCTCCAATATTCAGGGAAGGGGTTCACATTTAGCATGTTTTGAATAATATATTCCCATGGTGTTAATATAATTGTATTTGAGATCTATAATACCTTCAGGAGCTTCTCAGTGATTCCCTCAGTGGCAATAAAATGGAATTTGGTCTCATTTTGAGTGGATGAGATTAACTGAGATTGGCAAAATCACATGGAAAAGCTCTGAAATGGGTTTTAGGAGTGTGAGAGGCTCAGCTGACAGGGAGATCTCTTCTCCAAATACTTTGAAGCTCTTTTCTCAAAATACTTGGAGCCACAGCAAGTCCCTCAACCCCTGTGTGCCCTGATTTCCTGGTCTGTTAAAAGGTCTGGGAGTCATTCCCTTAGGAATTTTTCTCTGTCAGATGTTGGGAGGTTGTGTTAACAGCTAAACCTTATTAATATGAACATGTCCCTCAGTTTGGGTTCTTAGGTGCTGATGTGATCATTGATAACCCTGCTTGTCTTTTTTAATTAGCAAAGGAGACAGTCATGTGGAAATTATGTCAATAGACAGATTGTAGTGGAGCATTTTCTGTCACTAATTAGAATAAAATGCAGTTCTTTTTTTTTTTTTTTTTAATGGGAGCAGTCATCCTCTCTCTTCCCAGTGATTCAGCTTTCTTTTCCGTTTTCCCTTGAGCTTTTTAGGTTGAAAGAGTTGTAAGTTCTGAAGTTTGGAAGAAAGACTTCAAAAACTGTAAATTCTGCCTGGCTGTACCAAAAAGCCTTTATTCTGCTCATGTTTGGAAAAAAAAAAATTAAAAAAAAAAAAAAAAGAACTACAGCTCTAATGAACTGGACTCTTAGGAATTTTCTGCTTTGTAAAAAAAAAAAAAAATAGAAAGGATCTATCCACAAATCCCTTTTGTTCCCAGAATTTTCTGTGCACCCCTGGCCCAGCATTTTGCAGCTCCAGCTCCGAGCTGTATCCGATTAACCAGAGCTCTAACGAAGAACAGGAAGAGAGAGGGAGCCTCCACGCTATTAATAACCTAATTAAACATTTAAAAGTCAGGAAAAATGTCAAGGGCAGGCAACTGGATTAACATTAGAGTCAGCTGGCTTATTTATTTCAATAGTTCCTAAATATTTATTAATAGGAGATGAGGCTTCCAAGCTTTCAGCACAAGGTGAGGCTGATGGAAAAATAGAACTTGCAAGGTTATGGAGAGAGAATCCTGTGGAGAGGCCATCTGGGAATGTGTGGCCACTGGGACAGAGATGAGCACAGGACTGGTATCCCTGCTCGGAGTTTGTAGGAGAAATGAGTCTCTGCTTTGTGAGGCCCTGAGAAATGAAACCACCTGGAGTCCAGGGATGAATCAGGGCTTGGATCTGGTACCTTGTTTGGAATTGTCAGCCCAGGTTTATGGGAGTTGGTTATGGATTCTCATTTGGGTCATTTCAGATGTGGAAGTCCAGAAGAACTGACAGTAAAGTGGGGGGGTTAATTATTATTTTTTAAACATTTCTGTGTGTGCTGTCACTGGCAGTAAATAAAACCTTCACTTAATATGAAATTATGTATATCAGAGAGATTTTTATATCATATCATAGAATCATTGGATCATGAAAGTTTTGGGTTGGAAGGGACCTTCAAGGTCATCCAGAGCCATCCCTGCCATGGCAGAGACACCTCCCACTATCCCAGGTGGCTCCAAGCCCCGTCCAACCTGGCCTTGGACACTTCCAGGGATCCAGGGGCACCCACAGCTGCTCTGGGAAACCTGTGCCAGGGCCTTCCCACCCTCACAGCCAGGAATTCCTTCCCAATATCCCACCTAACCCTGCCCTCTGGCAGTGGGAAGCCCTTCCCTGTGTCCTGTCCCTCCATCCCTTGTCCCAAGTCCCTCTCCAGCTCTCCTGGAGCCCCTTTAGGCCAGGGAAGGGGCTCTGAGCTATCCCTGGATCCTTTTCCTCTCCAGGCTGAACAACCCCAACCCTCAGCTGTCTCCTCTCCATTCTACCTGAATTTTTTCATTATTTATTCTGTAATCACAAGTGCAAACATAACCATGATTACAGAGGGAAATTCAATGTATTTATGTATATATATTCTCTAATTTTATGTGCATATCTATGTTGTAAATGTTGAGTTGGATGATGACAGGAGCCTTCTTAGGCCACTCTCAGCCTTTAAAGAATGTCAGAGCTCTTTTTATTGCTGTTGTCTCTCTCTGCTCTTCAAGGTGAGTTGGAGAGAAGCTAATCAGGAGATGGTTGGTTCCTTTTTCCATCAGCAGGATGGAAAGCTGGAATGTTTCATATCAGGATGAACATGAGGCTAATGCATAACAGGCATTGTGACAGGATTCTCAATAACAAACTCTTTTTTTTTTTTCCTGAGGAATGTTCTTTTCCATCTGTAGGATTTTATTCCCAGTTTTTATGCTTTCTTTTTTTCTTAGAGCTATAACCAGATCGAGAAGGTGACTGGGCTGAAGAACTTGAAAGCTCTACGGAAGGTGGACCTGTCTTGCAATAAAATAACCACTCTCCAAGGCCTGGAGGAACATGACCTGCTGGACATGATCAACCTAGAGAATAACCAGGTACCACGCCCCAGACTGAGCCCAGCTTCTTCTCAGAATGCACCACAGTTGCATTTTTAAAAATTCGATTCCTTCAAGGGATCAAAAACTCATCCAACGCTGCAAGAAATGAATGTTAGGCAAGATGACCTCTCTTCCTTTGGTGTTCCACCCCAGAGCTGTTGATTCCTGGTGTAGTCTCAGCCCTTATTTCATGTCTTAGATGAGTTTCTGTTCATTCAGTGCTCACACACAGCAAGAACTCACAGTGCTCCCTTGGGTGGATAAGACAGGGATGAGTTTGCAGCTTTTCCAGCTTGATTATTCTGGAGGATCTTTACTTACGTCACAGCTTTGCTGCTGCCGGGCCTCAGGAGGTTTTGTTAATATCTCCCAGCCCAATTTCATGACCACAGATTCTTCTGAGCTCTCAGCTGGAAACTTCCTGCAAGGGAGGACTTCAAGTGCTCTGTTAGAAAGTGGCTTTTGTTGTGCAGCACGATTTTCACTGGAAGCACAAGGCTACAATCCAACCCACTGGAATTTTGAATCCCAAGCCAAATATCCATAACACTTTTGATATTGATCTTCCAAAGTCCTTAACAAAGATCATCACTTCATGAATCACTTTGACATCAGAGATAGATCTGCATGTGGAAAAAAAACCCGAAACCCAAAGAAAATAAAAATGTAAACCAGGAGTGGAACATTTTCTGTCATTTTCCCCCTCTCACAAGATGCATTTCCAAGATTGAATTCAAGTCACTGTGGATTCTTTTTTCTCCCACTGTGCTCAGGTTGACATTTAGAGGTACATCAATTGCAGCAGACAGGAAACTCTCTGATGGTGTGGTTGTTATTGGCATTAATAACACCACTTCCATTGCCTCACAGACTTGCCCCTGTTCTTTACAGCACATAAAAGCTGTTCATTTTATCTCATCAACATTTGCCTCCTTGAATGATGTTACTGAAACTGTTTAATGAGTCACCAGTTTTTAAACACTGCCTTCTGAAGGATAATTTAAAGGGGAATTTTAATTAATGAACACAGGCAGATGTGAGTTACTGCAGCTCAGGACCTCTCAGAATCACCTTGAATGCTTGGTTTTTTCAAAACTGGGACAATAGGTTTATCTGCAAACCATGTCTCTTTTAAACATTCAGTGATTTTCAAGTGTTGATGGTTGGAATTCTATGATTTCTGTAAGAAATCCCCTCAAATGACATTTAATTTGGTCAAAACTGTCCTGGGTGGGCTTTTTGTTATCTCAAAGTGAGTATTGGGTAGGCTGTGGTTGAGGTTTCTGTTTTTACACACTTGACAAAGACTGAGTGTAAATTAGGGATGGAATCTGAAGTCTTTTAGGTTCAGTTGGCTTTTCAGTATTTAAAAAAGGTTATAAAAGAGATGGAGAGAGGCTTTTTCCATGGGCAAATACTGACAGGACAAGGGGGGATGGTTTTAAACTAAAAGAGGAGAAATTTAGATTGGATATTAGGAAGAAATTCCTGGCTGTGAGGGTGGGGAGGCCCTGGAATGGAATTCCCAGAGAAGCTGTGGCTGCTCCTGGATCCCTGGAAGTGTCCAAGGCCAGGTTGGACGGGGCTTGGAGCAGCCTGGGATAGTGGGAGGTGTCCCTTCCCATTGGAACTGGGTGGGCTTTAAGGTCCCTTCCCACCCAAACCATTCCATGATTCTCAGATTCCGCCTTTCAGCAGTGAAGGAAAACCAATTTTTCTTCCAAGGTAATTCATCCCAACCTATCATGGATGGGGTGACTCTGGAAATGCCTCTGATGATGAAGTGAAGTCACTCCCCTGGGCTGGCTCAGCAGGTGGCTCAAGGGGGGTGACATCAACCCCATTTCCCCTCAGGGCCCAGCACCAGTGCCCTGATTTGTTCTGGGCACCAAACCTTGGCTAATCCCAAGCACTGAGTGCAGCCAGCCCAGAATTCCTTTGGGGACACATGGGACAAGTTTTACGTCCTCTGGCTCTCCTGTTTGATCCCTCTGGACACAGCCCAGGACAGCAATGCTGCTCCTTTTCAGTCAAGTGCTGCAAGTTCTGTAGGATGAACTTGAACTTGGGTGAAAAGAAACTTTTCAAAGGACTTTTTTTTTGCCAGTCAGCCAGAGCACGACTCTAACTGCAGAATTGCCTCACTTAAGCACACGAGCACATAAAAGGCAAATGTGTTAGGGCTTGACATTTGAAAGAACTGGAAAAATGCAGGTGCTTGGAAATTGCTGTGTGTATTATCCTGCTGCTCCAGCCTGCCTTTTGTGCCTGGAAGTGCCTCATTGAGTGCAGTTAGCATGTAAACCTCTTTTGTGAGTATAATGATTTTTCTTTTTTTTTTTGTTTTTTTTTAATGTCCAGATTTTAAGAGCAGGGATTAAAATACTTTCTTTTCCCCCCGTGGTTTTCGTGGATTCTGTTGTTGCTGATTTATGCTGTTTCTGTCACTAATCAGGTGGCTGAGCTGAAGGAACTTGAATGGATTAAAGATCTGCCTCTCCTCAGGGTTTTAAATCTTCTAAAAAATCCTCTACAGGTAAGAAAGGACCAAAAATGAGAACCTAAACCGGATGTTTTGGATCACAGCAGAATCCTTTTAGCCTCAGTTTCTCCCCCTGAAAGTGGCCAGGTCATTTCAGGGAACGAGTGCAAGGAACACTGAGTGATGGTTTCCCTGGCATCCACCTGTCCCTGGGAAATTAAACAGGAATCACCTTTAATACCAATAGCAAATCCATAACTTTGGTTAATTCCATGTGTGAATCTATTTATGTGTTGGTGCTCACAGTATGCCATGATTTTTGTTTGGGAAAAGATCCCCTTTTTGTTCGGGAAAAGATCCCCTTTTTGTGTGGGAAAAGATCCCCTTTTTGTTTGGGAAAAGATCCCCTTTTTGTTTAGGAAAAGATCCCCTTTTTGTTTGGAAAAAGATCCCCTCTTTGTCTGGGAGAAGATCCCCTCTTTTTTTGGGAAAAGATCTCCTCTTTGTTCATCTTGAAGGTCTATACTCAGTTGTTCCTGGGAAAAACTCAAAGGATCTTAAAAACATCCCCTGTTAAAATCAGGTGTCTCTGGAATCTGTGTGTTCTTTTCTGCTTTAGGGTTTACTCAGTTCTCATTTATGGCTCCCAAAATATTCCTTAATTCATGACTCAAACATTCATTTTAGCAACAGCAGCATCATCTGCAAAATATCCAAAATTCTGACTTTGATTTTGCATTTGTGATTTGTCCTGAAGGATCAAAGACAATTCTATCCTGACTCTTATGATTTCTAAATTCTGTGTGGATTTTACAGTCGTTTCCAATGCCAGAAAGAAAAGAAATGTCAGGAGTTTAATTTTTTCTTGTAACTGCCAGGTTTTTATTGGCTTTTATGAGACCGGCCTGTTGTGGCACACAATGAAATTAGCAGGGAAAAATACCTGAAATTGGCTGTTTCTGGTTTTCCATAATCTGAAAGGCTTTTTCCTGGTTAGAAGCCTCCTAAGCTGGATCCCATCCCTTTCCTTTCCATTTTTAAATCCCCATCTTGAACATCTTTGGAACAATGCAGTGACAAACTTGTGATCAACTCTTGCTGCAGCAACCGAGCTCGTGGTGGAGCCTCAGTTTGGGCACTGATGTCTTGACATCCTTCAGGGTAAAAAAAAAGCTTTTTATGATGCAAAGTATTAAGGCCAATTTAATTTCAACCGATTGGAATTAAATATGAGCTGGATGAAGGCGAGTGTTTTATGTCAAAGTGGAAACTTTGTCCTTCAGGAACAGACGGATTATTGGCTCTCGGCGGTTTTCAGGTTGCTCCAAGTCACAGAACTGGATCTCAAGAAGATTTCAGTGGAAGAAAAGGTATGAAAACATAATTTCATGCTGGAATTAATACAGACTATAAAGAATATAAAATCTGTGCTGGAATTACAGTTTGCACTGTAAAGCCTCCTCCCCAAAACCCCGCTCAGGCTCTTTACAGGAACTCTTGCAATAAAAACGAAACTTTTTTTGGGATAACCTTGACCAGATGTTGTGCACCAGGATGCACCTCCTGTGCTCCCAGCCACTAATTCAGAGCAAAGGACCAAACTGGAGCTAAAGTGGAATTCCTTCCCTTCTCCCACTTTTCCCCAGAATAGTGTGGACCTTGAGTTCTGAGTACTGAATGTTTTGCTTTAAAGATTCCCCTCCCATTTCACTGTGTTCATATAGGCATGGCTGTCATAGGTCCATGGAATTCCAGGTTGGAAGGGACCTCACAGATCACCTGGTCCAACCTTTCTTGGGAAAAACATGATCTATACAAGATGGCCCAGCACCCTGTCCAGCCAAATCCCAAAAGTGACCAATACTGGGGAATCCACCACTTCCCTGGGGAGATTCTCATAGAATCCAGACTGGTTTGGGTTGAAGGGACCTTAAAGCCCCTCCAGTTCCACCCCCTGCCATGGGCAGGGACACCTCCCACTATCCCAGGTTGCTCCAAGCCCCGTCCAACCTTGATTGTTCCAATGGCTGATTGTTCTCATTTGAAAATTTTATGTCCAACTGGAATCTTCCCAGGAGCCTTGTCCCCATGAACCCTCATTTGAACCATGTGACTCCTTGTACAAAGGGAGTCTCCTTCCCTGTAGCCACCCTTTAAATATTGGAATATGCTGATCAATTCTCCCTGAGCCTTCTTTTCCCAGTGCTGAACAAACCCAGCTCCCTCAGCCTTTCCTGGCATGTCAGGCTTCCCAGGCCTTGGATCAGGCCCTTCTCTGGATCCTTCCCAGCCTGTCCACATCTTTTTTTGGCATAATGAGGACCACAACGGAGCGCAGCATTCCAGGTGTGGCCTGGAAGAGCAGGATAATGCCTCCTTCTCCCTGCTGGTGATGCTCTTATGATGCAGCCTGGTCCCTCCTACTGAGCTTGTTCTCCATCAGCACCCCCAGGTCCCTTTCCACAGAGCTGCTCCCTTGTGTTGCATTCCTGGATTGTTTTCCCAGGTGCAAGGCCTCACCCTGGTCCCTGTTGGACTCCACTTGGTGCCTGCAGCAGTGTTTTGGTATTTGATGCTTTACATGAAATCCTCAGTCGTTCTTCACCTGTTTCTGAGTGTGTGGCATTAAAAACTACAACCAAAAATCTCCAACTCACTAGTGGTCAGTAGGGCTCTCAGCAGAATGGATGGAGGGAATCCTTGGAGTCTGAGTGCTCTTCCTCCCAGGAAAGGCAGAGAAGCAGTGTCAGGAGTTTGCTCACTTCGTTAATGCCCATTCTGTTCCTTTTCTGACAAATAAATGAATGGCTTCAGTCCCTAAGGATTTGAGTTTGGCATCTTCCACCAGCACGGAGAGGATGCAAATTAATGGATAATTAAAACCTAAGCAAAATTGCTTTGCATCCTATGTGGCATCCTGTTTTCTTCCCAGGAAAAGGTTGAATATATTAAAGATGGTGAGCTGTGTCTGGCTGCCTTCCATCCATCCATCAAATTATCCTGAATTCCTCTGAAAAGATTTCGGGAGCAGAGAGCTCCCAGCACGAAGCCTGACCCTCAGAAACCCAAAGCCACCATTATTCCCAGTGACCTGGGAAGCATTTTGCAGCTGGAGACAATTCCATCACTGCTCTTCTTCCCTTTTTGCCCCCTCAACTGTGGGAACAGGTCTTTGCTGTGAATCAACATGATCCTCCTCCAGAAATTGTGGCTGCTGAAGATCACAGGGAGCATCTTCTGTACAACCTCCTGCAACCCCAGAGAGTCCTGGCCAGGTGAGTTCAGCTCCACTTCACAGCTGCTCCTGGCAGTGGCACTCAAGTAAAGCAGAAAATGTCACATTCAGAGGGACATTTTTCCAAGGAGAACTCCCATGGAGTTCTGTTAGCAGCCTGGAAACGAGGCAAATCTGATTTGGTTAAAATTGATTATGAAATGAAGCTCGTCATTCACCTCTAAAGTCTCAGACAGAT
Organism: Atrichornis clamosus; assembly: GCA_013400975.1. Classification (NCBI taxonomy): domain Eukaryota; kingdom Metazoa; phylum Chordata; class Aves; order Passeriformes; family Menuridae; genus Atrichornis; species Atrichornis clamosus. The sequence goes on along the minus strand of WBMZ01004604.1, from coordinate 77,181 downwards.
TGTCCACAGCTCCACTCCTTCTCACCAATCTGTTGGAGCAGATGGTCATCTGCACCACAAATGAGAGATGCAGAATTCCTCCCAGTACCCAACGGCACTGGAAAAATCCCTGGAGGCAGCAGAGAGTTGTAAAACATCTCCTGCCTGTTCTGCTGACACCTCCTCTTCCCACTGCTGCCATCCTGTTGTGAACAAAATGATTTTCTCGTGGGGCTCTGGGGCACTTTCCATAATCATAAAGGGAAATGTTGTAGGTTGTGCTGGAGGGAGGAGGTGATGCCAACTTCCACTGAAAGCATGGAATGCAGGGGCACGTGGATGCTCTTTTTCCAGTGTCACCATTCCCGTGCCACGTGACTGCTCTCAGTCTTGTTTCTCCTCCGAAAAATGGAAATTTTTGCTGCTCTGTTGTTGTGTTAGGATATTTGCTTGAGGAATTCTTGGAAAATGCTTTGACAAACCCTGATGGAATATACTATAAATGTATAATATAAATATCTCTTATTATTATATTGGATACAGTGGGCACTGAGCTCAACCGTTGTGCCCCACACCCTGTTTTAGCACCATTTTCAACATCTGAATTCATACCTGAATAACCTGATTGAAGATCCAGGATTTAGTAACTCAGAAATTTGTATTTTTATTGTGAGTCTTATATTTTCTGGGATTGACAACAAAAGACAGGAGCCCTCCCAGTGCTGACAAAAGCTCTGAGAATTCTTAACAACTTATTAAAAACAAAAACCCGAAGATTTATTTATTTTTGCAAGGATGGAGATCTCTTTAAAAAAAAACCCAAGAAACTTATTAAAAACAAAAACCCGAAGATTTATTTATTTTTGCAAGGATGGAGATTTCTTAAAAAAAAAAAAAAAAAACCAAAACAAACCACAATTGGTTTATTTTTCTTGTTTAAAAAAAAAAACCCCAAAACAACCCTAAAGGCATGGATTTCTTCCAGTGCAAAAGGCTGTATTTAAATATTTGCTCAGTGGATTTTGCATGTGTGTCTTCACGGCTGGAAAGAAAGAATTCTGCCTTCTGCCAGAGGTGTTGTGTACACAAACACCCAAACGTGAGCCCAGCACTGATGGGACTGCCCCAAATTCTTCCTGATGCTTTGAACCTGTGCCCAGCTGGAAAGCACCCAAGAGTCATTACTGAAATCATCCTAATGATGATGCATTACTGCCTTTTCCACTCTAAAATGCTTTATTGGAAGCAGATTGGGGGAGCTCATTTGCATCTCTCTTTCTCCATGAAGTTACCAGGAATTTTGGGTTTGTAATATCTCTATTACTGAAAAGAAAGCAAAAAGTTCTATTGTTGCCTGCCCTGCAGCCACGAAAAATTAGCATTAAACTTCCTCTGCCTTTTCTTCTCTCTCTCTCTCTTTGTGATTTTATCTTCCATGATGTGGTAATAATTCACCACTGAATAATATTATGGGTATTTTCCCCTGCTAGGAATGCAGGTGACATTTGAAAATTCTACATGGGGAGCAGAAATTTAACAGCAGAGGGTTCTTCAGTCTGCTGGGCCAGGACATGATGATTTTTGGTACCTGGCTATTGAGGATAAATCCATTCAGAGAAGAAACAGAGCATGATTCTTTTTGACAATGAAATTAATTGACTATTGAAACGATTTACCAAGAATTCTCCACAACTGGAAGGTTTTTAACTAAAACAGGCTCAAATGGAACCCCAGGTACCAGGCTGGAAACAAGAAGCAACTTGGGGAAATCCTGTAGCCAGTGTGATGAGGGGAGACTGATTTAGATCATCAAATTAGTCCCTTCTGACCTTAAAAATGCATTAATCTTCCCCAGCAGTGTCACTGTGCCTGCAAAGAACAAGAAACTCGAATAACGCACGTGAAATGGGCCCAAAACTCTTTGCCAGAATCTTCTTAGAAGCTGTAGGACACCCCAAACTTTTATTTAAGTTTTGAGAACCAACAAGTGGTGATGTAATCGAAGACAGGATTATGGAAATGTTCTCCATGTTCTTCTGATGAAATCGTAAATCCAAGGAATTTGAGGGCGTGAGGAATCTGAGCAGTGAAAATTTATTTAAGAAAATTTGAATTCTGAGTGTAATCTTGTCAAGTAATGATTTCTTGTAACGTTACTGGATTTAACATTTCCTTGTAGAAGAAAAGATTACAGAGGAATTCTGCACTTTGCAAGCCTGTAACGGGTTCTGTGCAGGGAGAAGGAAGAAATTCTTTATTACAGGAGTGGGGAGGCCCTGGCACACATCCCAGAGAAGCTGTGGCAGCTCCTGGATCCCTGGAAGTGTCCAAGGCCAGGTTGGACAGGGCTTGGAGCAACCTGGGATGGCAGAAAATATCCCTGCCCATGGCAGAGAGTTGGAACAAGGGCTTTAAATTCCCTTCCCACCCAGACCATTCCAGGATTTTATGTTGAAGATAAAGGTTCTGCCTTCCCAGCCCTGCCTTGCCATCATTATTCCCACAGGGAATGAACTTGAGCAACAAAAAGATCCTTTCTGCTGCATCTTGATCCATTTTGAACCCACAGCCACTTAAGCTTTTTGCCCATCTTTCACGTGTTTCTTTTCTAAAGGACTTTTCAAATGTATTTTTACCTTCTCCAGTATTTTAGTGTATGGTGCTAATAAGCTTTTTGTGCTAATTATACCCATATAGTCTGGTAGATAATAGAGCTGGTTTGCTGCCCCTAAAATAGGAGCAAAGCCATTACTTTGGAATCTTTTCCCTTCGTGCTTTTATTGGATGGTTGTCATTACTTCTTACAGAATCAGTTATTTGTTAAAGGAGTGGTAAAAGAAAGAAATTCTATTTTCGGGCATTGGCGTCCACCTGTTTTAAATCACTTTAAATGGAAGCTTAACACACAGAGGTTGTTTACTTTCAATTACAATTTCATTAGAACTATTTATTAATTAAAAATCAGTGGGTTTGGAATCATTTCAGCTATTCCAAGTAGCACAATCTTAACATCTAGCTGAGATTTTAAAATGTATGTCCACAGTTGCATTCTATTTTTAGCTGCCTAAATAAATTGCTGGACACTCAAAAGTGCAGAAATCCTATTCATTCTCCCATTTACAGCTGGAAGTGGAAATCCGAGGATCTAATCCTATGCTCAGCATGGAGAAAATGGAGAGCTTTGTATTTTTGCAGCACTTTGGGGTTCTTTTATTGGAGGGTTATTTGTGTGCAGTGGAGTTCTATGGATCTTAGTGGGGTTTTTGTATTGAATTGAAGAATTCTTTACACCTTTATCTGGCAAGGACAGGAAAGTCAGCAAGGTTGCATGCAGTAGAGTGTAAAGGTCTGTAGGACTGAGTCCAAGTTTATTCCAGGCTCATTATCCTGCTCATTACAATATTCCCATCTTTGCCACAGCCTTGGAAAACTCCTCAACAAATCCCGGCCACAGCCCAACTGCAGAGGGAGCTTTAGAAAAGGCTGTGAATCAGCAGAGATTGGAGCAGATGTGACATTATTCCTTCTGCAAAAGAGGCCCAGGGGGTTTTAATGCAGTTTTTTTGGTGTTATTTTGATGTTCAGAGCACGTGAAACCAAGCCCTGATTTTTGCCTCCACTGTGAACAATGTGAACAGCCTGACAGACAGATGAGATTGCTTGAAGTGGTGACACGACCTCTGCGAAAGCTTTCCATAAAGTTGCTGAAGGTTTGTGTTTCAGGTGGTGCAAAGGCCTCTTGTTGTCCTTTCTTGTAGCACTTTACCTGGTCTTGATGCTCCCTACCCCATGCTGGTGTTACTCGGCCCTCTGGCCTGCGGGAGGAGACAACTTTCTCACAAGATCTGCAGGCAGTTCAAGAGTTTCTTCAGATATGGGTGAGTTCTGCTCCCTAAGTTGAAAAGAACACCAGGTGATCGAGGCTTGAATTGCCCCTGGTTTGGTTTTTTGGGGGTTTTTTTTTTGGTTAAAAAAGTTAAAAACAACCGATTCATTGTGATGCATTTCGTCTTTTCCCAAGGCTTGATCGCCTGTAGGCCTCAAATACTTCCTTGACAGGAAAACTATTTAAATGATCAAATTATTTTCAAAGGTGAACAGCAAACAAACAAAAATCAGGATGTTTAGGGCTCTTTTTATTGATCTCTTCAATCTCTGCTCACTGCTGCCCTCAGTCAAGCATCTGTTTAGATTCGTGTGCATTTCTCTGACTTTTTGTGAAGCACCTGCAGATAAAACATGACCATGCAAGTGCAGGCTGCATCCAGAGCCAGGAAGGGCAGCCAGGAAAATTCCTGGAGCAGTTTATTATCCTGTGAGTAAAGTTACCACAGCAAATGGCACCTTTCAGACCCCACCACCTGCTGGGGGGGAATGAATTCTCCCGATTGGAAAAGCCTGGATTATGATCCTTAGTGTTCCCTGGGTGTTTAGTGGACAGAAACTCTCTTTTGCCAAGGGAAATTCAGGCTGGATGAGTTAAATCCCCACTATTTGATGCCTGAAATTTGGTGATGCAGGATGCTCCTCTGGTCCATCCATTCCATTCTTCCCAGTGCCTCACTTCCATAGGTTCTGCAGCACTCACTGTTCAGCACTGCTCTGTATTCCTATATTTTCTCTCTCCTCTGTTCTCCTTTTGTTTTATTGCACTAATTTATCCCTTCATTTGTGACCAGACTTTTAAAGAAAAGATCTGTGAATGTTATGTGACTGTAAAAATTACTTTTTTTTTCCCTTTCTTTAAACCAACTCCTGGGTTTTGAAAGGCTACATTGGAAATTACAAACTAATTGACTGCCAGCCGCAATTTTCCAAACACTCCATGGGTTTGGTTTTTTTAACAGCATTGTTTTTATATTGTGCGTTTTATTTCCTAAAACTTTCACGCATGAGGGGGGGGAAAAAAAAGAGAGAGACAGAATCTTAACAGAGCAGAAAATTGCAACCATAAAGCAGAGTTGTATTTTAATTATTCAATGGAGATTTAAGCAATTTTATGGCTTACACTTCGAAATTTCAAACATTCCACTCATTAAAAATGTATTTCATGCAAGATACCCTGGCAGTTCGAATGTAAACATGGCCTTGCAATTAAAAAAGGGTTGTAATGTATAAAAGTACCTCAAGAAATCCAGTGAAATTGGACCCTCCAGCCATCTGCCTTGTGCTCAGCAGTGACCTTTAGAGCTGGGTGTGTTCAGGCCTTTGAAGGGAAATTTGAGAGAGTCCACGTGTAAAACTCCCTGTTCTCATTTGCTGATATAAAAAGGGACACCTTCGGATGCTGTCACAGCTCAGATCTGCCAAGCTCTGCATCATTCACTAAATTTCTTCATGGTTTCCAGCCCAACTCCCTTGAAGAAATGAGCAGAAATGGCCAAGCAGAAACAAGGAGTAAAATGGAAATTTCCAAAGAGAACGAGAGTCCCTGAATGCTTTAGTCTCAAACTGCTACATGCATTAACTTAGCTGGGTTTGGGGGGGGGTTTGGGGGTGGGTTTTTAGTGTTTCATCCTGCTGGGAAGCTCAGGTAGCTGAGGTTTATCCTGTTGTCCTGATGTGGTGGCAGGCAATTACTTTTCCTGCCTTTTATCCCACTTACCTCCCCAGTTTCAGGATTGTTTCTCCCCTTCCTATTCGGGGTCTGTTTAAAGATTGGGCTTTACAGCTCTTCCTTAACCTCACAGTTCAGCCCAACTCCTACTCCCCTTTTCCATATTTAGGATTTGACTTTCCATCATCCACAAGCTGACAGAACTGGAAAAAAAAGGGATTCATCATTTCTCTGTTCCAGGGTGCTGTGACAGCTTCAGTTCAGGCTACCCTGGGCTGGGGGGGGATTTATAGCCAAAATACAACGTTGCATTTAACTTTTTTTTGTGTATTTATGGGTTACTCTTTCAAATATGCAGCATTAGTGGTATGATTTGCACCTCTTTATATTTCTCATATTTCTTTGCTTCTTAAAAATAAAATGATTGATGGTCTCCTCCTTCCCCCCCCTCCTCCTATTCCATAGCTGCTGCTGTGATTGAAAACAGGTTCTTTCTTTATTATCCCATTTATCTCCCAGCCCCTGTCACACCACCAGGACAGCTTACTTTGGGGAAGAAAACAGACTTGATTATTATTTCATTTCTCGAGGAGCCTTTGACACAATGGTGAAAGCAGTAAGTACCTGCCTTGTATCCTTGTCACCTATTTCCTACTCCCAGAGTGAACTCAACTTCTCTGTCCAGCTCTGATTTATTTTCTTTCTTATATGAAGTTTGTGTCTGTCTGTGCGTGGTTATTCACTCACAGTTCTGTGGCTTAAGGTCACAGACAGAAACCACGAATTCTGATATATTGATGCTGTCTTTTGTGAATGAATTTATAGAAACCAATAAATGGGCAAAATGGGCAGTGGGAATATTTAAATAGTAGCATAATGTAGGAATAAACTTACTTCCAAATGCAAATATCTAGTGTGGGTTTTTGGTTCGGTTTTTTTTTCCAACATTTTCCAGCAACCCTGCAGGGAATTCTTGGGAAGTTTAGCTAATCCACCCTAAAGGAATGAGGTTTTTCTCTAAGGCTTTCTGCCTCCAGCTGCTCTTTTGCTGCCTGCAATAAAACTTTGGCTTGAAAAGCCACAACAAAGCTCATTATTTGTGTTTCTACAAAAGGGGGAGCCAGCACAGCCTTAAACAACTGATCTGCTCCTTAATGATAACAGTAATCAAGCAGGTTCATTTTAAAAGGATATAATCTGCTTACATCTCTCCAGGCATCCTCCTGGGAGCCAGAGTTGCACTTGTCAGGTTTTCACTTTGAAATCCCTCAGCCAATTCCACATTTTCCTTGCAGATGTGTTCCAACCCTTCCTTTTCCTTGGCATCTCCTGTTTCCTAGGCCTGGCCACATGGTTGGATGGCATATCCAAAGGAGGATGCCCCTTGCTTTGCATCTTGATTTCCTTTGTGAAGGGAAAACCCGGGAATGTTGTCAGCAGTTTGTTCTCAGGATGCTGGAATTGGATTATCCATGAGCAAGGTCCAAGCCCAGATCCTGCAGCACTGACTGGGTGCTTTTCTCTGCTAATTTTGGGCTCTCATTGGCCTCATTATTATTGGTGATTTAAACAGGAAGAAACTTTGCAGGGAGGGAAAGCAGGGAAGTCCAGAGATGATCCTTATTTAAGGAAGTTGTTTCCCTTGCAATATTTCCTTTGGCATTATCCTTGCTGTTCTGAATTTTAGGGAAAGTTTATAGCGACCTATAAATACGGTGGCTGCCGTTATGGATTGGGAAGGGACACTGTGGAATCCATTGCCAGGGAGGGTCTGGCTACCTGTGTTCACCTGGAAATAGAGGTAAGGATCATCTGGTTGTAACCATTCCTTCATGTTGGGCTCTGAGCCTAGGGAACACGGCACAGGATGAGAGGCAAAGGCCTCAAGCTGTGCCAGGGGAGGGTTAGGCTGGATATTAGGGAAAATTTCCTCATGGAAGGGACTGGAAAGCACTGGGACATGGGCAGAGATGGAATCACCATCACCGGAAGTGTTCAAGAAAAACATGGATGTGGCACTTGGGGACATGGGGCAGTGGTGACCTTGGCAGTGCTGGGGGGATGGTTGGACTTGATGATCTTAGAGGGCTTTTCCAACCTCAGTTTAGTCTGAAGGATCCCTCTTGTGGATTCTTAAAATTTCCGGCCTTTTTTTCAGTCCTCAGCAGCCTCATCTCCCCACAGCACCAGCAGCACCCTCAGCTTCCCACCAGCTCCACCTTCCAGCAGGACCAGTCCACATCACCCCTAACCCTAAAAGAAAACCCCATTTCTCCTTTGCTGATGAAGCCACAGAGGGTGTGTGCAGGCCTGGGGCAAAATTTGGGGCAGAACTATTTAAAAAATGCCATTTTTTTGGAGGGGTTGCTTTCCCCTCTCTGAGGTTTGTCAGGTGCTCAGAAGTTGTGCCACAATAGGAAACTGGGTCACAAACAAAGTGCCAAAACCCATCTCTTGGAATCCCAAAAGCTGATGTTTTTAGCTCATTTTTTTAATTACGTACTTCTCATTATCTTAAATGAACATTTACTAGCTAGGTGAGGTGATAAAAAGGAAAGACATGTTGCATTTCCTTCCACACTTTTTCTACAAAATAAGCTCCATCGATGTGAGATTCCAAAATCAGAGGCTCCATGGAGTGCCTGGGATGTGACACTGAGTAAAACAAAAAAGATAAAAAAGGAAATGTGGGAGACTGCAGTGCTAACCATGAGCAACCAGAGTTCTGATCAGTAACTGATACTAAATTTCATGACTTACAGGATGATCATTTTGTTTGTGAAACTGGTGACTGAAAAACTGGGTTTTGGTTAAGTCCCTTAAGTGTTCCTAAGGAGTTCGGGCCCAAAGAAATCCGTGCACATCTCCTGGCTTGCAGATAAATGTACAAATAACAGAACAGCAGCGTGGCAGTACTAAAAAATAAGTAGCTCCTTGCTCAAATGAGCAATTTAGTGCTGCAATGCTGCTTTTAAGTGCTGCTGTGAAACAGCAAATGAATAACTCCATCTCTGTGGAGTTCCATTTCCTTTTTGACAGAACTGTGAATCACCCTCAGTCTGCGCTGATGGGCACAGAGTGTGTTTCTTGTCTTGCCAGACAGACCTTAAATTTACAAGGGAAGAAAAACAGGAGATTAAATATGATGGAATGGGGTGCCTTTTCAAGCTGTCACTTCTTCACCAAGCAGATGGGCTATCAAATAATTTAGGAGAAGGAACCTAATGGAACGGGGTGTTTATTCATAACCCAGTGATACAGGCAGTGACCAGAACTTTAACTGGGTATTACCAAAGCTGCTCTCATGGACAGGCAGCTCTTGGTCACTGAAGATTTTTAGGAATTCTGCAGAGTTCCGGGTCACTGTGGGCTCTGCTACAGGCTGAGAACCAATAATGGTGAGTTATGCGTGGGAAGAGAAGGTGCTGAGTCCATTATCTCCTGCAGGGCTCATAACAAAAGTGATTTAGCACTATTCAAAGAAATTTTAATTATAGGCCGTGGGCTGAGACTAAAAATTTCGAGCTGTTCATTCCCTTTAATCTTGAGTCTGATAAAGGAGACTGCCACAAATCATAGAAGTTAAATCTTGCTGAGCCTACACTTGCAGTTAGAGAAGAATCCACTCAGTTGGATTAAGTGTGTTTGCAGTGCTCTCCCTTTGCTCCTGTAGCCACCAAAACCTGCAGAGCATCTTCCAACCAGGAATTTGGGATAAATCCAGAGAAAAAAACCTCAGCTACAAGTCCAACAGCCACTCAGTTTCAGGAGCAAACCACTGTTGTTTCTCTGCTTCATTTTAAAGGGTGTGCGTAGCTTGAAAAACACCTACTTCAAACCCAGGTACGTCCTGCTGGTACCAATGGACAAAGGAAAATATGAGGAACTCCTGAGGAGGACAGGATTATTCAGCAGGCCAGAGATTGAAGAGGCAGTGTCCAGAGTGGACATGTACCTCAAAATAAACCAGGATTGTCCTGGATACTTCGATGCCGTCATCAACACGGGTGAGTTGATCTCTGGGTGGGGTTTGCTTTGTGGTTTTTGAGGACAGCAGGTGGTGGAGAAGAATCCTTCTCCATTCTCATGCCCTTTTGTAAGGGTGATTCTGGAGTTCACCACACTAAATACATTATTGTGGTATGAAATATTGCATTTGTAAATACTGTCCGGGGCACATTACAATTTAAACATGGCCTTAAAGAATAAAACCAATAGGAAAATATTTAGGTGAGTGCAGACCCTGAGATGAATTTCAGCTTTTCTTGAATGTGCTGTTTATGAAGATGAAGGTTTTTCTCCTCAGCTGGATAAGTTAAGACTGCACTTCTGTGTCAACCTTGTGTGATTTGGATCTTTGTGCTGATGAAAGGTTGGGTTTTGTTAGTTGATCCTTCCTTCCTGCCATGAAATGCACTTCCCTTTGTGCAGATGAGTTGGATGAGGCCTTCACGGAGCTGAGTCTCCTGGTGAAGATGTACCTGGGCTTGGAGCCAGGATCTTCTGACAACAATCAGGACACCACCAGCAGGGCAGGTACTTGGCTGGGATCTACTGGTTCAATCAGTAGGTTGTTAAAAGAATTAAAAATCTGTAAATGATGCAACCTGTGAGACCTGAAACCTCCACAGCTTCTCTGCAATGGATCTCCTGGGCTGATTCTTCCCTGGAGTCTGGATCTCTCATGGAGATCTTCCCAGGTGCTTTACATCCCTGGGTGCCCTGAGGCAATAAAATGCAGAAGAAGAGTTGCCTGACTCTTCTGAGGAAGATTTTGGGCTCTGGATTGAGTTGCCTGACTCTTCTGAGGAAGATTTTGGGCTCTGGATCTCCCATTCATGCCAGATGAATCAAAGTGAGGGGGGTGTCCATGGCTGAGCTTTTTGTGCCTCCCAAACTCGAGCAACAAGAAACTGGGATGGCAATGGGACCTCCCCAATGGCACAAAGAGCAGGAAAACCAGGATAGTCAGAGGAGAAGACAACTTATAAATCCACTCCAAGTGCTTTTGGGGTGACCCAAGTGAACTGTAGTTGTTTAAAAGAAGCCTTTTAGCACCTGAATGCCTGAGGCTGGAGCCTCAGGATCACTTCCAGCTAATCCAAGTGCTTGCTCTCATTCCTGATTGTGCAGTCCTGTGTAACTTGGGTCAGGGAATGGTTCCATCCAAAAATTCATGGAATATCCCAAGTTGGAAGGGAAGCACAAGGATCATCAGTCCAGCTCCTGGCCCTGCACAGACACCCCAACAATCCCACCCTTTGCCTGGGAACGCTGTCCAAAGGCTCCTGGAGCTCTGGCAGCCTCGGGCATGTGCCTATTCCCTGGGGAGCCTGTTCAGTGCTCCACCACCCGCTGGGGGAAGAACCTTTTCCTAAAAGCCAATCTAACCCTCCCTGGCACAGCTCCAGCCATCATTCCCGTGGATCCTATCCCTGTCACAGAGAGCAGAGATTGGAGAGACCCCGATGAGCCTCCCCTCAGTCTCCTCCTCTCCAGGCTGAACAAACCGAGTGACCTCAGACCCTCCTCCTGTGGATTCCTGTATTAATACAGGAGAAACAAACCCCAAAACTCCCCAAAACTTTCAGACAGATCAATTCCTTGGTCAAACTCATCCCGCAGCTGTAGGATCGGCTCCAGGAGGGAAAGGGAGGGAGAGGAGCTTTAAAAATACTGGAATAAAAACCGTAATAAACAGACATTATGGCAGAAAGAGGATGTGCAACATGAACTAAAAAAAAGCTCATTTATATGAACTCTTTCTGTAACTCCAGGAGTCTCTGTGGTTTATGGCTGTTCCCTTAGATCCATTGGAACAGGGTGGAGAATCAGTTTCCTAAGGAACACCGAGCCAATATCCATGAGCTGTGTGGCTCAGGAAGGCTGCAAATAAAAGTAGCTGAAAGGAGGGCAAAGTGTCTGGAAAAATTAATAAAGGATGGTGCAATATTCATCAGCTCATCATTTCAAGTAATTTTGTATCCTGAAAGAATTAATCAATACTGATTTCCCAGTGGACACAGGAGAAGCTCCTGCACATCTTGTGGCATCTCAGAGCTACAGCAGTGAGGACCTTTCTGAAGAACCTTATTAAGCCTTAAATTAAGTAGATTTTATTTTAATTTCCAGAACGTCCATGTTTGTCTGAAGTGAGAAAGATAATTTCCTTGGCCTTATTTGCTATAATATTGTACTTTCTTGTCTTAAAACACTCTGGGGACATTTTGTCCTGAAAGCCAGAAAACCCACCAATCCCTAAAGAGATTATCAGGAAAGAAGGAAAAAAGGGGAGGGTGAAAGAGAAAAGATTTTTAGATAACCCTGGTATTTTTGAAGATATGTTTATTAGTATCTGAAACTCCTCTAAAGGGCTTTGTATTCCTCAGCAGCTCCAAGTTTTTCCAGTGAGTGACTTGTCCCTGCAGAAACTTCATTAACAGCACAAGATTTTGGTAATTCTGCTGTTCACGAAGTAACTTCGAAATTTACTACACCCCATTAAATTCATTTAGGGCTTCATTTATAGGTGTTTAAATAAGTTTAACTGTCCTATTTCTGGAGATCCTCTCGTCTCGTGGACTGTGTGAAATAATTTATTTTAAAAACCTTGCCCCAAGGTTCTCTTTAATATGGACATTTTTAGTGAGGTGGTAGCAGGGGGAAGATTGGTTGTGTGAGATTATGAGAGGTTTATAATTCCTTTTTTTTTAATGAACTGCTGTGCAAGATCTTTTGCTCTTGTACAGAGTGAAAATACTGGGAGAAAAGAGATAAGTTCTTTGAAAAAACTTTTAATAGCAGAAGTATAACACGTTTGGGAGCTGATAATGCTTTGTACTTGCATTAACAGCTTTCATCCATAGGATTTAGTGCTTGGCACTGTTAAAATCATGGAATGGTTTGTGTTGGGAGGGACTTTAAAGATTATCTCATTCCAAACCCCTGGCATGGGCAGGGACACCTCCCACTATCCCAGGCTGCTCCAAGCCCCATCCAACCTGGCCTTGGACACTTCCAGGGATCCAGGGGCAGCCACAGCTTCCCTGGGAATTCTATCCCAGGGTCTCCCCACCCTCATAGCCAGGAATTCCAAGTACCAATATTTATAAGATTATTTTTATGGCTTCATTTCATATTAGGTACCATTTTATAGACAGGATAAATCCCAGTTTACAGGGTTTTTTTCAAATTTGAAATACTTTTGTTTGCTCATGCTCATGTTTCATTCCTTGCCATACATCAGCACTCCAAGTCTTTGGATCTCTGTTCACAGAAATCCAGGGAAATAACAGAAGAAAAGGTGCCCTGCTCCAACTCTCCATCACATTCAGACAGCTCTGGGAAAGTTAAAACTACTAAGGAATTAAATTGTAATTAGCTTTGAGGTCATAATGGGGTGCATATCACGGAATTCTGGAATTCTGGAATGGTTTGGGTTGGAAGGGACCATAAAACCCATCCAGTCCCACCCTCTGCCGTGGGCAGGGACACCTCCCACTATCCCAGGTTGCTCCAAGCCCCGTCCAGCCTGGCCTTGGACACTCCCAGGGATGGAAAATGACTCTTTCTTCCTGCTTGCCGTGAGCAAAGTGATGTTCAGAACATTTTTGTTGAGTGTCTTTTCCACCCCAGGTTCAGGAACTCAGCTCTTCCCAGAGGAAAAGCTGTCCCCTGGCTCAGGCTCTGCTGCGACCTCTCGTCGTTCCTCCGTCAATGAGCACCTGGAATCTTCTTCCAAAAGCTATCCCAGAGACATCCTGGACATGCTGGCTGCACAGCCCGGCTCTCTGGTGAGGAGCTTTTACTGTGACCTTAGACAGAAATGAGAAGTTGTAGCCAAACCTTTCTTTCTCCAGGGAAAATTGATTCCTGTTCTCCATCCGATTTCATTCCAGCAATGTTTGCCTGTTCCCCAGAGTTAAAGGCAGATTGATGACAATCATGGAATGTCTGGGTTGGGAGGGACCTTAAGGATCATCCAGTGCCACCCTCTGCCACGGCAGGGACACCTCCCACTATCCCAGGTTGCTCCAAGCCCCGTCCAACCTGGCCTTGGACACTTCCAGGGATGGGGCAGCCACAGCTTCTCTGGGCAACCTGTGCCAGGGCCTCCCCACCCTCACAGGGAACAATTCCTCCCCAATATCCCATCTAACCCTGCCCTCTCTTACTTTAAGGCCATTCCCTCTTGTCCTATCTCTCCATGCCCTTGGGATTGAGGCAGGTAAACTCAGAAAAGAGCACAAATTGTATTTTCTGCTCATTTTTACACCAGAATAAATCCATTGGTCCTAACTGAGCTCATCCACTTGTGTACTGCTGGGAGCTGAATTTCATCTCTCAGTTCTAGAAAACAACATGGGGAAACAACATCGAGAAAACAACAATAGGAATTTCCCTATTCCATGGAAATAGCTCGATGCAGTTAAGAGGGCCATGAGGATTATTTAGGAACACCATCCCATGGCAGGGGAAAACTCATTCAACTGAACCTGTCCCAGTGTTGTGCCAGTGATCACTGCCAGGGATCCAATTTAGGCACATTTTTCACCCGCTTTTGCTTTTTCAATCAACAGTGTGCTTGGATTTCCATCATCCCTCTTCCTTTTTTTTTCCCCCACTTCTCCTTAACAGTCCTTTCCCCCAGGACATGCCTCCTCCTTGCAGGCACTGGGGGAGTTGTGTCTAATGCTCCTTTTATAGGATGAGGACAGGAGAAAAAAGAGGAAAAGAAAAATGAAAGCTTTAAAGTCAGTTCCATTCCAGGGTTCTGATGTCATTACGATGAGGGATGGCTTGGCAGGCACGACTTGCTGTACAATTTCCCCTCTCTCTCTGCATTTATAGAAAGTGTTGGGGTATTTATAATATTTATAACCACTCTGACGTTTAGAATCAGTGCTGGGGATGGAGGGAGAGACCCCCTGCCCCCTTTTCCAAGGATTTCAAAAAGGTGCGGAGAAAGGTAGGACAGGGAAATGGGTGATGTCAACAGGGAAACTCCCATCTTTCAGTGTTGTGAAATGAAATCCCTCTTTTCAAGCCGTGCGGGATCCACAGGGGGCCAGGGCTGTTGCTCCTTTTCACGTTTCTTTCATCCAGAGTTTGCAAGTTTAAGGTGAGGGAGAAGCCAGAGTATTTCCTGCCTTGGTGACACTCTGCCATCCCTCCGACCCGACAATTCCTTTTTTTTTTTAATTCCCATTCTTCCTTTCAAAGTTTACATTTTGTGAAGGCAGGGAGAAGTGGTTCATGATGAAGGATCATAAATAAACCCTCATTTACCTCAGGTTTCACTCAGTGGCCACAAGGCTCTTTTTTTATTGGTTTCCTCTTTCAGGAATAACCTTGTGTTATTTGCTGCACTAAATTTTCATTATATTTTTACATGCAGCAAAACTTTCCAGTGTCAGCTGAAGTGTCAACATTCAAAGTGAAACACAGGGGCCTTTTAGACCGTATTTAATGAGAAGAATAGAAATATGTCTGTGGCCTTAAAGCAAAATTTTGGCTCAATTGTTACATTTGGGCCTGTAAATGATTTTTGTGCCTTTGGCACCCAAATCGTGTCCTGTCACTGCAGTGACCACGCTCTCCTCACTTCATGGAGAATGGCAAATAAAAATTAGGAAGAAATTCACCTGAATGATCCGTGAACAAAATAAGAAGCAGGATTTTCTGCTCAGTGGATCAGATTCCTTGCAGCCTCCTCCCCTGTGAGCAGGCCAACCCTGCACTAATTATCTCTGGCTGTAATTAACTGTGAAAGGTAAGAACAGAAAGGTTCCATACCTGTAATCCACCCAGAATAAAAAAAAGGTCAGAATTAAACCTTTAACAAAATAAAATGGAATTAAAACCAAGCTCAGTGAGCATCTAGGGCCTTACTTAGGATAAAAAGTGAAGGAATTCACAATCATCAAAATGTGAGCATTAATTGTGCTCTGTCTCATTGCTCAGCCCCATGACACAACCCCTCTGTTACTGCCATGATTTACCTATTAAATTGATAGCTATCAACAGCTATCAGCTGATAACAGAGCAGGATTTCATAACTTCGCTCTGTAATTTACGTTCCTTAAGCTCCCTGAGGTGCTGGGTTTGCCTGACCTGACGAATGACACTGGCCTAGAGCACACGTTAATTCACACACCCTGAAAAGCCCACATTTCCCAGTCTGCTGAGATCACAACGTGTTCGTTGCACAAAGTCCGTGCGACTCGTTAAGGTTTGCTAAAGGCAATTCCCCCTTTCAGGGAACTGAGGTTGGAAACACCCCCACGATGACCGAGTTCCACCACCACCACGGTCGCCACCAAACCCTGGCCCCAAGTGCCACAGCCACACGTTTTTTCAACGCTTCCAGGGATGGTTGTTCCACCCCTGCCATGGGCAGCCTGGTCCAATGCTTGGCAGCCCTTCCAAGTGGAAATGTTCCCAATATCCAGCCTGACCCTCCCCTGGCACAGCTGGAGGCCGTTCCCTCTCATCCTGTCCCTGTTCCCTGGGAGCAGATCCCAAATTCCCTGGCTGCCCCGTCCTGCCAGGGAGTTGGAGACACTTTTTAACTCCTGTGAACAAATGGAGCTTGACTGGAGATGAAATTCCTCACCATTCCAAGCCAACAAGATTTCAGACCAAAATTTGGCTTGTGTACATCAGCGACTCCTATTCAGCACTGGGTTAGTTCTACTCTAACTCTGCTGTTTTCCCAGAAAAACTAAATCCAAACACTCTGGAATCTCAGCAAGAGAGAGGAGCATCACAGCCAGTAAAACCACCACGTTCACTTTTAAATTGCTGTGTCAAGCTGGTGACTTTTCTTTACCAGGAGGAAGCCTCTCTCCAAAGACGTTTTGCTGCAGCACGTCAGGCTCTGTGTAGGAAGGCACCTGGAGCACAATTCCAGCTTTTTCACAGGTAACTTGGAGTGCTTCCAGCTAAATTCCTTGCCATAAAGTAAAAAAACGCCTGTTTAAGGTTTGTTCTCTTCAATTTTGGGATTGCAGATCTCGCAGCCAGCTCTCCTTTCCACCACTTTGAAACCCGGTCCTGCAAATAAATCACAAACCACCTCCAGTCCTGCAAATAAATCACAAACTGCCTCTCTCCTGACTTGGGAGTGCAGCAATCCCAAAATGTGCACTGGAAATGCATGAGCCACAAGTAACTTGTCTAAAAGGGTGAAATTATGAAATGTGTCTTCTCTGAGAGAGGAAAAAGGAGCATTTTTGTGGCAGCTCACGGACTCTGAAGGGGGTTTTTAGCACTTCCAGTAATTGGTGTTGGAAGGTCACAGCAGTGCTCAACACCAGCTTTTGTGCTGCAGTGGATATCTCTGTTTAAAGACAATTTCTGGAAGCTGATTCCACTTCCTCGTTTTATTTTTTATGATTTTTTTTTTAATGGATCTTGTCTTGACTGTCCCCCTTCCTCTTCTTCCCCGTGGTCAGAGCCCTGCAAAAAAGGGGGAAAACTCAATAAATCTCAGCGTCCCTCCTTGGGCTGCTCTTTTGTGGTGTGAACCTTCCTAACCCAAATTCCTCCTTGCTTGCTTTTCCTCCCTGCCATGGCAGCGCTGGCATTTAAAGCAGCAGAAGGAAGAGAACGTTTCCCACCTCTCAGCTCATTCCAGGCACCAATTCCACGTGCCAGATGTGCTGGTGAGGATCATTCCAACGGCAGAGTCCGGAGGTTCAGTCTAAAAATAAAAAGAAAGAAAATAAAAAACCCTACAGGATGAAACTCTCTCTGGAAAACCAACGGTTGAAGTTTACAGGCTGATGCATTTTGCAAATCTTTAAAGAAAAGCTTTTAAAGTAGCTGATTCATTCATTTTAAATTATGTTGGAATGAAAAAAAAACCCTGAAAATCAGTGTTTTCCTTTGCTGGAGGTTTGGGGCTTGATTTGGTGTTGCAGCAGGAACTGCTCACCTCAGTTTGCTTCAGTTCATTGCTCTTTGTTCCCTTTATTCCCCAATATTCTTCCCTTGGGAGCTGAGTTTGGAGTTAAGCTCTGGGGCAGGTGGGAGAAACTCCTGTCACCCCCAATCAGCATTCCCAGTTACCTGCCCTGAGGGACTGGTGGGAGTGGGAGGCAAGAGCTGACAGTTCATTCCCTGCAGGAATGAAGGGATGCCAGAAACAGGAAGGCTATAAAATAATTGGGAATCTGACAGAGAATCTGAGTCCTGGGATGTAGGAATTAGCAGAGAACCTGGAATCAGGCAGCCCCATCCAGTCGTTGGTTTTGAGTGTATTTGTTGAAATTAAATCAAGAATTAAATAGAATTAAATCAGAATGTAACCAAGTTTTAAACACCCACCAGAGAGAGGTTTCACCTTGGCAAGCTCCCCTGGGGTTTGATGGATCTTTCTTTGGATGTGGAATTTTGGACCTGGGTCCTGAGCAGCTTCCAAGGTCCTTTCAAGTCATCCTGGCTGTGGGAGCTCCTCTGGTGACTCCCATCCGTGGGAAGTGCCAGGTGATGCAGATTTCTCTGCTTGTGGGCAAGATCCAAGCAAGGAATTTCTCCCTGGGGGGAATTTGGGAGGCTCAGCTGGCCTTGGTCATTCATTATTTCATGGTTTGGAGCAATATTGGCAGCAGCATCCTGAGAATTTTGAGGTGGGAAGGGGTTACCTTGTTTTATCCCTTTCCATGGTTTTTATTTCTATGTATTTTAAAATCTTCTCCTCTTTCTCTGTGCTTAGGAAATTCAGTTGTGTTACTGCAAATCCTCTCCCATTTGTAAATTAATTCTCAAAATTAACCAGTCCAGGGAACTGTGGATCCACTTGTGGCGGCCCCATCCCTGGAAGTGCCCAAGGCCAGGATGGATGGAGCTTGGAACAACCTGGGATATTGGAAGGCGTCCCTGCCCGCGGCAGGAGGTTGGAATGGGATCATCTTTAAGGTCCCTTCCCACCCAAACCAGTCTGGGGGGCAGAGCAAGGTCATTAAAGCAGATGAATTCCAAATTATTCTGGGAACTACCAGAGGAAGGTCCGTGCTGTGGAGTGAAACTTGGTTCGGAGGGCTTTGCAAGAAACCTGAAACAACACAAGAAAAGTGCTTTAAAAAGGAGATTATAATTTCCCAAAAGACCAAATTCGTGAATGACACCGGTAAAGGGCTCTGTGTATTTTTGGCACACAGAAATACCAGCAGGATTAACGAAAGGTTTCTGCAGTGTCTTGCTGGAGTTGGTTTTTTTTTTTTGAGCTGTTGGAGCAGCTTTTAGCTGTATAAACATTATGAGCAGCTCCACTAAAGCAGTGTTTAATCGGAGGATTTGGATCCTGATTCCTCTGGTTCAAAGGAGCTGTCAGTGTCAAGCAGATTTTTTTTATATCCAGACATTTTTTTTGTCATGAAATGAGGAAGAATTCAGTCATTCCAATATTTCAGCAGTGGCTCACCCAGCCCTGCCCTTCCTTCTCTCCCCCTGGCTCCAGTGGCGCCAGCCTGGGGATGAATGGATGAAGCTACAGGTCGGGTTTGGCCCAAAAAAAAGGGGATTTTTCTTTAGCCAGGTCAAATTTCCTCACTCTCTGAAAATCCCCTTGTGCTGGAATCCTGCTGGGAGAGCACTGGGAGTGCAAATGTCAGAACTGGTAGAGGCCAGAGAATCTAATTTCAATTAAGAATAAATCAAAATTCTATGAAATACCTAAAACTGATGCCAAAACCAGCACGTGCAATAAACTACCTGAGGCACGCAAAGTCTTGACTTTCTTGTGCATCAGGAAATATCAAAAGATTCATCTCCTCATTACACATTTTAATCCAAACAGAAAAACATTGCTCAGTTCTCCTGAGGATGGCAGAAAATCTGAAGTGGTGTCACACAAGAATCCAACTTATTTTATTTATTGCAGCCCTGCAGGGTTACCTGCGTAAAATGAAGACTCTTAAATCCAAATTGCTGCAAACCTGGCTCCTTATTCTTTGCCTCTGGCCGTGTGCAGGTGTAATTAAAGTCATTTGGATGTCTCACTGCCTAAAATAATGCGCAGGCAATGTTTGGGGGCTTGCTCTGAACGGTTTCAGTGGTTGTGTGTGTGTGTTGGAGGGGGATCAATTAGGAATTGGGTTGAAATTCCATTCAGAGCAGGCTTTATCTAAGGATTAACTCCTGATTTCACCTAAACGTTGCTGAAAGAACTGGAATAAGCAAGAGCCATCACGAGAGGCGGATTTATCCCGTGCACTCTTGCTTGCCTGCATTGGGAATTCCTACATTTTGCAGCTTCCCTGGAGCTCCCTGTGGGAGCTGGGGAGAGAGGGGGTGTCCATGGTCTGCCTGTGGCTGAGGCTCTCTCCAGGTGGGATTTTCTGGCGGTGAGCACAAGATTTTCTTGCAGATGTTCTTGTCAACTTCTGCCTTCGACGTGGTTTTGTTTTTGCATTTTAGAGTCACGGGTTTAGAGCATCGCTAAGGTTGGAAAAGACCTCTAAGATCATCAAACCTTTTAGTTCAGCATTTCCTGGAGAGTTTCTCTCATCTGACACCCTTTGGTGCTGCTTCTCTTGGGTTTAGCTCTGGTCTGGGCCTGTACATGAAGTGGTGCTGCCAGGAATGCTGGGTTTTAGGTGTTGTGCCTGGCACAGGGGAGGAAACTCCTCACCCCGGGAGCTGTGCACAAGGGGTGGGATTCATCTCACCCCATCCGGGCTGTGTTCAATAAAAATGGCCCTCTCTGAGCAAGTTGCCCTCTCCTGCTTTGTGGTTTTTGGGCGTCACGAGAACTTTGTTTTCTTTTTGGATCATTCCAGGGACTCGGCTCCTGACCCCGGCAGCTCCCGTCAGCAGCCGCTGAAACCAAGGCCATGCCTGCTCTCAGGTGACAGGAAGGGCCTCCAGCACCAGAACGCCTCCCTGGCTACCTCAGAGAGCAGGTGAGCTCAGCTTTGGGTGGGATGAGGGTTAATTCCAAACCCTCAGCAGCCTTATCAGACGTGTGGGGCTGCAGCACAAAACGAAGGCTTCTCACGGACAGGAATGGTTGCATTTCACCACAATTCACACACACAGGAAGGCATTTTCAAGAGCTTTCTTTCAAGGGGGATATTTGAAGGGCAAAAGATGCTGAAAGAAACTTGGTCCAGGTATAGAAAAGCAGGACTTGGGTGATAAATACGGTTTTGAAACAAATTCTCTCTTGAGGTGACCACCACAGGCACTGCCGAGGAGCACTCGGGATGCTCTGGGTGACATCAGGATTTCTAAACTCCTGTCCCAGCCATCAGGTGCTGAGCCCTGGGGCACCTTTCCCTCCCTCACCACCTCAGCCATGGCTGCTGTGCCTCGCGCACCCCTCAGCCCCGGGGGGACCCTCGGCCTTTGCAGCACAGCCAGGCAGGCTCAGGGGGCAGGAGGGGGACACCTCCTGTGTCCTTGGAAGCTCGTGGGGAGCTGAGGATGTGCGGAGGAAGCATCTTCAGTGTCTTCAGGCCTTCAGCTACCAGGTGAGCGGTGGTTTTTTGGCTTTGCCCCTGACAAGGAGTCTGTTTCAGGGGTACACCTGAGCTCTGGCTGCTGCTGTGACCACTGACAATTCCGGCCTTTTTTCCTGGATAAACCCCCTTTTCCCCCTCTTCTGGCCACCTGTGGTCATCTCATGCCCAGGTGGGACCCACAGCATGACCCAGGGAAGCAGGGAATGCCAGATGCCCCTTCCCCAGCAGGAATTAGGTCTGGGCATTGAGCCAGGCTCCTTGGAATGACCACAGAGATCTGAAAGCTGCAACTCGGAGTCGGCCTCTGGCTGTGCCCTGTGGCTGCTGTAAACTTGGATTTCATGGAATCATGGAACGGTTTGGGCTGGAAAGGACCTTAAAGATCTTCCAGTGCCACCCGTGCCATGGGCAGGGACACCTCCCACTATCCCAGGCTGCTCCAAGCCCCATCCAGCCTGGCCTTGGACACTTCCAGGGATCCAGGGGCAGCCACAGCTGCTCTGGGAAACCTGTGCCACCACTCTCTGAGGGAAGGATTGGATCAGGGGCTCAGTCCCACGTCTGATCCCTTGTTCTTATTCCATCCAAACCAAGACACCTTTCCTGCTGTATTTAAACCCTGCCTTTTCACCACCATCTCTTCACACCTTGTAGAAATCACCATATAAAAATCTCCTACCATACACGAGCTGCTTTTCACATTAAATCAGACCCATAAGAAATGCTGAGCGTCTTGATAAGATTCCAACCCATTCCCTTCATCTCTGAGCAGAATTCTTAGCCCTCCGTGCTCCCTTTCTACCCCAGCCAGCTCCCTGGATGTGATGCACTGCCTGCCACTGTAATTACAAGCACTTTAATTAGTATCGTGTAGAAATGCTGGAACCAGAGGCCTCGGCAGATCCATTTGTCCCGAGAATTTGCGCTGAAGGGGAACGGAGGGAGCTCCTGAGAGGAATTCTGTGGGATGAGCTGCTGAGGGATTTCGCATCATCTGTCCTCAGCAAGAGGCACAACCTCTGAGTGTGAAGTCGTAAAGGCCTTGCCCTTGGCAGATGGCAATAAATCTGTGTTTCCCACTCCAGCACATTTGGGTGTTGTGACTGGAGCAGTGTTTTCACTTGGCACTGTCAGGAACGCAGTGGCAAAACAACTGTGAGGAGAGGAAAAAGCCAACTGCTCATCTGAGGCATTTTCTGGGCCTGCAGCAAAATTGGCCAGATCCTTTTGCAGGGGAAACGTGGAAGAATTCAGAAGGAATTGGCTTCCAGGCAAAATGGATGGAAATGTTCTTGTGTAGAAGCATCTGAAATGTTGGTGAGGAAAATTCCCCATTTCTGAAATATTCTGGTACGGCCTGTGGTGATTTTTTTTTTTTTTTTAATATTGAGGTGGTTTAATATTTTCTTTTTCTTTCTCTCCAATTTTACGCTCGCAACTCTTGGAATGGAAGAAAGAGTAAACTAAAAAAAGCCATCGAGGGGTAAGAACTTGAATGTGCTGGGCTGCAGGCACAGCCAATGCAGGAAATGTTTTCCAAGACCAGGGACTGCAGATTAATCCAATCATAGAACCATTAAGGTTGGGAAAAAAACCTCCAAGAATACTAAATCCAACCTCAAATTTTTTGCATGATTTGTGCAACCTGGTGATTTTTATTTAAGATTCAGCTTCATTTATTTAAGATTCATCATCATTATTCTTCTGGTCATTAACACTTCTTGGATCCAAGTCCTGCCGCTGTTTGATTCCTTCTGCTCTACAATTAAAATAGATCTGATTGCCTTTGCTCAAGAGTGAAAATGAAAGGGTTTGGTTGGACATCTTCCCTTTCCGAGCTGCAGTTTTCAGCAGGACAATTTTAATTCCATCCATGGCTTCTTTTCCCTGCTAAGTCCATAGCTCTGCTCTTCTCCTGGGAAGTAGCCCACGAGAACCTCATTTTTCCTGATTCCACACCATGCCAGCTTCCAGGGATTTTTGAGCTCTCCCACAGATGAAAATGTGGATTTTTTTTGGCCTGAAATTCCATTTGTTTGCACTCACAGGCTTAACCAGTTTATCACTGCAGACTCCTTTAGGGCAATGCCTCTCACAACTGTGCTTCGAAGGGAAATGAGAAATCCTTGAGGTCCCTGTGTGCTGTAATCCACTGCTCACTATTCCCAGTAAATTGTTTGGGATATTGAAATGATCTGATTCCAGCAAGGAGAGACGAACAGAGGCAAAATATATTGAGTTGGAGAGGAGGAACTTCATCATCTGCTGCTGTCCTTTCATTATTTGCCAGTTTGAGGGTGGAGTAAGAGCTTTTCCTACCACAGGCAGTGCATTTAACAAGCAGCTGCCTCAAATATTTAACTCCACGTCCCATTCCAGTGAAAAATATTCATCCCATGAAAAATTCCCATCAATTGGGATGCTGTGACATCGTGTGATTGATGCTAGATCTGGCACTGCTCTCCAGCCAAAGCACAGAATCTTCATTCACCTCATGACTGCCTCGTTTGCATTTGGTGCACACAGAATCCATTTCTCTCATTATTCCTTTTTTTAATTATNTTTTTTTTTTTTTTTTTTTTTTTTTTTTTCCCCCCCATGTAATTTTACCAAAGGGGAAAACTTGAAAGTGGCTGCTTCTCCCTCTAACAGTTCCCTGTGCTGAGGTTTTCCAGGGAAGCACTAAAGGCACATTATCCCAACTCATTTACGGGGCACCTGGCAAAGGAGAGGCAGATTCTCATCCCCTCCTCAACACCTTGGACACCTCCACGGCACAGACCTCCTAAGCTCAAGTTTTCCCACATATTTTTGACATTATGGAGTAGTTCTCTTTATACTTTTAAAAAAAAATTTTAATGAGGTTTTTTTTACAAGTTTTACAAGTCATGGAGTAGTTTTACAAGAAAGCTTAATTAAATTTAACATTCCTGATGACACTTGTACTAGAAAAGCTGGGTACCTGCCTTCCCTCTGCGTCTGCCAAGTGGGATGTGAATAATTTCCCAATTTCCTTGGTCTCCTGCCCTTGGGAGAAGGCAGGAGAAAAGCAGGGAAGAGTTTGGCTGAACACTGTGGGATGCTGGATTTTGACCCAGTGCCCTCCTGCAGTTGCAGCTCCACATCCCCAGGGGGTCAAACCAACTCTGGAATATCCATTTTTAGCCTTTAATTACAGGCAAACGCGTGGCTCTGCTCCCTGGAGTAAAAGCAGAGTAAGCAGCCTGTTCGGAATGGGAATTTACTCAGCTCCTTGCTGCACATTTTGCATCCGCTGCCCACAGAATCCATTTCTCTCTTTATTCCACGTGGTTGAGGTCCCAGGCTGCTCCTCGTACTGAGCTGGATTTACTACTCCGAGTAACTTCCCTGCCACAGTTATCCCTCCTGTGCTTCAGGCAGCTGTGTCCAGGGTTGGATGCAATCCTTGGATGCAGGGCACCTCCCAAGGAAGACATAAGCACTCACATTACAGGATAAAATATTCCTTTCCCTTGAAAGCAATGCCAGAATTCCCCCAGGCTTCCATAGTCCCTCTGGTGACAAAATAATTACTTGTTTTTCATGGAAAAAACCCACTTTTATCTCATTGCTCATGATCCCTTCTTCTTCTGGTAAGGATTTACCAAGTTCCCACTGAAATACTTCCTTTTTCCCCCACAACAATGTAATCACAATATTCTCACAGGCCAAAATAACTCCTTCAAGGAATGACAGGATGAAATTCTTTTGGATTTCTGCGCCATGGATAAGATCAGGGTGGATAATCACTTTTGTCGAGGCGATTCCCATTTTCTTGAACCCAGAATTCTTTCCTGCAGTGCTGAACCACAGGATGGGAGCTCCAATTCTGGTCTCACACCTGGAGCTGATGCTCGGGCATGAACCTCTTTATGGCACCGGATTAATTAAATCAGGAAATGAAAATTGACAGATGTGGTCATTGCTTGGAGACTCCAGAAGTTCTGAGAGCATTGGGAAGAGGTTTTGTGGAACGGAGAAGGGCTGGGATTTATTCCTCACCCTTGGCTGAGTTGTGTGACTGCAACATCAGGAATTGTGTCAGACTTGATGGATTTGCTTTTTCATGGCTGTTTTAAACCAGGAATTGTTTCCCCCTTCATCTCCAGGGAATCTGGGCCTGGTAGAGGAATATTTTTAATCCCGGCTGTTGCCAAAGCTCTGCGGGCTCAGGCTCCCATTCCCCACCCTGGAGAAGCCAAAGCTGAGCATCAGGAGCCAAGAGGAGCCGGAAAGGGAGTGGACAGATTGAAAGGTTGGAATCCTGGAATCCTGGAATCACAGGATGGTTGGGTTGGGAGGGACCTTAAAGCCCATCCAGTGCCATGGGCAGGGACACCTCCCACTATCCCAGGGTGCTCCAAGCCCCTTCCAGCCTGGCCTGGGACACTTCCAGCATCCCAAAGTAATATAAAAGAAAACAGTGACTGCTTAGGCACAAAATTCCTCATCCATAAGGATGAGGTTGAGCAGTCACTGGATTTCCTGAAGACATCACCCCTAAAACCTCTGGGTTCTCACCTGGAAAAAAGGAATTTTCATGGGAATAAACACCCTCTTAGTGCTTCTCCCCTTCTCTGTCATTCCTGCAGACCCTGAACTTCCTGCTGACAGCTTCCAGAGGAAATCCAGCAAGTGCCAGCTGGGTCCTTCCCACTTGGCTCAGCTCCTCTCCCAGCCAGGCTCCCACTCCAAATGTGTCCTGCCTCCAATCCCACCGGGACGGAAAAGCACCAACCCCGGAGGGCCTCCTGCAGCCCAGCCTTGGTCACACTGACTCCTCCTAACTCTGCTTCTGTTGTACTTCTCTTCAACAAAGCCAGGCCTATCAAAAATTATTACTAAATCCATTTCTGATGAACTCTCTCCAAAAAAAAAAAAAAATTAAAAAAAAATTTATTTATAACTTTATTAAGTCATTTCTGTATTTCCCAAAGGTCGAAATTATTTCCCCGGGCACTCTGAGCTGGGAAATTGGGGGAGATTTTTTTCCTGACAGCCACAGGATCGTATCTGCCATTAATTTCCCTTTCTTCCCTCTTCTATATTACAGATTTAATTGAGGTGTGGAAGCTCCAGAACTTCTGCTAATACTGCCTATATTGTAGGAATTATTTAGAAAAGGGATTTTGTGAAATGTTCAGAGGTAATTTGGAAATGAAAACTAGTTCAGAGTCCTTTTTTATTTTTTTAATAAAAGCCGGTTGAGTCATAATTATTTGATTTGGAGGTGTATTTAACCAACCTAGTGAGGAGTCCGCAGCAAAACTGAGCACAATTCTTGAGATCCAGCGGAAGGTGGGAAGATTTGGGTTTGTGGATGTGGGGCAGAGCTCTGACAATCAATAAAACTCTTGAATGAATGTTGATTATAATTTTAATTGCCTTCTGCTTTCAGAGCAGATGGAGGGGCCCCTTTGCCTGAGCAGGCTCCTCCTCAGAGCCCTTTCCCTGCACAGAAAATGTGACTTTTTGTCCCAGTTTTCCGTGGAAGAGCCCTGGATCACCTCACCAAACACATCCCCTGTGGCCCAGGGGTTTTGTGATTTAACGGAATGAACTGAACAAAGCAGCTCGTGGTGAGCAATTCACAGTCCGGGAGCCTGAAATTCCAGGGAAACCTGGGAAACGACAACTTTTGAGGAGTTTCCATAGAGCAGCTGAAGATGCCGGAGCTGAAGAACAGCAGCTCTTCCAGGAGTTTTTCACAGTGGATTTTGGGAGAACAAAAAGTGAGGCTGCTCCGTGGCCCTGGGTCAGACATCGCCAGGCTCTGGAAAGGCCACAGGAATCACTTCATTCCTTATTTTTTGTTTTAAACCAGCTGGACCACTCAGCTCCGAGTTGATGACAGGAGGCTTCATTCCCTACTCCTGCATTCCCTTCAGGCCCAGGATGGGATGTTGGGATTGTCCTGTGCAGGGCCAGGAGCTGGACTTGGATGATCCTTGTGGGGCCCTTCCAACTCGGGATATTCTGGGATTCTGGGATTCTGTTTTGACCTCTCCTGGGATAACATCAGGGCAAGGAAAGCTCTGGGATGGAATTCCCAGAAACTGGGAGCCCAGCTGAGTCTTGGTGGTGGGACTCAAATCCAGGTGGTTTGAGCAGTGGAGCCTTTTTGGAGAGCCTCAAATTCTGAGGATTTAAGGATTTCGACCTTTTTGGAGAACCTCACGTTCTGAGCATTTGATGATTTGAGTCTTCTCTGAAGACCTCGAATGCAGACGGTTGAAGGATTTGAGTCGTTTCAAATTTTGATGGTTTGAGGATTTGAGGCTTGCCTCGGAACCTCAAATCGGGATGGTTTAAGGATTTGAATCTTTTCGGAGAACCTCAAACTCTGATTTGAGGATTTGAGACTCTTTGGAGAACCTCAAATCCAGATGGTTTGAGGATTTCAGTCTTTTCCGAGAACTTCAAATTCTGATTTGAAGATTTCAGCCTTTTTGGAGAATCTTAAAATCTGATGGTTTAAGGATTTGAGTCTTTCCCGGGGACCCCAAATCTGGGTGGTTTGAGGAGTTGAGTCCTTTTGGAGAACCTCAAATTCTGATGGTTTGAGGATTTCAGTCTTGGGACCTCCGATCTGGATGGTTTGAGGATCTGAATCTTTTCAGAGAACTTCAAATTCTGTTTGAAGATTCGAATCTTTTTAGAGAACCTCAAATTCTGATGTTTTGAGGATTTCAGTCTTTCTGCAGGACCTCAAATTCTGAGGATTTGAGTCTTGTCTGGAGACCTCAAGTCCAGGTGGTTTAAGGATTTGAGTCTTTTCAGAAAATTTCAAATTCTGAGTTGAAGATTGGAGTCTTTTTGGAAAACCTCAAATTCTGATGTTTTGAGGATTTAAAGCTTTTTTGAGAACCTCAAATTCTGATGGTTTAAGGATTTGAGTCTTGCCTGGGAACCTCAAATCCGGGTGGTTTAAGGATTTGAGTCTTTTCAGAGAACTTCACATTCTGGTGGTTTGAGAATTTGAGTCTTTTTGGAGAACCTCAGATTCTGATGGTTTCAAGATTTGAATCTTAAGAACTTCAAATTCTGTTTTGAGGATTTGGGTCTTTTTGGAGAACCCCAAATTCTGATGTTTTGAGGATTTCAGTCTTTCTGGAGGACCTCAAATTCTGAGGATTTGAGGATTTGAGTCTTGCCTGGAGACCTCAAATCCAGATGGTTTGAGGATCTGAGATTTTTTGGAGAACCTCAGATTCTGATTTGAGCATTTGAGTCACAACCGGAAACCTCAAATCCAGATGGATTAAGGACTTGAATCTTTTTGAAGAACCTCAAATTCTGATGTTTTGAGGATTTGAGTCATTTTGGAGAACCTCAGACTCTGATGAAGGTTTGAGTCTTGCCTGGAGACCTCAAATCCCGAATTCCCTCAGTTCCCAACTGCTCCAGACTCCCACTGGTGCTGGATTCAGGGACACCTGGGTGTGGATCCTGCAGTGCTGCTGGGAAGGGTTGAGTGGAGGAGAGGTGCGGTCTTCTCTTAAACCCCACCCAGCAGGGCTGAGCCTTTCCTGTTTTCTCTCTTTTTTCAGGAAAATTCCTTCATGGAAAGGGTTGGAACAGGGCACGGGTGGAGTCCCCACTCCTGGAGGGATTTAAAAGCCCTGTGGATGTGGCACTTGGGGACATGGAGCAGTGGTGGCCTCGGCAGTGCTGGGAATGGTTGGACTCCATGATCTTACAGGGCTTTTCCAGCCTAAACAATTCCACGATTCTAAACCTCCCTTAATTTCCCAGTCACCATCAAAGTGGGAAAGGAGAAACAAACGCGAGATCCTTTGAAGAGAGGATACAGATTTATTTTGCTTTAAAAACCCAACGAAAAGGACCACCCGAAACCCAACCAGCCAACCCCAAACGTGGCTTGGCTCACTCCTTTCCCTCTGCTAAAAAACAGGCGCTATGATCCCTACAGCAAACATTAAAACCAAACAAATCAGGAGCCCCAGCCTGGAGGGGGAGCCTGGATTTAATTAGTTTTGGCTAACGAGGCCCTTCTGCTCGGACCTTTCCTCCAGCAGGAAGGGAACTGCTGCCACTCCTGCCACTCCAACCAGTTATAAATATTCCAAACGCACTGATCACACTGGGAAGTTAAAAAAATCCCCCCTGACAGCAATGAAGACCCCATCATTGATGTGTTGGAGTGAAGAGCAAGTACAGCACATGGTTACAAAAAACCAGGAATGCCCAAATCCCCAAACATTCCCGCGCCACACGGGAATTGGGGACAACGTGCAAGGTCCTGGAGAGGGAGTGTGGGCAGTTTGTTACACCTGGGAGTAGCTACTACAGGGTGGTCACTCCCTCAGGCTCAGCTCTGCTCAATCCCTGGATAGAGCAACCCCTGCATACAGCAATCCCTGGATACAGCAATCCCTGGATAAAACAACCGCTGGATACAACACCCTCGGACCTGGAGTTCTGGCTCCTCCTGCCCGGCCTTTTCTCTCATGAGTGTCACTGGTGACTCCCTGTCCCTGGAATCTTTCATCCCAAATTTGTGCTGTCTTCCCCAGCTCCCAGTCCCAGCTGCAGCTCCATGTAAAAGGCTTGGAAAGGTGAAAATGAGGGATGAAGGGTTTCCCTCTCTCCAAGTCCTTCCTGGAGCCTGCAGCTGGAAGTGACAGCTGACCCACGCCAGGTGCTGGAAACATCCCCATCTACAACTCCCCTGGGAACATCCCGTGGCACTTTAAATAATTCCAAAGGTTTTTCAGGCTCAGGAAAAACAAACTGGGAAAGGAAACCCTTGAGGATGCCAGGCTGGAGCTGCAGGTCCCGACAGCACCACGCTGCCTCTGCCTGGGATGGGATGGAGCTGATTTTTCCCACCCTGGATTTGGGGGTTGTGGCTCCACCAGTGCTTCCAGCACAGCATGGAGCCTTTCCCTTTTCCCAGCCCTGCCTCCCAGCAAGGATTAGGCTATGGGTGGGCAGGAAGCTGGGAAAGGGGATTATCCAAGAGAGCTGATAAAAATCAGCAATAAAACCAGAGGGGAGAAGTTTTGGAAAGGTGACCCTGGCTCAGGGATTGGCTGGGTAGGAGCTGCTGCCTTTGCATCGCTTTGGGATTTTTTTTCCATCTTCCTTCCTTTGCTATTTAACCACCTTTATCCCTCCTCACCAATTTTCTTGGAACAATGGAGCGTAATCCTTGCTGAGCCACGCTGGATGTGGATCAGGGTGACACGGGGCAGGGACAGCAGCACCACGATGGGAACAAGGAAAACTGCAGGGAAACTCCAGGAAAACCTACCAGGGGTGGCACTGAGGGACACAGGTCCTGCTCCAGGCGGGTGCTGCTGACACAAAAGGAAGCTGATCCCAAGGGATGGGAGGAGAACTGGGGGAAGGGACAGGAGAACCAACGCCCTCAGCAGCAGAAATAAGCTCAGCTCAACCGCCCCTGGAGTTTCTTGGCACCTGAGGTTGGGCTGGATCCGGGGGGAGCACTGGGAGCTCAGCACAATCCACTGCAGCTGCCTGCTGGAATCCCACTGGACACCCTTGGGAGGAGGGAGAAGTGGGAATAGCTGAACACCCACCTGGACTGAGGCCCTGCCCCAGCAGGAGGAACCCCCAGCACCCCCTGAGGACTCCGGGAAGCCTCCACAGCTTTCATCAGCAGAGGAGGCTGTGAGGGCGACGCAGTGGCACTTCTCGTCCCCTTGGCATCACCTCCCCAGGCTCCCAACCAGATCCCGCTCCTTGGAATGGGGCTTGTTCCCTTGGGAATCAACCCCCGGAGCCATGCCCCAGGGCAGGATCCACTGGGCAGACTGGAAGGCTCCAGCTAGGGGTGTATCCCACAGCTTCCCAGCACAGGGAACAGGCACTCAGTGAACAGCCAGGCCCGGCATTCCCACTGTTCCTGGGGCTCAGCCATCAGGACACCAAAGGACGGCACCAAACAGGCTCAGGATGATCCAGCTGATCCAAACCAGGAGCAGGGAACAGCTGCGCTTGGGCTCCTAACAAAGCTCTGGGTCAGCTTTTCCTTAAAAAGGGGTTACTCAAATGGGAAAAAAAAAAAAAAACCCAAACCAAAACAGGAGGAAAAAGTTGGAAGCCAAAGGAGGTGCATAAAAAAACCGCCAACTCGCAAAAAGAACCGGATTGTTTCTCCATGATCCGTTTCAGGGAAGTTCCCAGCGGAGGCTCCCCGTTTTCCCAGGAGCTTGGCCCAGCCAACACCTCCCCTGTAATAAAAACCCCCCTCTGGGGGGGCTCCCTGCTGCTCTAGAGAACAACAACAAGGTCCCTGCTTCACTCCTCCTTCGGCCTCCTCCTCCTCCTGCAGCGGGCCAGGAAGGGCCCCAGGCTGTTCCACACCTCCGTGTACATCAGGGTGCCCACGAAGACGAAGGCAGTGCCCAGCCAGTGCCAGCCTGTGAAGGGGTTCTGGAAGTAGAGGATGGAGAAGATGAGGCTGACGAACTTGCGCAGCGTCACCACCAGCGTCACCGTGAGCGACGTGCACTCCGTGGTCAGGATGAACACGCCCCGGATGCAGACGTACCTGGGAGCAGGAGGTAAGGGATTCTGGGATGGAAACGGGGGATTCGCAGGCAGCCCACTGGGAATGGGAAGGATCAGGGAGATGAGCAGGCTGGCACGGAGGAGGGAAGTTCCCTCCTCTGATCAGGAATTCCACTCGTCTGTCTGTATTTTGGGACAGGCACTCAGGGACGTCCCAAACCTCCCAGATTTCCCCGCTGGAGCAGCTGGGGCTGATGTGTTGGCACAGGGTGCCAATCCCTGCCAGAACCAAGGGAAGCTCCCACCTCCTCCATTTTCATGGAGCAGAAGTCCCTTTTCCCTGCGTTTCCCGAGTTACACAAACATCAGCTCCCGGCTGCAGGGAAGACTCCAAGGACTCAGGAACCCAACCCCATTCCTGCGCTCCCACCCCACTCCAGTGAGTTGGGAAAAGGATACTGGGTGATGACGTTCATGAAGAGGTAGAACCACATGATTGGCAGGGTCAGGCCGATCACTGGCACCTGGAACAGCTCTGCAGGGAAAAAGGGATGGAATGAGGCCACTGCTAGTGCTGAAGGAAGATGCCAGGACAGGAGCCTCTCTCCTCTCCAGGACTGTCCATGATCCCAGGCTCAGGAAGTCCTGCTGCCTTAGGCAACCTTTCTGCTTGGAATTCCAGAGGTAAGAATGGAAATGAAGGAAAAAGACATGAGGAGGAAGCTCTGTCTTGCTCTCCTGTGTCAGGGCTGTGGTGCTGTTACACCTGGATGCATCCAGTGAGTGGCTCCGAGGAGCTCCCATGGGAAAGCCTGGGAAGCACCAGCAAAGCAAATCCAAGAGATCCATGTTCACACTCCCATTTTGGAACTACCACATTCCTTTCCCCAGGGATCGCTCTTGGATGAGCAACGTGGCTGGGCCCAACTGGTGTGTGGGCATTAGTGGGAAAGCTGGGCTTAAATCATGGAATTTCAGGATGGTTTGGGTTGGAAGGACTTTAAAGATCATCTCATCCCACCCCCTGCCATGGGCAGTGACACCTTCCACTATCCCAGGTTGCTCCAAGCCCCGGCCAACCTGGCCTTGGACACTGCCAGGGATCCAGGGGCAAGCACAGCTTCCCTGGGCAACCTCATCACCCTCACAGGGAAGAATTCCTTCCTGAAAATTCCTCAGAATTCAAAAGGCTTGAACACCCCAAGATGACAACAGGATGGAAAGCTTCCCACAGCATTTTCCAGAGGCCAGGAAGGTCCGAGAGCAGGGATCCCTCTGCACAGCACTCACCAGACTGGTTGAAGAGGACAGCATGGTGGTAAATGTTGGGAGCCAGGAGCAGGAATCCAGGGAGTGGCAACGCGTGCTGGGAAGAGACACAAAGCCATGACGGGAACAAGGAATGGGAACAGGGAATGGGAATCCACCCCTCTCCCCATCCTGGGAAAGCAGCCTTGCACAGCCGGATGAGAGCAGGCTCCTCCCTGCTCCATCCCGGCGCCGTGTGATCCCTTCTGTGCCACAGCCAGGATGGGAAGGGACTCCTGGAGCAGCTCCCCCTGCCCAGAAAAGCCCCCGGGAAGCCCCAGTGCCTCACATTGTAAAACAGGGCCTCCTTGGAGTGCTTCCCAAACTCCTTGTACAGCGTCTCCTGGAAAATCCCCATCCTGGCAGACATCAGGAGAGCGAAGGTGAGGGCAGCAATCCCTGCAACACAAGCACAGCCCTGCACCCCTGCTCAAGGAAAGCAGCCTCAGCTCCCCACGTCTGCCTGGCAGCGGAAAAATCCCGCAAGGATTGGCAGAAAACCAGCCACACTTGGTAAGAAACCTGGGAAGGGTCCTGGGGCCACAGGGGTTTGACTGAAGGCTGAGGTGCCAAGAGACCTCGGGAGAATTGGAGTCGGTGGGATAGCAGGGATGCACTTGTTTGCCTCTACACCTCAATCCCAGATTTCCCAACAGATCCGGGTTGGAAGTATCCAACCAGACTCCAGTGACAGACTCTAAAGCCATGAAAGGTTGTGCTGAAGGAACACCTGGACCAGGCACAGCCCCCCTCCCTCTGTGCACCAGGCTTTTGCCAAGGGAAATCCAAGAGCTGAGCCTTGCCAGTATCCCAGCTGGAAACGTGGCCCTCACGTACCCAGCAGCCACCACAGGAAAACCTGGGGTCCATCCTCTTCCTTTAAGCCGGAGTCAGAAGCCTGGAGGGAGAACACAAAAGTCACCAGGAGCCACCTGCAGCTCCCCCACACTGGGCACAGCCTCTTGCTTCCCACTCTGCTTCAGGGAATGCACCAGATTCCAGCAAAAAAGTGCCCATGTCTGATCCAATCAGGGATTTTTTACTGAAAAAAAAAAGGATGACTTGCTGAGACGGAAGTCTTTAACCACAGGAATAATCAGTGTCACTCGAGAGCTCTCAAAACCATTACAGGTCCCTCTGTCCCCACGCCAGAGCTGAGTGTGCACGAAGGAACAAAGCCAGGTGCTAAAACCAGCCCTAAAGCCTGGCTTGTGCTCGAGGCACTGAGGAAACCAGGCCTAAGGTAAAGCTCCAGGCAGTTCTTTCCCTGTGGTTCAGGGAAAATGCCATTCCTCACCTTTGGCACCAGTGTCCGCATTATCCCGAAGCCCCAGGCCTGCAGGGGGTTGATGTGGATGGAAGCACAGCCCAGACCTTCCTCAGCCATTCCCAGAGTATAAAAAGCTCTGGAGTAAGGGCAAATTTGGATGTTTGACAGGCCTGTTTCACTTCCAATCTCTCAGAGCTGGATTAAGTGCAACCAATTTTCACTTTCTGCCATTTTTGTGTCATCAGCCGACAAGGTCAGGCGGTGGGTGCTGACCCAGGAAAAGCTCCAAGTGGTTTTACACATGGATTTGCTTCCCTCCCTCCTGTTCTCCAAACACAGGCTCTTTATTTCAAGGGTCAGGCAGGATGACAACAAGGTCTGGAAATATCTAACCTGAAAGGCAACAATCTTTTCTGGGATAAAAAGAGGGAAGACTTAAGATGGCTGAGGTTTTTTTTCAGGATTCATAAGGCAAGAAAAACCAGCCTGTGGCCAAAAAAAAAAAAAAAAAAAAAGAGGTTTATTCTCAGTAAAAAAGCAATCTGAGCAGGTTAAAAGCCCTCTGTAATTAAATTAAATCCCACATTTCATTGTGCACCCCTTCCCTCCAAACCACAGGGAAACAAGAGCAGGAAGAAGAGGTTTCAGGGAGCAGATCCAGAGGTAGGAGACACCTGATCTCACCAGGAACCACCAGGCAAAGGGAATTCCTGAGGAAGGCACTGACTGAGCCCCTCCTGGCCCTGGGGCCATTCCCTGGGGCCACTCCCAATCCTTACCACTTGCTTTGCAGACATGAAAGTGCAGGTGAAGATCCCCAGGGACACCAGGGCTATGGAGGAGTACTTGGACACGCTGTACCTGCGCAGGGGACAAGAGCCATCACTGCCCCAGCCCGGCTCCCTGCTCCATCACACCCCAGGAAAGCTGGGAGAACGGGCACATTCCCACTGCCTCACGCTGGGAATGGCAGCTGACTTCAACTCCACAAAAAAAAGCAGCGTTTATCCCAGTTTATCCCAGTTTATCCCGTAACTTCCAGTCCACCCCCAGGCTGGGAAAAGCCTTGACTCCGTGTAAGCACAGCTCAGTGGCAGCCAAAACAGCAGCTCTTATCAGCGTGTTATCAGCTTCTTATCAGCACTGCGGCAGTCCCAGCTCCCAAACACAGCAGCAGATGGGCTGCTAGGACACACTGAACTCCATCCCAGCCACATCCAGCCCTGCATCCCTCAGGAGCACTTCCAGCCTCGCGGGAGACGGATCACAGAGGCTGCACTTGCGTGGAACCTCTTCCCAGTCCACGATTCCCTCCAAACAAGGAGTGAGGAGTGGAAATGTAAAAGAAGGAGTTATTCCAGCCTCTGTTCCAGGCACAGCTCTCTGTCCCAGCTTTCCCATCATTAAAATATCCAACAGGAAATAGAAAGGCACAAAACACCCACCAGGATTAAGTCAATGGCAGAGCTTTCCCTGAGGTTTGGGATTTACCTTTTCTTCAGAATGATGATCCCCAGAGCCATGCTTGCTATGAGAGAACCCTGGGAAAGAAAAATGGGAAAAACAAACCAGAAGGTCAGCATGCCAAAATTCCCCAGCCTGGGATGCTCATCCCACAGAAACGCTGCAAACTCCACGTGATGGACGCCAAAACACCAGGAGAAAAGCCAGAACAGGATCGGCGAGATTGACAGCTTCCTTTAGGTTGGATATTGGGAAAATTTCTTCCCTGAAAGGGTTCTCCAGCCCTGGAACAGCTGCCCAGGGCAGGGGTGGAGTCCCCATCCCTGGAGGGATTTAAAATCCATGTGGATGCGGCACCTGGGGACACGGGTGGGAGTGCTGGGAATGGCTGGACTCCATGAGCTTTAAAGCTCTTTTCCAACCTGAACAATCCTGTGATTCTGAGTCTCACCTCAGCCAGGAAAAGGGGAGAAGGTGAGCTGGGTGGGTAGTCTGGGAACAGGGATATTGGGGTTGGATCTCCTGGCCTGTGATATTCCCTTTTTTTGGGCCCACTGGTGACACTCAGTGTGTGACACAGACCAGAACGGGGCCAACTCACTCTGGTTTAACTGGGAACAGGAGCTCCAGGGATTGACTGCAGGGCTGCAGGACCAAAACCATCCCTCAAGGTTAATGTGGGACAAGTC
Source organism: Atrichornis clamosus (assembly GCA_013400975.1). Taxonomy (NCBI): domain Eukaryota; kingdom Metazoa; phylum Chordata; class Aves; order Passeriformes; family Menuridae; genus Atrichornis; species Atrichornis clamosus. The sequence goes on along the minus strand of WBMZ01004604.1, from coordinate 40,926 downwards.
TCCTACAGTGTGGTCCTGATTTTCTTCATTTTAACCTCTCCTGACTCCAGATATTTCCAGGTATTTGTGGGAAAACAATCCCTACCCAGGAGATTTTGTTATTCCCAACATTTGGGGCTCCACTGTCTTTGGTTTTAACGGATCTTTTAGCCTGACGCTCTCCCACACTTAACTGAAGATGCAGTTTAATAGTTTTTGTCCAAAGCAAAGACCTCTGCAGGTGGAACTAGGCCAAATCCCAAATCCACGTTCTCCAGCCAATCCCAAATCCATGCTGTCTAACCTGGGAAGTTCAAGACTAGAACACTTGGTGTAGCCGTGTGGTGCCAGGGAAAGCTGGATCCCTTTGGCCACAAATTCAGCTCATCCAGGGCTGACAGCCGGAGTCTGGGATTGGTTTTGCCATTGTCACATCCCCCTCACCTTTGGAATTCCAAAGCCTGTTCGAACCTGTTTCCCTGTCTGCCCATTAAGCTGGAATTTAATGATCAACACCGCCAGAGCGAGAACCGGAGCTGAGCCTTCGGAGCCAGGCTGCCCTCCCCACAAGCTGGAATTCCCTATTTCCACGGAGTGTTGGTGCTCTCAGGGAAGGAGAGGCTGGCAGAACAGCTGGAGCAGGGGCAGTTCCCGCAGGGATGATGGAAGGGCAGGCACAGGAGGAGGGAGAGGACGGGACTCACCGACCGGAAGATCATGTGCAGCGGCATCGCGATGTTCAGGTTCAGGGCGTAGTTATTGACCACGCTGACGGTGAAGAACATGGCCACCATGACGAAATAATTCCTGAAACGTGGAAAAACACCTGAGAGCTGTGCAGGCACCTCCCTGGGATGCCGGGAGACACCTCAGGAATGATCAGGGGTCACGTGGAAAGGTCTGGAGCAGAGCGGAGCTGTCGGGGCTGTCACACGGACAGACGAGGTCATCCCCACGGGAGAAATGGAATTTGGGTGAGTTTCCAGGGAAACTCGCCCTTCCCACTCCCAACTCGAATCCCAGAGATAAAAAGCTCTTTAAACACAGCAAACTCTTCACTGTGCAAAACTCTGCCCTGTTCCGTGGGCAGGGAAGGATCTGATGGCAATTCCCTACGAAGAATTCCCGATAAACGAGCAGATATTTTATCAGGCCTGACAGGTTCTCAATGTGGCTCTGCAAATGCTGCAGAATGGATGGGATTTAGACAGGATAAAGTGGATAAATCATTTTATTAAGTGCTTTTGGGAGAGAAGAGAGAGCCAGGCAATGCCTGCCCTGGAAAACCCTGGGATTGTACCTGATGGGAATGGCCGGACGCTTCCTCCCGAAATTGGCCTCGAAGATAAAACCTTCCACTGCAATAAACAGGAACTGGGAGAATGTCACGATATTCCCACATCCTGGAAACTGCCTGCAGGCACGGAGAACAAAGACAAGCATCAAAGCAACGCCAGAACACACGGGGGCATCGTGATCCAATAAAAAGGTGGTAACAGCTCCTTATCCCAGGGTGAGGATCACCCTGGAGAAGCTTTCCTGCTTTTCCTGTCCAGGGCAAACGCCTCCCTGCAGGTTTTTATTCACCTCAAGTCGTACACGCACCTGCAGGGAGCCCTTCCTCAAACATTTCCCACCAGGAAGTGAGCAGCCACGCGGTCAATCAGCTCCGGAAGTGAAACACTGGTGGCATCTCCCAGGTCTGTATAAATCCCACCAGGATACAGGATAGGGATGGAGCAACATCCAGCACTGGCGTATCCACAGTGAAGCTGGATCTCCCTCTTTCCCACGGGGAAGTGGCTTTAGGACTCTCTCCCTGCCTGCTGGAGATTTGTCAGAGGCCAGCAGGAAGGCAGCTGGATATTCCCACATTCCTTATTCCCACGGCACGAGGGAAGTGCCGAGGTCAGGTGTCCCTGGTTCTGCTCGTCCAGAACATCTGAACACGAGCTGGCGCCTGCTCAGTTTACTCAGAAAAAACTTTGGCTCTCTGCTCTCCCGGGATTCCCGGATGCCAAAACAAAAAAAACCTGCTTGCAGGTCCAAGAAGGAACTAACCCAGCTCATCACAGCAGCCCCAAAAAATCCCGGCAGTAAATCCCACGGCGGATCACAAACTCCACAAGGTATCAAAGGCCACCAAACTCTGTCTGAGCCCAAGAGACCCCCCCTGGTCCCTCTCTGTCCCCCCACAGGGACCCAGGCACTGCAGTCACCACCTGCGTGGCAGAAATGTCACCACTCAGAGCAAACCAACTCCGTGGGTTTGTCCTGTGGGAACAGGAATTCCACAGGAGCGCCGGCACACCAAACAAACACTCCCTGCACCCTGATCCTCGCCAGCTGCAGGCTCTGCCTCCTTCCTAAGCAGCTTCCAGGGAGCAAGGAAGGATTTTTTGGGAGGCAGAGTCAGGGACAGGCTCAGAGGAGGCCGTGGCATGGAGATGACGGGAAAGCTCCTGGGAGAAAGAGGGATTTGAGGGAATCCTTCCCTTTTCCCTGGTGCAAGAGAGAAACTGAGGCCAAGGGCTTCTCGGAGAAGCTGCAAGACACAGAGTCCCCACCCTGCTGCACAAGGACACAACTTCCTCGCGGAACAGGCTGCCACAGGGCTGGGCCTGGCCGTGGTTTTGCAGGATTCAAGCTGAGAAACGCACTGGAGAACAGGAATATCCCAGCTGCCTCCTCCAAATCCTCCTCTGTCACCCCGCAGGCTCCTCAGAAGCAGCAGAGACCTGGGAAGTGCAGAGCTGGCACGTGGCTGTCACCAGCCAGCACCTGGAAAAGTCACCTTCTCCCGGCATTTTCCAGCGATAGGAAAGCCTGAGCCCCGCCCTCCCTGCCAATTCCCACATTCTTCCAAGCTTCATTGTCCATGAAACTTCAATCCCTGCCGCGGGAATGAGGCTGAAAGGTTCCAAAGTTACTCTGCGGGAGAGAAGAGCCACTGAAGCAGAGCCTGCGGCTCCAGGCCTGCCAACCTCATCTCCAGAGGGGAACGCCAAGAGGTGGAAACCTGGAATAACCCCAGGCTGGCTCCACGCACCAGACTTTGCCTCCTGCCGGTTCCCAGATCCCGGCATTCACGGACGTGACCTTTTATCAGCAGTGTTGGCACGCAGGACTCTGTGCTGGCTGATAACAGGCAGATAAGGAAGGGCTTTATCTGCCCCTTCTTTGGCTCACAACCCTCACACACCAAGGACCTAAAAGAAGTGATAAGGATGGATCTACCAACCAAAGATCTGCTTTGGCTGTAGACAACTGATAAGAGTCCTCCCGACAAGAAGTCTCCCTGCTCTCTCTCCGACAATTCCACTTCACTCCACTGAGAGGGAGAAAATCTGATTTTTTGAGGGCCTGATTTCACCCCTTTCACAGCAATTTCAGCCCCTGATTTCTTGTTCTGCCTTCACAGCTCACAGAAATATTTCTCTTCTCTCCTCTGTCTGTCCTCAGGCATCTCCAGACCAAACAGTTCCCATTCCTTTACTCTTTCCTTATAAATCCTGAGCAAATTTCTTCCAATCACCTTTACCATGCCTCACCAGACTCAGCCTGGTCACTGCCTTTGCCTGTGATCCTGTTCCAGGATTTTCCTTGTTATGGGAATATTCATCCGCAGGAGGAACGTTTCCTTCCAGATACACCAAGATCCAAGGAAATAACTGGTGTTATCCCAATTTAGGGACTGAAGGTGACCAGGGCAAGCAAAGGGCAGTGGAATTGAGCTGTCAGGAATTGAGGAATGTCTGAAGTGGATGAGAGGTGATGCTTGAGAAAAGGCTGTGTGTGAAAAGCAGCTTTTCCTTGATGTCTGCACCTGGACTTCTGGAATTTGCTGCTCTGGGATTGAAAGCCTGAAACAGCCTTCGAACAGGGCCAAATATTTTGGTTGAAGGTTTGGTTGGAGGAGACACAGCTGGCAGGAAGCCAAATCCCAAGCTCTCTTTGCTTCCAAAGGGTTCGTTCCTCCTCTGTCACTGACGCTGCAACACAAGCCAGGCAGGAAAGGCAGAGGTTGGAGCAATCCCTGGGAGCAAAGACAACTCCCCACGCAAGGGCTCCTCTTCCAGGAACTGCTCCTCGATTTATCCCGGGATTGTGCAACCCTGTGTTGAGGCACCTGCATCCCAGGCTCCCGTTTTGGAGCAAATATCCCAACTGCTCCTGGCATTTGCACTCCCTTTTTTTCCTTAACAGTCTGGGATACGGATGGGCAGGGAGGAAGGACGGACTATTTTGGGGCATGGCTGAAGTGAAGCCAGCCCTGAGTGCTCAGGGGGTGCAGCCCCACGCTGACTCACTGGGATTTTAGACACAGAACCAGTTCAGGCATCGCTTTTTTTCCAGTCAGGCCTTCCCAGCTTTCTGATCAGGCCCTGGAAACAAACCCAACAGATCACCACCTTTCCCAAGCCTTGCCAGCCTTCCTCCATCAGGGTGAGGAAGAAGAGATCCCTCAAAACATCATCCCCCAACCTGGCAATTCGCCTCCTCTCCCAGTGCCAAGGGGACTCGGTGACTCTGCAGCGAGTGACGATGGCCCAAGATCGCATTTCCAGATGGAAAACATTCCCCTGCTGTCCCCAGGGACAGCTCCTTGGGATTCTTCTCCTTGGGATCCCAGCTGTGCCCGGTGCGGGAGCCGGGCTGGGGTGGGATGCCCTGGGGACGCAGCGATGGCACGGCCCCTGTGCCACATCCCCGGTGCCCGGGCAGGGCCTCCACACGGCCCAAGCCGAGGGGAGCAGCCCCAAAACACCCCCAAAACCCCATCCAGCGGTGACACAAGGCCATGATCCACGTCTGGGCTCATCCCGGCACCTGCATGAGGAGCCCCAGGGCCTGAGGGGGTAAAACCCCCTCAGTGCCAGCCCCGGGTACCCCACACCCCAAATTCCCCCCAAATCCACCCTGGCACCGCTGCTGCTTCCTCCCCTCACGAACCCTGAGGCCGGCGGAGGAGCCCTCACCCCGATCCCATTGGAATGGGATCCTCTGACCCTTTATCCCCCCCAAATCCTCTCCGCGGCCCCGCACCTGGCCAGCAGCTCCAGGAACACCACGTTGCTGCAGCAGCCGCCGAACACCAGCCCCACCGCCACGGCCGGGTGCATGGTGTCGCTCCAGGCAGCGAGGCGGCGTCCCGGGCCGCCCCCGCATCCCGATCCCGGGATTCTGCCCCGCTCCCGGCCCCGGCCCCGCCGCCCCCGCTTCCTCCGGCCGCCGGTAGTTCGCTCCCCGCCCGCCGCGCAGCCGCGGGAGGGACTACAACTCCCGGCAGGCTTCGCGCCGCCTCAGCGCGGCTCCCCACAGGCGTCCCGCCGCGGGGCGCGATGGGAGTTGTAGTTCTGCGGAGAGGGCGTTAATGGCGGCGCTGAGGTGGCGTCAGGAGGAGGTGCGGCTTGAACGCTCTTTGTGGTGAGGAACGGCCCGTGACTGACTTTTTGGGATTATTTAGTGACCCCAAAACGCCAATTAGAGGCAGTTCCTAATGATTCCGGGCCAAATAATTATTTCGTTTGTCAAAATAATAATTATTATTGAAAGGCTGGGAGAGCTGGGGGTGTTCCCCTGGAGAAGGGAAGGCTCCAGGGAGAGCTCCTTCCAGGGCCTAAAGGGGCTCCAGGAGAGCTGAAGAGGGACTTGGGACAAGGGATGGAGGGACAGGACACAGCGAATGGCTTCCAATGGGAGAAGAGAACATGTTTAGATGGGATATTGGGAAGGAATTCCTGGCTGTGAGGGTGGGGAGGCCCTGGCACAGGTTTCCCAGAGCAGCTGTGTCTGCCCCTGGATCCCTGGAAGTTTCCAAGGCCAGGTTGGACGGGGCTTGGAGCAACCTGGGATAGTGGGAGGTGTCCCTGCCCATGGCAAGGGGGTGGAATGAGATCACCTTTAAGGTCCCTTCCCACCCAAACCTTTCTGTGATTCCATCAGGGCTGAAATGTCCAGTTCTAAAGTTTTGTGGACGTCCCCGCTCAGCCTCTGTCAGACCCTCTGTGATCAGTCAAAACCACATGGATCAAAAAGAGAGGTTTTCATCCTACAGACATTTCATTTTCAGTGCATTTTTGATCTGACTCAGACCCTAATCTCTTTTTAATCTTTGAATACCACAGGTGTGAAATCCCATTAACAAATTGCAAGGAGCTACGGTCAGTCCAAGAATGAATCCCTTCTTTTTTACAATTTCCAGCTCCTCAGGGAATGTGAATGAAGCCTTGGCAGCTTCTCTGCTGCTAAAAGCAGCTAAAGACTGGCAAAACTGCCAGGATTACCCTTTTTTTTGCTCACTGTGAGAGTTTTTGAACTCTTTGACTCCAAACTGGAGATCCCAGCGTTTCAAACTCCTTGCCTGGGGCCTGGAAATGGAAATTGATTGGAGTCTGTGTCCTCAGGACTTGAAAACCTGGAAAAGCCAAGTAGAAATCTTTGGATATCTCATAGGCCTTGCCTGCAGATCAAAACCCTGCAGTTTCTTGATAAAATCAGCACAAACTCCAGGGATCTGGGGCTTCCTCAGTGGCATTTCCAGGCATTTTGGCTTGGATGTTCTCCCAGAAAAGAAACCTTCGGGGGTCCTGTGAGACCCTGGAAACTCCAAAGGTTTTGCTGAGCTCTGGCTCTGCCTTTAACTGACATTCCTTGTTGGAAGATTCCAGTGTTTTCTGCCCTCTCTCCAGGTAGAAACGCTCCAGCTGCCTTCCTTGCTCCTCCATCAAGCCCTTCTAACCGGTTTCTATTTAATTAAAAAGCACCACGGCTCATTAGCAGCCAACAAAGCCGACGGCTGAGGCTTCCTGGCACTTCGTGGCAACTCCAGGCTTTCCCGCTTCCACATCCTCAGCTGCTTCCCAGGTCAGGATGATGGATTTTCCTCTGTTCCCTTCACTAATAAACTTCTGCTGCCTTGGGTGCTCGCTTTTGCCCTTTTCATTCTCTCTCTTTTTGAGCTCCAGAGGGAGGATTTGGGAGGGGCTGAGGTTGTTTTGCTGCCACAAGAATGCAGCACCTTGGCTCTAAAATGTATTGAAAGCCACAGAACAAATCGGGGTTTTTGGAACCGCCCCAGTTCCAAAACAGCTGCAAAATTCCGGCTCAGGAAAAGTTTGGAGCTGTCCCTTGCAGGCACCTGCAGTTCTGGGGAGTCCCTAAGGATGGGAAAACTACGAGGGAGGTGCTGGGATGAGGGAAATCCTCAGTTTGCTGAGTTCATGGTTCATTTTTAGGGGTCTGGGGCTCTTGTCACTGCAAAAGGTGACACAGCCACGCTGTTCAAGCCCTCCAGGGATGGGGACTCCACCCCTGCCACGGGCTGCTCCTTCCAGTGCTGAGCCACGACTAAATTTTCCCTAATATCCAACATAAACCCATCCTTGAGGCTGTTTCATCCTGTCCCAGCTCCCTGGGAGCAGAGCCTGACCCGCCCCCCTCCCTTGGCTGCACCCTCCTGTCAGGGAGTTGTGGAGACAGATCTAAAAATGTCATTACAGGTCTAAAAGTGTCATTACAAAGCCAAAAATGTCATTACAAATCTAAAAATACAATCACCAATCTAAAAATAGAATCACCAATCTAAAGTATCATTACCGATCTAAAAATACAATTCACTCCCATTCAAATACAAAATAAAATCCATTCCCAATATAATTCACACTGGTGATTCCAAATAAACAACAAAATAATGCCAGAAAACAGACAAATTCTCGAATAAAAGATATTATTTCTCCCTACAAACATCATCTTGCTTCTGCCAGGGTTCTTTTGACTTTTTTCCAAGGTGGCTGGAATAAAGCCAAACGTGTTTTCACATCATGGAAACACTGGGGAATCTGTTTCTGCCCCAAAAGCAGACTGGGAATGCTGGTGGTGTCTCCACTGGTACCAGCCTGTAGCATTCCAAGGTTTGGATAAGCCCTGGCAAGGGTTTGACCTCCTGACTTCGGAAATTAAGGAAAAAAAAATTAAATTGTGGCTTCTTAGGATGTTCGGTCTGAATGGATCAGAAATCCTTCAGCTCTCCCCAGGAACCTCACTGTGAGAGCTCCTGGATGTGCCAGTGAGAAAACGGGAGCAGGGAATTCAGAATCCCAGATTCTTTCAGTAGCTTGCCACTTTTCCCAGCCCCAGTATGCGGAGCCAGGCCTTGATTCCACAAAGAATCCCGGATTTTTTGGTCTTTGCTTTGGGTAACGGGGGGAGCCAGCCAGAGCTGGTTTGTCCTGCGTGCCAAATTCTCATTTTATCTCCAGGAAAACATTTTTTGAGCCTGTTAAAATGGGGCAAAACCTGGCAAAACACCAGGAATTTTGACGTTGTGACATGGAGAGGTCATGGACACTCCATCCCTGGAGGTGGCCAGGCTTGGAGGGGGCACCTGGACTTTCCTGTTTTCTCCCTCTGCGGTTTTAGGAGCTGAGATAAGTTGACTCCTGGGATAATTCCGGATGATTTATAGGCTCGGAACACCTTGAAGATCCACAGTGTGGGAGGAAGGTGCCAGCTTTTAGTGGGGTTTAAGAACTCAATAAACAGCTGTTAAAAAAAGACACTCACACATCCATAAATGATTTTCCTAAAATCCCAGCAAGGTCCCACTGGAGGTGAGATCCCACATCTGGCTCCTCTCCTTTCCATTTGTGTTCCTCCTCATGTGTGAATCCCATCCTGCTGGTTTTCCCAGTGAAAGATGAAGAATTCCTGTGGTGTTTGGCTGTGCAGACAAGCCTGGACCCGTCCTCTCTTCCAGGCAGTTGTTCCCTGTGAATTCCCTGGAAGATAAAGAAGAGATTTTGAACCAGGGACAGTTCTGATAAATTGGGAAATGAGGCACAGAGGGTGAATTTGGGGGTTTATTTCCTCTGGTTTTCATCACACTCTGTGAAATGTGGGCAAAAAGAGGGAAGAGCATGGGATTTTCATGGGATAACAGCCAGCTGTGGGATTTGGAGTGCTGAGCTGGGGGATTTTTACCCTCAGCTCTTCACTCCCTGTTATTAATTTTGTTTTCTAGAGAGTAGAGGTGGTGAGGCACTCACCCAAGTTTTCCAGAGAAGCTGGGGCTGCCCCTGGATCCCTGGAAGTGTCCAAGGTTGGACAGGGCTTGGAGCAGCCCGGGATAATGGGAGATGTCCCTGCCCGTGGCAGGGGGTGGGATGAGATGATCTTTAAGGTCCCTTCCCACCCCAGCCATTCCATGATTCCATGTTAAGCTGCAGGCACAGGGAGAGACCGAGTCACATCATCGGGGCAAAAGAAGGGAACAGATCCTGGGATTTGCATTCCTCCCCATTCTTGTGTGGGGTGTGGATTCGTGGGAGAGCAGGAATCAATCCTTTTTGTGTCCTTGAGACCCAAACTCATCCAGCCCAGATCCCGACGAGCCCTGCTGGGAGAGACAATTCCTGTCCTAAATCCATCAGCTCTGCCAGCAGCCCCCTCCAACACTTCCCATCTCTGCTCCTTCCCCTCTGTTTTGGGAATGAGCACCACAGAAATTCAAGGAGTCCAACTCCACTTCCACCTGAAATGCCCCAATCCCTGGATTTTTTGCAGCTTTGGCCGGAGGAGTCTTTTCCTTCTCCCTTGGGAATGGTTTTGTGCTCGTCACCTTTAAATTTCCACTCCTTGTGTGCTGTCGCACCCCTCTAAAATAACTAAAATAAACCACTGAGGTATTTTTAGGTGCATTTGAAGGACTGAGTGTCTCTCCTCTCCTTGAACTGTCACATTCTTGGGATTATATATTCCATCAAAAACTTCCAGGTCCCCCAAATATTCCTCCAGCTCCCTCCTCAGCAGGTATTTTCTCAGGAATTTCAGTTATTTGCGAAATGCATCACTTTTTTTGCAACTTTTCTCAGCTTAGCAGGTCAGAAATGTTTCTGTGGATGCAGAGGAGACATTCCTGCTGTCTCAAACATCCCCTCTGAGGTCCAAGAGCTGGATTTTCCTTCCCAGGAGTTTCTCAGCGTGCTCAGAGCTCATCCCTTGGCCATCCAAAGCTCCAGGATCCCGTGACCCAGAGGAGGTGCAAGGATCTGCTCCGCTCGGGATCTGCCCTCCTTTTCTCCTCTTCATCAATTTCTAAATTCCCTCTCTTTTTGCTTCCTTTTAGTTTTCTCTGCCCAGTTTTATTTGGATGAATTCCAAAGCACAATTCCTTGATCCAGTGTTGGTGCTTGTCAAAAACAGTCGGGGCTAAAAAACTCCAGGCACATTTAGGGGGGAAAACTTGAAATAGCTTAATTTTTTTTCTTTTTTTTTAATCCCTCTCCCCCTTCCCCCTCCTCATTCCTTAAGATTGTTAAACCTGCCATCCCTGCAAATGAGCTGGAAGAACTTCAACCTGAAGTGCTTTTCCCTTTGGAGAGCCTCCCTGCCCTGGATCCCTCTCCCTGCTTTAGGCAGGTGGCTTTGCAGAGGTGATTGATGGGTTCTCACTGGAATGTTCTTTCCATTAAAATTCCCTAAACACGTGCAAAGAGGAGGAAAAGAGATTTTTGTATTTTTTTTTTTTTAGCTGTTTTTCCTCTTCTCCAGAGAGCGAATCACAGTCATCTGTATCAAAACAAATTCTTTGGAGTTGTCAATTTAGCACCCAAATTCACTTTGCCTTCAGTGAAAGCCAAGGAATTCGTCCCTAAAAATTTTTCTCTAGGATTTGTGTCTTTTTAAAATGTTTCTCCCAAATTCTGTTGCTTTTAGCTTCCCCTCCGTGGGAATTGAGCTCTTCCCAACCTCATGGAACCACACTTTGCTTTCAGCGCACTGCAGGACGTGGGGGGTTTGGAAGAACCGGAGCTCCCTGTTTGTTTGGGAGAAGTCCCATGGTCCGGGAAAGACCTTGGGAACCACAGCACTCCCTGAGAAACCTGACATGGCCACGGGGGCTCCAGTGTTGCTCCAGGATCCCTTCGGAGAGAGCTGGAAGCCTTCTCCCACCCCACACACTTTTCCCACCTGGAATGTGCCCCTGGCTGGTTCTTATCCCTCTGTTCCTGTGCTGATCTTTCTCCCACTTTGCTGTCACTCCAAGGAAGTGCTCAGAGAGAATGGACACGGCGTCAAAATCCCCCGGATTTATTGCTCCACCCCCTCCCGCCGTGGGGATCTGGGAGACGTCATTCCATAGGATTGGGGCTCCAGGTTAGTAGAGGGACAGTTTATCCCACTGTTAGCACCATTTCTGGCATGGCTTTAGCCCCACAAACTGTCACATTCCCAAATAATGCCCAGCTCCAGTCTGGAGTGAGTGTGCACAAGGAAAACACGACTTTTTTTTGGTGATGGGGTCCAAAGATAACTCAGCTCTGTGAGCAGAAGCTGGTTTAGATTTTTAACACAATCCCTGAGGTTGGAAAAGCTCTCCAAGGTCCTGGGATCCAAGCTGTGCCCCATCCCCACCGTGTCCCCAGCCCGGAGCACTGAGTGCCACATCCAGGAATTCCTTGGACACCTCCAGGGATGGGGACTCCAAACCTCCCTGGGCAGCCCATCCCAATAAATGTTGGGGCCAGCAGATTGGCTCACACCCTTCTTTCTTCTAATTAATCTTAATTGCTCGTCCTTCAGGTTAACACCATCACCCCTTGTCCTACCCCAGCTTTGTTCCCATCTTTCCCACAGGTCCCCGGGGGAATCCTCACCTGGGGGAATCCCTGGCTCTGTTTGCCCTGGGAAAACTCCAGTTTATTCCCTTGCTGCTCCATTGCCCGGAATTTTTCCGTGCCAGGGCCCTGAGTTCCCTTGTGTGGGTGGGGCGATATCCAGGGCCATGGGAATGTGGCCAGAGGTGGCTTCCTGAAGGTGATCAATCCTAATTAAACAGAGGACTGGGAGAGGAGCTGGGAAAGGAGCTGTCTGTGGGCAGCACCACCTCGAACCCCTCAGCACCTCCCTCCTCTCCTTATTTTACTAAAAGGAGCAATTTGGGATTTCTCTCCTTTTCCTGGTTATGGTGAGGGTGGATTACGGATGATCCCTGTTTGCCTCGGGATGAGGGGTGGAGAATTGGAGGGGATTTCTCAGCGTGCTCCTAGCACAGGTCATTTAATCCCATCTCCAGCTGTATATTAATGACTCCAGTTGGACATTAATTACTCCAGCTGTACATTAATTACTCCAGTTATACATTCATTACTCCATTTGTACAGAAATTACATTTTTTCCCCTTGGCTCCCAGGGGTTCCCTGCAGATCAACCTCAAAGGAAAACCCATTCTCTGGGCCAAGGTCTGGGTTAACTGAGCTGCCCTCGGTGTTAAGAGATGCTCCTGGGGGTTTTCCAGGTTTTTTCAGTCTCCCCAGGCACTCCAGAGCTATCCAGGTTGCACTGTTGGTGCTTTAATGTTCTTTTGGATCTTGCCATTGATACAATATTCCCAAGTTTTAGAGGTGGCCGTGGTGATGTGGAGGAAACAGGCAGCAGTTCACCAAGGTTTTAAAAGCTAAAATCATGGCATCATGGAATCATTCATGTTGGAAAAGACCCCCGGCGTCATCAAGTCCAACCCTGAATACTCCATTCCCGCCAAACCCTATTATCCAATGTCACATCTCCCGTTTTTTGAACACTTCCAGGGATGGTGACTCCACCACATCCCTGGACAGCCTCTTCCAGTGCTTGACCGCCCTCTCAGTGAAGGAATTTTTCCTCCCATCCCACCTGAACCTCCCGTGGCACAACTTGAGGCCTTTTCCCCTGATCCTGTCACAAGATGCCTGGGAGAACAGGCCAATCCCAAAACCTCCTTCCAGGGAGCTGCAAGTTTTCCCCTTGTACAGGAATCGAGTGGCAGCAAATGGAAGCAGAAAGGATTGAGGTGGAAAACCAATGGAAGGAGGTAAAAAGTGGAATGGAATAAATCCGTGGAACTCATCACCACAGGACACTGAGAGCGATAAAACGTGGAATGGTTTCCAAAGTGAAAGGATTCCTAGGAATTCCTGCAGGGAGCTGAATGCAAAGACACTTCCAAGGAGCACCAGGAAGTCCCTGAGCTATGGATGCTGGAAGGGTGGAGCTGTCTCCATGTGCTTCTCCTGCTGTTTCACTCCTGTTTTCCATCTGCTGCTGGAAGAAACAAACCCTGCCCTGGATGCCCCCAACTCTGCTGTCTTTCCTCATCCTCTGATCCCAAAATCTGCTGCCTTTGCAGGAATATTTCCCTGGCAGCAGCTGCAGCTCCCTGGCAGCACAAGAGTCAGCAGGGTCTGAGCTCTCCGAGTTTTCCCAGATTTTCAGTGTGTCCTGGAATGTTCAGCTCCCATTTCCCGGCTCCGTCTCCGTCGCCTGGTGAAGCTCCAGAGGATGAAACCTCTCCAAAACCTTACAGCTGCTGAATTTGGGATGCTCCCCTTTTCCTTTTGCCTCCTGTGGAGAAGGTAAGTGGAAGTGGAAGAGCTCTGTGGTAGCCACTGCCCTCCGGAGTGAGGGGATGCGATAATGGGACTTGGATTGGAATTCTGCGAAATAAAAATACTGCGAAAGGGGGGAAATGAGATTCCATCTTTATCTCGTTACTGTCTCCGTGCTGGGCTTTCATCCTGTGACCTTCTCGTGAATTTTCAGTCTTGTAAATCCGACTTTGAGCAAAAAAAAAAAAATTTGGAAAGGGGCCAAAAAAGAAAAAGAAAAAAAAAAAGGGAGATCTGTGAGGTTTCCTTAAATATTCTTTGGGACGCTTGGATTCAGGAGCTGTGGGCTGAGTATGATGCACATTTAGGGATAATTTGCCTTCCTCCTGGCATTAAATCTAATCCTGCAGCCTCATACTGTAGTTATTTTTAGGGATCCAAACTGGCTTTTCTCTCCCCATTGGCAAAGGTCGGAGTTGATGTTGTCTTATGGCAGAAGTGGATTTTATCCCTCTTTTCACCTCTGCTGTCCCTCTGGAGCAGCCGCAAAATTCTTCCCGTGGAAAAGCAACACCCAGAGCTGTGCGGGGACTCCAGGAAGGGCTGAGGACAGAGGCCACCCTTTCTCTGGTCAAGAAATGGAGACAAGAAAGCAAAAATGAGTCTATTTTTCTTTTCCCTCTCAAATCCTTTTAATCCTGACAATATTACTATTGTTAATATTAATATTATTAATACCCTAATGATATTAATATTATTTCTTTTTAAAAAATACTGGAGGTGGCACTCAGGGCTCTGGGCTGGGGGACAAGGTGGGGATTGGTCACAGGTTGGACTTGATGGTCTTGGAGGGCTTTTCCAGCCTCAGTGATCCTGGGATTCTGTGCAAGGTGATCCAGAAGAGAAGGCTCTGGGTTGACCTCATTGTGGCCTTCCAGGACCTGAAGGAGCCAACAGGACACATGGAGAGAGACTTTGGACCAGGGATGGAGGGACAGGACACAGGGAATGGCTTCAAACTGAAAGACAGTAGGTTTAGATGGGATCTTGGGAAGGAATTCCTGGCTGGGAGGGTGGGGAGGCCCTGGAATGGAATTCCCAGAGAAGCCGTGGCTGCCCCTGGATCCCTGGAAGTGTCCAAGGCCAGGCTGGACGGGGCTTGGAGCAAGCGGGGATAGTGGGAGGTGTCCCTGCCCGTGGCAGGGGGTGGATCTGGATGGGTTTTGGGTCCATTCCCACCCAACCCATTCAGTGATTCCATGATTTTGAGGGCCAATCCCTCCTTGCTCCATCACCACCCGTGTGCAGGTGACATCTCAGCCACAGATTCTCCTCTCCTGGGGCATCAAAGAGCTGATGGATATTAATGGATTGCATTCAGTTTTGAGCAGAGACGACCTGGAAGTCCAGAGAGGACAACCCAAACCATTCCATGGTTCTGGGATATATTTTATAACCCCTTGGCAGCCCCTTGAGCCTAAGCAGGAAGACAAAAAATGAGGAGAAAATCTTTCCAGGCTGGATTTTGGTTGTTCCTTGCTGAAAACATCTCACCCAGCAGAGCCTGGAGGCGGCCGCTCCGGTTCAGGTGCTCCAAACAACGCCCAGGGCAGGTGGGAGTTGTTAAAAAGTGGAACTTCACATTTTTCTTGGGTTTTGTTGTGCTTTCAGCCATCCCTGTGGCTCGGCTCCCCTGCTTTGCTGCCGTGCCCTGAGGTGGGGCTGGCTGCGATTCCAAACCTCTGGAATCTCCCTCCTTCCAAAGCAGAGCTCTGGCTCGGGCGCTCGGCAGGGGAAGGGTGGATTTTGGGTGTTACTGGGCGAAGTGGGACCCGAGCGGTTGGACCTGGTGGAAGCTGCCGGAGGGAGTGCTCAGGTGCTTCCAACCGGGATCGCACCCTCAGCTGGTGAATCCTGGACTTCTGTGGTTGGGAATCGGGATGCTCCAGTGGCTGAAGGTGCAACTCCCAGGAATCCAGGGAAGGAGGGATGCCTGACACCTCCCAGCACTTCCATCCTCATATCCTGGAACGAGAGGAGGCTCTGAGCTCTTGGAGTCATCAGAGCTTTTATATTTTCCTTTTGGATGCTCCTGAAATGTTTGTTTGACAGGGAAGAGAAACGGACTTGCTGAGCACCAATAAACCCAAAAAAGCCCAGGAACTCTCCTGTTTCTCCCCACATTTCCAGAAGTTTTTGGAAGCTGTAATTTTAAGCTGACGTGGGGCAAGTTTGGATGGAAAAGTTTTCCAGCACAGGCAGCATTTGCTGCTCCAGGGGGGAAAAGCTGCTGGGAAATGGGAGCACTGTGAATGGAGGTACAACACCCCAGCACTTCCTTTCCAAAAAAATACACAGGAAAAGGTTAAAAAAGCCAGGATGAACAAGGAGGATTGGATGCTGTGCTTAGCAGAGTGTCCTTGGAGCAAATAAAGTTAAATACATCCCAGGCTGTTCCAGGGAAAGGGAAGCCAGGAGAGCCAGGGAAAAAATATCCTTTCCTCTTCCTGGCACCTCTGAGGTGGCATCAGGAGCGCCAGCTCCAATTTTGGATTTCCCAGTGCAGGGAAGTTGTAGCCAGACTGGAATGAGCTCAGTGGGATGATGGGGGGGCTGGAGAGGGGGATGGATGTGGGAATACCTGGAGATTTGGGGGTGTCCAGCCTGGAGAAGGCAGGCAGACCTCTGGGGGGCTCCTCTCCCCAGCTAAATTGGGATTTTACAATTCAGGGACACCCGAGCAGACCTCTGGCTGTGTTTTGTCTCCTCTCTCCCATGATTTTTTGGGAGTCTCATGGACCCCTGGGCACGTCCGGTGCCCTGGGTGAGCTTTGCCCCTCTCTGCCCCACAGCTGAGCCTCTTCCCAGCTCCCAGACCTCCCAAATTGTACCCCAGGCCACCAGAGATGAGGAGATTATCCTGAAAATCGTGATTTTTCAGAAATTCAGGTGCCTCTGCAACACCTTGGGCCTCGAAGAGAAAAGTTCTTTGTGGTTGCCTCCTGAAAGGATCGTTTTCATTTATTTCCTTTGAAGTGACTCAGGTTTGAAGCGTTTTCTCAGGGAGGAGAATTTGCTGGATTCTGTTGTCCTTTAAAACAAATGGAAACGCTTCCAGCTCTGCTCCGTGTGCGTTTCCTTGGGAAAACTCTGGTTTGCAGGCAGGGAAATTTGAAAACGCCGGAAAGTCTGAAATAATTCCAAGGAACGAGGTGGGATGCCACGGGATAAAGAGGCCATGGACACACATGGATGTGCGGGACACCAGTGGTCCACTGGAGCCTTGCAGGAGCATTTTTGGGATTGGATCCTGGTGCTGCTGCTCAGTTGTTGACACTCAGCACCCAAGAAGGAATTTTTTTTTGAAATGTGGGTTTCGATTTCGATTTTAATGCTTTTATTTATTTTACTTTCTTTATAATGCCTTTTATTCCAATGAATTAAAGAGAACTAGTGACCACCCTTCCAATTCAGGATATTCCATGATTCCATGAGCTCTGTGCCTGATCCTGTGTGACTTCAAGCAGCTCAAACCTTCTCTTTTCTCCCTAAAAAGATCTATTTTTAGTGCACATTTCGTGGCCTGGGAACGTTTTCTGGCCAAAATGCTTCCTGTCCGCGTTGTGTTTAATTAAATCACCTCGGTGGAGCTGAGCCCTCCGTGTCCCCATCTGTACAACACACATTTAATGTCGTTTTGCTTCAAATAAATGACATTTCTGCATAGTTAAAGCTGACATTTTTCTCGTCAATGTAGCCAAAGTCGAGAGGAACTTTTCGGGGCCGGGTCTCTGCACTTCATTCATTGCCTGCCTGGGACTTCCAGGCTTAACCAAGAGGTGCCTCAGGCTTAACGTCACTGGATTTGGGATGGGAACATGGACACATGATGGATTTCCCTGTGGTGGACTCCAAAATCTGCTTCGAAAGGGAAGCGGATCACGTGGATAAAACCTTCAGCTGTTTCGACTCTTCTGATTTTTCTCTTCAGCTGAATTATGGGTTTTTCACAGCAGAATTGGGATCAGATTTGTCCTGATCCCCAGTTTGGAGCGACCCCAACTGCAGAGCAATCCTGGCAGCTCCCGACCTGTGGAAATGGGATGAGCCCAGACCTCGCTGCTTGCTGTCAGCACAAATTCTCTTGAACTTCCCTCTTTTTTTTTATTTTTTTCCCCATTTTACTTCCCCTAGGGACCATCCCAGGATGGGAATGTGCACCAGGACTGAGGCCAGGAGCTTTTGGCTGAGAGAAGAGGCCGTGATTGGGTCGGGAATTCGGAGCTCAGGCTGCTCCTGTGCTCGGGGACCAAAATGAGGTGAATTCTGCATCCCTGGCGATGTCTTTGTCACCTGCCCACCATGGACAAACCCCTGAACTGCAGCCCAGCTCTGCACCAGTGTCCCCAGGGAGCTCTGGGACTGGCAGGGCCTGGAAATTAGGGATCATGGAATCCCAGGATCACTGAGGTTGGAAAAGACGTCCAGGATCATCGAGTCCAAGCTGTGCCCCATCCCCACCTTGTCCCCAGCCCAGAGCTCTGAGTGCCACATCCAGGAATTCCTGGGACACCTCCAGGGATGGGGACTCCAAACCTCCCTGGGCAGTCTCTTCCCATTCCTATCAACCCTTTCCATGAAGAAATTCCTCCTGATGGGCACATGCCTGTTTCTGGAGTCTCTGGATTCTACACTGGGATGTTTTCCCTGGTTCAGGGCTCCCAGGTTTCCCCTCCATGTCTGGTGTAAATCTCCCTTTCTTTTCCATGTTTTAGGTCCCAGTGAAATCCTGGAACAGCTCTTTGCAGTCCTTACAACGTAAATCCCCTTTCCCAGGGAGATTTAGATCACCCTAAATTTAGAAGCCCCACAAAGGCGCTCAATGCTCCAAAGTGATTTTTCTTTTCCATTTTTTTTTGTTTTGTTTAAAGTTGATGAAGGGTGGGAACATTTTTTCAGGTTGTTTGGAAGAGATCCCGAGCAGGGCACGGAGTGAGGGTCACGCTCCGATAAGTGCTGGTGTCACTTCTCAGCCCCGCCGGCTCCTGGAGCTCATCCATCCGTGCTTTCCCTGATATCCCGCCGGGAATGGCTGCGCTTGGCTTCACTCTGGAGATCCAATGTGGCTCCTTGCTGCCAGGACTGGTTGTATCTCCCCGTTCCTTAATTACTTTTCCAAAGAATTGGAACAATCCCCTTCTCCCAAATCCCCATCCCTGCTCTAAGAGGGGCTGCTCTCATCTCCCTGGGGACTGCATCAACCTTTGGGGTTGCTCCAGGGATTTTTGGCTGGAAAAATGAGCGAATCTCGCCATGGTCATAAATAAAGGAAAGGGTGGAATGTGCCTGCAGGGAGAACCAGTTAAACCAGCAGGGCTGAGGAGGGCCCAGTTCCCATAATCCCATTTACACCCCTGTGTGTGGCTTTGCTCATTCCAAGCAAGGTCTCACCTCCACGTTTTCCATAAGAGACCTCGGTGCGCATCCAAAGGAAAAGAGAACGTTCCAGGGAGATCTCATTGTGGCCTTCCAGGACCTGAAGGAAGCTCATAAAGATGAGGGAGAGGGACTTTTTATAGGGACAGGACACAGGGAATGGCTTCCCAGTGACAGAGGGCAGGGTTAGATGGGATATTGGGAAGGAATTCCTGGCTGTGAGGGTGGGGAGGCCCTGGAATGGAATTCTCAGAGAAGCTGTGGCTGCCCCTGGATCCCTGGAAGTGTCCGAGGCCAGGTTGGCGCAACCTGGGATAGTGGGAGGTGTCCCTGGCCATGGCAGGGGGTGGCACTGGATGGGCTTTAAGGTCCCGTCCGACCCAAACCATTCTGGGATTCTGATTCTAAATCATCCTTGTTGGGTTTTCCATGGAGCGGTGGCAAAGTGGGGAAGTTCAGCAAGGAAAACAACCGGAAACACAGTTTTGGACCAGAGGAAAAACCACTCCAGCATTTTGGGGGCTGGGTTTATCTTGAATTGGGGGTGATAAGAACCTTCCTGGGAGCTCTGAATCCTCCAGGCTCAAGTGCTCTGCGTGAGACCTGCCAGAGCATCCTCCCTCAAGCTGTTCTTGGCCTCTCTGTCCCATCTCTCCATCCCACAGGGACGTTTTTGGGTCTGCCCTGCTGCTTTCGAGGCCTCAGGAAGGACGAGGCCGTGAGAAACAGGGGCTGGGGGCCTTTCTGGTGCTTTTCCAAGGCAGGGGTGGTCGGGGATCAGAAAATGCTGCTGAACCTTTCCCAGATTTTATCTGCTGAGGGGTGTGTGGCTGTCCAGACATTTTGCTCGACATTGAGCCTGAACTTCAGCAAATGGGAAACCTTTCCTCTGCAGAAGGGTTGGCATCAAGGCAAGTGGGGGCTGCACGTGAATGATCCTCTTTGTTTGCCTTCCCTTGCTCTCACTGGATTGCTTTAAAACATTCCTGATTGCTCCAGTGGCTGAGAGGCCTGGCTTGGAATTCCACCAAAGTTGCTTCAGCACAGTTTATTTTTATGATTGGCACTTGGCCTGAGCTTTATCTTCACCCCCTTTTTTTTTTTTTTTTTGACAATTAAAGAACCCATTTTGTTCCTCACCTCTGTCCCGTCCCTTTGATGGAGCCTGTTGGGCTCCAGGCTTTGGGAATAAAAGCATGGAACTGTTCAGCTCCAGGCGTTCACATCACAGCTGTGAACAGCCCAGCCTGGGGCCTGACTCCAGATCCGTGGGGAAGAGTGACCCATCACAACATTTATGGGCAGGGACACCTCCCACTATCCCAGGCTGCTCCAAGCCCGTCCAACCCGGCCTTGGACATTTCCAGGGATCCAGGAGCAGCCACAGTTTCCCTGGGAAACCTGTGCCAGGGCCTGAGCACCCTGCCAGACAAGAATTCCTTCCCAATATCCCATCTAAACAGGTTCTCTTTCCATTGGAAGCCATTCCCTGTCTCCTGTCCCTCGATCCCTTGTCCCTATCCCTCTCCAGCTCTCCTGGAGCCCCTTTAGGCCCTGGAAGGGGCTCTGAGCTCTCCCTGGATCCTTCCCTTCTCCAGGTGAACATTCCCAGTTCTCCCAGCCTGGCTCCAGAGCAGAGGGGCTCCAGCCCTGGGAGCAGCTCCGTGGCCCCCTCTGGATTTTCTCCAACACATCCGTGTCCTTCTGCTGTTGGTGGTCCCCAAGTGCCACATCTCCACCTCTTTCCACTCCCTCCAGAGTTAAACCTGGATGGATCCCGGTTAAAACCAGACCTCCTTGACCTTTGCATCATTTTGGGCAACTCCAAATGCAGCTGGAGCCCTGATCCCGTTGGAATTGCACAAACATTTCCTGATTGCCCCACTCCGGGCTTGTGAATGGATCCAGTTGCTGAATGCAGACACAATTGCAATTAAGGCCATTCATGCTGCTAACGAGGCATTCAGGGATTTAGGAGCTTGATAGGGTTCAATTAGGCTCAGTTGTTAAGCCTGAGCTTTATGGAGTCTCCTCTGAAGCCTCTGATCTGCATCCATCCCACTGCGGAAAACTGGGATAATCCTGGAGAGCTTGGGGTGACTCAGACGGAAATGATCTGAATGAGGGGGGAAAATTGTGAGTATTTATGGGCATGAAGCAGTGGATTCCTGGGATGTTTTACTGGGAAACATGGAGAATATCTATGGCCGGGAAGCAGTGAATTCCTGGGATGTTTTACTGGGAAACATGGAGAATATCTATGGCCGGGAAGCAGTTAATTCCTGGGATGTTTTACTGGGAAACACGGTAAATATCTATGGCCGGGAAGCAGTTAATTCCTGGGATGTTTTACTGGGAAACACAGTGAATATCTATGGCCGGGAAGCAGTTAATTCCTGGGATGTTTTGTAGAGAATATCTGTGGCCGGGAAGCAGTTAATTCCTGGGATGTTTCGCTGGAGTGGGGGAACATCAGCGTGAGTGATTTCCCTGGGGGCTGGGGCTGGTGCTGAGGGCTGGGAAGAGCAGCACTGCCCCTCTCCTAACTTTTAAACCGTGCCTGGACACCTGGATTAAGGATTCCAATGGCTTTTAACAGCTGTTTGAGGCCACTCGAATTTATTCATGGGGCTCTGATGATCCTTTGGCTTCACCTGCTCCCACCTGGGATTCCCTTGGACTTTTTTCCATCTCCAGCTTTGTTCCTGTTCACCCGGGGGCTCCTGCTTTTCACTTTTCCTCTGTCTCTGACCTTTTTGGCCTGATTATCTCCCGGCCAGGGAATCATCCTGCAGGGATGGATGGGACCCACCAGGGTGAGACCGGCCCCTCACTAGGCCTGGAATTCCCAGGACCCCAGGCGTGGAATTGTGCAGTCTCCTCAGCGGTGATCCCTTACTTTGAGCAGGAAAACTGCTTGGTTTTTTGGGATATGAGGTCTTTGGTTCTTCCACATTTTCTTCCTGGGCTGAAATCTCTGTTTGTGTGGTGGGAGCTCCAGGGGTGGCTGGAGGGGGATTCTCCCTGGAGCTGGAAGCTTCTCTGGGATGCAGCTCTGGCTTTGGCAGGTGCAGGAAGTGGTTGGAGCTGGGGATCCCGGCGTTCCCAGGAGGGTGAGATTTATTCCTCTGCTCCTGTTTGGGGCTGAGCTCCCTCTCGGGAGCAGGAATTCCCATCCTCCCGTGTCCCACACATTCCCAGCCCTGCACCAAGAGTTCCCATCTCACCCAGAGCTCCCAGGGAGCCACGTGTGCTGCTTGTGTCCTTTTTGGGGTCATTTCCCAAATGTTTGAACGTGCACTCCCTTCCCTGCCTCAGTTTCTCCAAATATCCTCAACCTGGGAGACCATTCCTGAGAAATCCCTGTGCTGTTGGGAGACAGGTCAGGATTTCACGTGTGCCCCGTGCCCCTGCACCCCCCAGCAGTGTCAGACTCTCGTGTTTGAACCATAGATTAGTTCTGCACCCCACGCCTGGTGTTTCCCATCCTCTCCAGGTGCTGATTCCTGGAGCTTTTGGCCCCCTGGGAACAAACTTTCCCGTCCCCTTTCCCCGAGCCGGCCCCTTCCCGTGCAAACATCCCAGTTATTTTATCGTTACGTTGTGCCCACAAGGTAAAGATTTTTTAATTCTTTTTTTTTTTTTTTTTTCTCCCCCTTCCCTCCCTTTCCCCCCCCTTTCCTCACTCCCACATTCCCGCCAGCAGCGTGCCGGGTGGGCATCCCCTGCCCCATTCCCCATCCCGATCCCAGCTGCCGGCCCGGGGAGGAGGAATCGGAGGTGGAAGGGGGGCTCTGCCTGGAGCAGCCCCTCCTCCTGCCTCACAGCTCCCGCTTCCAAGGGCAGTTCCTCGGGAGCGCGGCCCGCGCGGATCCCTGGCGCCGGGACCGTGCGGAGAAGGCGACGCGGGGCAGCTTTGGCCCGGGTGAGCAGCCCCGTCCGTCTGTCCGGCCGTCTGTCCGGCCGTCTGTCCGGCCGGCCGGCCAGGGCTTCGCTCCGCTGTGGATTTTTCCGCTCTTCCCCTTCTCAGGTCGCAGTTCCGAGAACCGCGGAGGGAAAGGCGGGACAGGGGCCGGGGGAGGGTGGGGAGGATGAGGAGGGTGAGGAGGCAGCAGTTCCCAATGGGGAGGATGAAGAGGATGAGGAGGGTGAGGACGCAGCAGTTCCTGATGGGGAGGATGAAGAGGAGGATGAGGAGGGTGAGGAGGCAGCAGTTCCCAATGGGGAGGATGAGGAGCAGCAGCTCCCAATGGGGAGGATGAAGAGGAGGATGGAGAGGATAAGGAGGCAGCAGCTCCTGATGGGGAGGAGGAAGAAGATGAAGAGGATGAGAAGGCAGCAGTTCCTGATGGGGAGGATGAAGAGGAGGATGCGGAGGGTGAGGAGGCAGCAGCTCCCCGTGGGGAGGGTGAGGAGGCGGCAGCTGAGGATGGGGAGGAGGAAGAGGAGGATGAGGAGGGCGAGGAGGCAGCAGTTCCCAACGGGGAGGATGAAGAGGAGGATGGGCAGGGTGAGGAGGCAGCAGCTTCAGATGAGGAGGATGAGGAGCAGCAGTTCCCAGTGGGGAGGATGAGGAGGAAGCAGCTCTGGATGAAGAGGATGAGGAGCAGCAGCAACCCCTGATGGGGAGGATGAGGAGGGTGAGGAGGCAGCAGCAGCAGCCCCAGCTCCCCCTGCGCTGCACAATTTGAACCCCTTGGTGCTGTCCCAGAAGGGCCGGAGGTGCCCCAAACCCGTCTGAAATGGGAATTTTGGGGTGACTGAAGGGCCGGAGGTGCCCCAAACCCACCTGAAATAGGAATTTTGGGGTGACTTTGTACTTCCCATGGCAGGAGGTGGCTCAGCTGGAGGCCAGGAGAGGTTGGGAAGGAGGTTCCAGAGCATCACAGAATATCCAGGGTTGGAAGAGACCCACATGGGTCACTGAAATTTTACTCCTGGTCCTGAACGGGACAATCCCAAAATCCCACCCTGTCCCTGAGAGTGTTGTCCAAATGCTTGTGGAGCTCTCTCAGCATTGCCAGAGTTCACATGGGTTTGTTTTGGGGATTTTTTGAGGTTTTTTGGGAAGAAGCAAATTCCCGTTGCCTCCTTTGATGCATCCAGGTGGTCTGAGCGTGTGAGGGGCAGATTCTGGCCCAGGAAATTTCCCACTGGCGGAATAAAGAGATGGATTTTTCCCCTAATTTTGTTCAGTTGGGCTGAACAAAACTGAACAGAGGCAGTGAGGTGGCGGAAAAAGTCCTGGGCATCATTTGGTCGTTTTTTTGGGTATTTGGTCTTTTTTTTTTGTGTCATTTGGTCATTGTTTGGGCGTCATTTGGTCTTATTTTGGGTGTCATTTGGTCATTTTTAGGGTGCCATTTTTGGGTGTAATGTGGTCATTTTTGGGCATAATTTGGTCATTTTGGGGCGTAATTTGGTCATTTTTTTTAGGCGTCATTTGGTCACTTTTCAGGCGTCATTTGGTCATTTTTTTAGGTGTCACTTGGTCATTTTTAGGTGTAATTTTGTCATTTTTGGGGTGTCATTTGTTCATTTTTGGGCGTCATTTGGTCATTTTTTTTTAGGTGTCATTTGGTCACTTTTTGGGCATCATTTGGTCATTTTCGGGTGTCATTTGGTCATTTTCAGGTGTCATTTCATCATTTTTTGGGTGTCATTTGGTCACTTTTGGGCGTCACTGGATTTTCAGATTGTTGGGGTGATATTTCCTCTCTTTAAAGGCAGGAGCTCAGGAATTTCTCACTGGAGCAGCTCTGCCAGCTCTCCCTGATCCCAAATATCAGTGCCCTGGTGCTCTGAGGGTTTGTATCCATGAAATCTTGGCTGCTTTTCCCACTCAGTTTTCCCAAGCATGGCTTGGTCCCATTTTCAGCTGTTCTGTCCCAAAAAATGCCTCCCCTCCCCCAGCTTTGTTCCTCCAGCCCTTCTCCTTCCAGAGGGTGGACAAAGGGAAAAGGAGAAATGCAGGAGACATCTCCAGTTCCCTTGCCTGGTCACCTGGATGTCCCTTTTCCTATAGGAAAAGTCACCCTGTCCCCACCCAATCCATGGGATGGGATCAGAGCTGCAACCACAGAGCAAAGTGGGAACGCTTCCCAAAACTCAGGGATCTTTCAGGGCTGTGCTTTGTGAAAGGAATTCCCTTGGGAAGCCCATTTTGTAGCTGGAAGGGACCAGGGTGGCTCAAAGTGTCTAGGAATGGGAAAGCCCAGGGGAGCATGGGATGGAGGGATGGATGGTGTGGGATTTTTTGGGATGAGGGAGGTGCAGGTGGTGCTGGAGTTGGGGATGCGCTCACCCAAATTCGTGGGAAAAGTCAAAGATTTGGGTTCAAATCCATGGCTGCTCCAGCTCAGGGATTGGGGGATCTTGCCCTGGCTGGGGAGGGAATGCCTCTGGCTCAGCCTCCCCCATTCCCTGCCCAAAAATCATGGAATCACAGAGTTTGTGTTGGAAGGGACCTTAAAGACCATCGAATTCCAGCCCCCTGCCGTGGTGGGGGTTGGAGGATTGGCAGGATCAGGCCGAGGTCCTGAGCAGGAGATTGGGAATGTGGAAATTCCCTGCACAAGCTCTCCTTGCTCTTCCTTCCATGTCCTTATTCCAGCGAACGCAGGGATTTATCTGGAGGCAGTGGAATGGCAACAGGTTTCTGCTTGGAAAATTTATCCTGCCCCAAACCCCGGAGGCTCCCAGGGGGATGCAGGACCTCGGGTTGGGATCTTTGTTTTCTTTGTCCCGGCTCCTTCCTTTGCAATGTGAATAACCTGGAAAAGCTCCAGCCGGAGGAATCTGAGCAGTGCAGCCCTGGCTGCCAGCCAGGCACTCAATCCCTTCATCAATCACTTCCTAAACCCCTTTTTTTTTTTTCTTTTTTCCCAACAATTCTCACCTTTTCTCCACAAATTCCCGCCTCTCCTTGTCCGTGGCTCCTGCCCACGTGGAGATGTTGCCTTTTTGAGGATGTAGAATCCCATGGGACGGATTTTCCACCTTTTTTAAGGGAAGACAGATTAACAAACATCATCCCCTGGGGCAGTAGGGTGACAAAACTGCAAATATCCCTAAAACTGTGGCGCCTGTCCTTTGTTCCATGTATCCCTCTGCTGAGCAGTGATTTCCAACAAAATTCCTCTTCAGATCCACCCACACCAAACCTCTTGGATTTCTTCAGGGGTGGGCACCAAACCCTCCTTTGCTGTTTGCAACAGCTGCACGGGCAAATCCAACAATTTTCCCTCAAATTGCGTCTCTTGGAGAGGGAGAAAGGATCAGGCTGGGGATGATCTTCCCAACAACCTCCCAGCTGTCACTTCCTGCCTGGAAAAGCCTCTAAATTTAACTAAACGGGTGTTTTTAATGGGAAAATCTGGTGTGTGTGGAGCCACCCTGGAGTGGAGGGAAGGAGAGGGGGATCTGGCTGTCATTTCCAAGGACCACCAGGTATTTTTCTGCTTTTCCCCTGCTTTTTCCCGATATTCCTGGATGCTGCTTGGATCATTCCTGCAGGCAGGTGGCAAAACCAGCCCCAGTTGGACATGACCCTGCACTGCCACGTGTCACCTTCCCATCAGCCTTGCTGCCCTCTTCCCATGAGGAATGGCCAAAACTCCAAGGAGTTCCCTCCTCCACGAATTTTTGCCCTTAACTGGCTGCTTCCTTCAGATTTGGGCCAATCCCTGTTTAGCTCCATGTGGTGTGAAGAACTGTAGGAATGGTGGAGGTGGAGCTGCTGGATGAGGAGAGGATGGGGCAGGAATTTCCCAAGCTTCTCCCAAACTCTCCCGCCCTGGTTGTAGCCAACCCATGCCACGCTCTGAGCCCAATCCTTAACATAATCCTTGTCTTCCCGACTTTTCCTGTGGAAGCAACAGCTCCAAGGTCTGGAGTTGGTGGGACTGGGAAGCTGGGAGGGCAGGAACCCTCGTGGGTCGCTGCCTTTGGACAAAGCAGGTTCAGCTGAGGTGGAAAAATGGGCTTTTCCCTGCTCTCATTCCACCTTCTTTTATGGAGCAACCCCACAGGATTTTCCCCGCTTCCCTCCCCGCCAGCTCTGTCCAACTTTTCCACGGAGCACAACCCCTTTAAATCAGAAAATTAATGGCATTTCTTAAAAAAAACCAAAAAAACAAAAACCAAAACCAAACACTTCCTCAAAGCTCTGAGGGAGGGATGGAGGGAGGGGAGCCGCTTCCATTCCGCAG
The DNA here is from genome assembly GCA_013400975.1 of Atrichornis clamosus. Lineage (NCBI taxonomy): Eukaryota > Metazoa > Chordata > Aves > Passeriformes > Menuridae > Atrichornis > Atrichornis clamosus. The sequence goes on along the minus strand of WBMZ01004604.1, from coordinate 13,934 downwards.
GGAGCAGCGTTTTCCTGGGATTGCTGACGCCGCCGTTTTGCCAGGCTCTGCACTGCAGCACAGGGATCCCTGGAAAAGGTGTCCTGGCTTTAAAATCCTTGTTGTGCCCCATGGCAGAATCGCCTGGAGCTGAGGGAAGGTCTCCAGCAGAGCAAGGTGAATCCAGGCATCCTCAGGCAGCTGCAGCTCCAAGGATTTGGTGTTTCTGGATCTCCAAGGAGGTCTCAGGCACTGGAGTTTTCACTTCTTGCCTCCAGCACCATCACTGTGGGATCCACATCCTATCCCATATTCCTCCAGCTTCTTCCTGGCTCTTCCGGCTCCCAGGAGTTGATCCCTGTGGGTCCTTTCCCTCGGGATATTCTGTGCCCTCCCTCTGTGTGGTCACTTCGGGCACACCTTGACCCAGGGCGGTGCTGGATCCGAATCCAATTAATTTCCCTAATTCCAGCCTGTTTTTCCCATGGCAGTATTCCCTGAGGGAACTCCCTCTCCTTATCCCAACCTGTGACCCTCTGAGATTTTCTCTCCCTTGTCCAGCTGTGGAGAGGAGTGAGGGAGGGGCTTTTTTTGGGATTCTGGAATCCAGCCGTGGCCATCCCACGCCGCAGTTGAACCATCGAGGAACCTCCTGGCTCCCAGCCCGGGATTTCTCCTCTTTCCTCCTGGGAAAGCTCCCTGGGACATGTCCTGGGTTGGAACGTGGTGATCCCTGGGGACAAAGGTGTTTTTTTGGGGGGGAAACAAAACCCCAACCACTCCTTGGCAGCCCCTTTTACTCCAGGTTTCCACGGTGTTGTAAAGTTGTTTGTGAGAGCTGGGCTGAGTCGGTGACTCCGGGATGGGAATGGAGCCCCTGGAGCATCCGTGGGTGGGAAGGAAAGACAGAACACCCTCTCATGGATCATCCAGGAGCTGCCAGAATCTCTGCTGGCTCCGGGATTCCTGGTTGGATCCTGCTTGGGATGGCCTGGCTTGTTGGGTTTGATATCAGTCATTGGTATTTTTGAGAATCCAGGAATTCCCACTTTTCCTTTCCTGGTCACGTGGCCAGTTCTTCGCTGAAAGGGATCTGCCAGAAGATGGAAAATCCTATGGGAGAACGGCCCCAGAGGGGTGTGGATACCTGCGTGACGGGAATGGCATGAAATGGGTGGGTGTGGCCATTCCCAGCTCACCCCAGCAGCAGGAATCCCCATTCCTGGAGGGATTTCAAAGCCCTGTGGATGTGGCACTTGGGGACGTGGTCAGTGGTGGCCTTGGCAGGGCTGGGAATGGTTGGATTCGATCTTAGCGGGCATTTCCAACCTAAATGATTCCATGATTCCGTGTTCAGCCAGACTTTAGTGCTGCTGATCCATGAAATTGTTTGGACTCTGTCGGCATCGTCTCAGTTTATCCTGAGGAAAGGTGTCCGAGGGGCTTTCCAAAAGATTGGGAACAATCCCAGCCTCTCTGGGCTTGATTTGAGCTCTGGTTTTCGGGACCTTTTTCGCACCCAGCATCTCCTCCCTGTGAATCTTCCCTCTGGCTGCTCCTGGAGAACTCCCACACTTTCCAGGAATGTCAATGTGTTCCTGTTTATTTACAAAACCAGCTTAAAATCCGTAGTCAGGGGATTTAGAGGGAAATCAATTCCCATAAAAATCCATTAACTCCATTAAAAAAACCCTGTAAACTTCTGACCCCCTGAGGCTCATTCCTGTTTCCGTGTTCAAGCAGATTTTTCCTGCCGTCCAAATCCATCCTTTTCCTTCAGGTTTGAAAACGTTTTTGGCTCCAGGCAGGGAATTTTGCCTGATCCCAAGACGGGAGCTGCAGAAATGCCCCAACGAGGCTTTTCCAGAGGAATATTGGGAAGCCAAAGGAGAGAACTGGCATTTTCCCAGCAGCAAATTGAGGGAAGAAAATTAAAAATATGGATGGATCCTCTGATTCACACTAATTATGGCATTTTCATCCTGTTTCCCAAGGTTTTTTCCGTTAGGAACAAGGTGCTGCTTTTGGAGGACAGTGGTTGTGACTTTTGCTCTCCAGATGTGGGAATTCTTAGGATTTATTCCATCCTTTCCCTCTCTGTGGTGTCTTAAGCCTCAAATCCCTGGTTTTATTTTTCATTTTTCTCCAAAATTCAGCAGTTTCAATCCATGCTTTGCTTTAGTCCGTGCAGTCTGTGCTTTTTTTCCCCATCCCAAAATCCCATAAAATGACGCACAAATGTGCTGGGATCTCGGTGGCCTGGAATGCTGGATATCCACACCTGGAATATCTCCAAACCCTTCTCCTGCCTGTCTCTGGTGCTTCCACATCCTGAAGTTCCCATTAATTCTCCTTTCAGGCCAATCTCTTGTCTTTCAGTGCGTGATCTCTTTGTGGGAATTCCGGGATCTCTCCCCATAGGATTCCCCATGGAATCACAGGATGGTTTGGGGTGGAAAGGACCTTTTAAAGGTCATTAATTCCAACCTTTCTGCCGTGGGCAGGGATGTTTTCCACTCGACCAGGTGCTTGTGTGATAGTGGGTGCTGGGACCTGCCTTGGGAATTCCACATTCCCAGAAAATGTCCGTTTTGTGCAGCAGGAATGGATGTTTAGAAGATGGAGTTTGCAGCATCTGGCCTGGGCAATCCCAGGGCAGGAGATGTGTGGGATCCAGCTGGAATCACAAGGGAAGCAGGCACTGTCCAGATGAGCCTGCAGATCCAATGGTTCTCATCCCCGTTTTCCTGACAGGGGTTGTTTATTTATCCCAACTTCTTGGGAGGATAAAAAAAGGGAAGAAGAGTTTATTGCAGGCACAGAGACAGGAAAAATAAATCCAGGGAAGCAGCTTCTGGAATCACTGCAAGGAGGCAGGAGCTGCTTTTTCCCGGCTCTTATCCTTTTCCATGTTGCCAGGCTTCCCACAACTCTGTCACCTGATCCAGGTGAGGCAAAGGGAGAACCTGCTCCATCAAATTTATGGAATTTCGGGGCCGTTTGTTCAAGGAACTGTAATACCCACAAAAGCTGCTCCTATAAATTATTTACCAGGGACAGGAAAAGGTCAAGGAAATTGTTGGGATTCCTTGCAAGACCCTGAATTTTTGGGATCATTTTCCTGTCTTTCCCTAAGGCATCTGTGGGTTTGGGTGGGAAGGGACCTTAAATCCCATCCCATTCCACCCCTTCCATGGGCAGGGACACCTCCCACTATCCCAGGTTGCTCCAGCCTGGCCTTGGACACTTCCAGGGATCCAGGGGCAGCCACAGCTTCTCTGGGAATTCCATTCCAGCATCTCATGATGTCACATCCATCCTTTTGTCCTCCAGAGCTGGTGATTCCTACCCGGATTAACCCTTAAATGCAGTGGGATTTTGGAAGGAATCAGGAAGGGGAAAAAGCAGGAGAGGGAATGGCTCGTTTTCCTTTCAAAGTCAGAGAACAACACACGCGAAGTTATGAAATACACCCCGTAAAAATCGGAAGTATTCCAGGAAGTTCCAAAGGTGCCTTTGTGGATTTGAGTCTGCCAGGAAATCCGTTTGGTTTGGGGCATCCGGGTGGGGGAAACCTCCTGGATCCTTTTCCTCACCTTTGCAAGGTGTGACTTCCCTGAGCTCCAGCCTTTCCACCCCCACGGAATCTGTGTTTTGTGAATTTTTAACATTTACTCCCTCCAAGCCTGGGGCTCCCTGGGCTTTTTTCCTTTGCCTCTGCAGAATCTTTTAGGACTTATTCATTCCAGCACTTTTTGCTTATTTTTTAATGTGCATTTTTTATTGTTGAAGCATTAGATGATATCAGAGCTGGGGAAAAAAAAAAAACCCTGGAAAAATGACATTACATTTTTACCTGCAAAAAAAACATTCTCTGCAGAAACTCAGATTTATTTTTTATTGCTTAGGCATTTTTTAAAGATTTCCTGCATTTCTGTGAATTTGGGTGACAAATGCTGATGTTTCCGTGGTTCTTTTTGTCCCTTTTTGTCCCTTCTGCTCCATATCCCTCTCCTGTGGGTCAGGGGTGCAGGGAAGACAATCCTCTGGAATTAACCTGCTGTAGGATGCCCTTGGCACATCCTTTGCCACAGGAACCTTAGAGGGATCCTCTTACTCCCATTAATGCCTGTTGTTAATTGGAGGGACCAATCCATCCCTGGCAAATGAAGCCACTGAGATTTTTTTTTTTTTTTTTTTTTTTTCCCCCCCGCTGAATCCATAATTTCCACCCTGGAAGTTGCCCTGGGAGCAGGTGAGGCTCAGAACAGGAGGAGCACTTTGGATTGCCCATTAAAAAAAAGGATGACATTCCTGTCGGCAGCACCACTTCTGCTCCAGTCGTTGCTCCACAGAGAGAATTCCCTGTTTTTTCAGAGTGGGAATTCTGCAGCAGTTTTGGGGAGACATCAAACCATCCTCAGTAACCAGAGCTTCCAGACCCCTCTGGCTGCTCCAGGGCGGTGGGATGGATCCCCAAGGAAATTCATCCTGGATTTAGGAACCTGGAGAAGAGGGTGATAAAGGCTTGCATGCAGGTGATTCCTGATCTTCCTGACCTTTTCTCCCTGATTCATTGAGGCAGGAAGTGCCTCCTTCTTTTATCCCACCTCCAATATCCACATTAATTACCGCAGGTTGTTGTTCCTTGAAGGAGTTTGTTGGGAAAAAAGGGGAGCAAAGCTGAACTCCCAGCATTAGCAAGAAATTAAGGAATTCAGGGATTTATGGCCTTTAATTCCAATCACCTGATCCAAGAGAAGCTTTTTCAGCAGGGAAAAAACCTTTCCTTGCCACTGTGGATGGGTGGGAGCTTCACACCGGGATGGTCTGAGCTGAGACCTCTTTTCTCCCGCAGATGAGTGACTCTCCAGGAGCCAGGAAGGAGCTGCTTCCCGAGGGGAATGTTGTGTGCCCAGATCCTCGTCCTGGCGGTGGCCGCGGGGCCCTTCAGGGCCGGGGCTGTTCATGAGGGTGAGTGACCAGTGACCAGTGACACCTGGGCCACCACGGGAGCAGCACCTGGGAGGAAAAACCCCTTTTTTCCAAGCAGCTCTTCCTGCTCCTGTCGTGGATGAACGCGCGGATCTGTCGGGGTGCAGCTGTAGTGCCTTTCGTTCCTGCGCGGGATCCTTCCGGGGTGGGATCACCTGGATAACAGGGCACATCAGTGGCCCCAAAAAGCAGGAAGGGCCTGAATTCCTGCTCTGGGATTGGCGGAGAAATCAGGGCTCTGCTCGGTGTCCTCTAACGCTGCTCTGGCTCTGCTGCTCCGGGGGAAAGTGGGGAGAAAGGGAAAACACATTCCTGATTCCTCTTCCGAACTCCAGGACCTGGTACCGGCCACCACGCAGGAAATATGGGAGAAAAGACCTCAAGGAAGCCTTGAATCCTCCTCCTGCTCCTGAGAGAGTCGGGATGGCACAAGGATTCCCCTCTCCCTGGCTCCGTGTTGCCGGTGCAAGCCCTCAAAGAGGGGATGAGGGGCCGGATCCAAAAAGCAGGAGGCAAAATCCCAGGGAAGAACCTCATGGATGCCCCAGAGGAGATTTCTGGTCTCAGGGTCCTGCAGGAGACGGGGGATCCTTGGGAGCATCCTACAGAGCTAATCCAGAGCTCCCAGGATTGTCCTGGGCTGGGTGGGATCCTCCCTCTTCCAACAAACCCTGGATTTGAAGGTGTAAATCCATCTAAATTCGGGAAATTCAACAAGGAGTTAATGGAATCTTCGGCATCAGCTCCCAAATTCACTTGATTAAGCTCCTGTCCATCAATTAAGCCAATAAACTTGGCTCTGATGCTGTTTAATTCCAAGCTGGGAACGGGGCAATAAATCAACATTTCCAGATGTCTCTGGCAAACCTGTGATGGATGAAACGTGGGGATTTTGGAAGTGCATGGAAAATCCCAAATAAAATCATATCCCCCAGTGATTAATAGAGCTGTCTGGGGTGGGATTTTCTCCAGAAGGTACCAATCCAAACATGTTTAACATCCCATGTTCCCAATGACAGCTCCAGGTCCCTGATCCAAGCAGCGATTCCCGGGTTTCGGTGCCGAGCTGGGCCCCTCTGGAGAGCCCCCAGAATGGGCTGGGATTGATTGCTCCTTTATAGGGAAAGGGACACCATCCTGCCCTTTGCAATCCCATTTTTGTTGTTTTCCTCCTCATTATCCCTGGATGCAACTGAGGGTGGAGTGAGGAAGACTTTCAGGAACGAGGAATGGATGGAGGAGGCCCTCTGGGAATTTGGGATGCGGAGTAGCAAAGATCCCTCTGAAACCTCAAACCAATGGCAGCTGGAGCCTGTTTTCCAAATCAGGGCCAAAAAAGTGGAACTCCAGGGAAATCTGCACTTCCTGGAACAGCTCCAAGAGGTTGGGTGGTTCTGGATTTTGTTGGATCTTTGTTGGGAATTTCTTGTGGGAATAGAGGTTGTGGTTACGCTGGGAAGCTGCTGGATTTCCACCAGTTCCAAGGATGGGGATCAGGCCTGGCATTGTCTTCCCTCCAAGTCCTTCTGGGAGAACAGGGACGTGAAAATCCAAGCTATGGAAAAGGAACAGATCCAAAATAGAAGCAGCAGCTGGAAAAGAGCTCATGAGGGTGATCCATGAGCAGCTGAGCTGCCTCCAAGATACCCCGGACAGGGAGATATCTGGGAAGGAAAACTGAAATAATTGTTCCCTATTTTCGTCAAGGAGAAGTGCTTTATATTCCCAGCTGGGAATGATTTATCCCAAAAAGAGCCTGTCCCTGTTTTTCTGCACTAAACAGAACTGTTAAGTTGTGAAGAGCTCCATGTCAGGAGGCACAAAGAAGGATGAAAACCCCAAAATCCTTGGATAACTGAGATCCTTGGACCACCATCTGCAGCCAGAAGGTGATCCCTTATCCTGCTCTTGGCCAAAGGGAATTGAGTAAGGGCAGCAACGAAGGAGGGCACAAAACCTGAGTAATTCCAAGCCTTTTGAGGATCCTTCTGGTGGAAATGGGGGAAAAGCCCAGGGAGTTGAAGAGGTCAAGCTAAAACAGGCTTTCCATGTGCAGCAGAATCCTGGGAAACTTACCCAGGTCACCTCCCTGGTAAACTGGAGCAGATCCAGCTTTTATGGGTGTCAATTGGATCTCCAGACCTGCAGGTGGAAGTCAAGGCTGGGAAAAATCCAAAGCTACCGTGACACAAGGTGAAAAAAAAAAATGTGACAAGGCTGAGCCCTGTCCTGGTGAGGAAGATACAATCCCGTCCTTCATCCTCTGGCAGGGTCTGGAATAACAACCCTACAGCAAGGGAGAGAAACTCCAAGGAAAACACAAATTTTCCATATACCTTGCAGAGCCTCCATGAGTTGGAGCATCCCTAAAAGCATCAGATTCCTGCCCATGGAATAGATTTATTGAATGCCCAAGGAAAATTAAATTCCACTGAGAGGCAATGCTGGAAAGGGAAAAATGCCCTGATGCTGGTTAAGCAAATTTCCATGTCCACCTGTCCCTTCCCTGCCAGCTGCCGTGGGATGGCTCAGGAAAAACACTCAAATTGTTCATTTTTTGCCCAAAATGATGCTCATGCCCAGGGTCAGGTGGTGCCGGGTGTGGAAGAAACCCTGGATAGTGGATGGGGTGGCAGAGCTGCCACATTCCCAGATTTCAGGTGTGGGTGGCTCCGGGGTCTGCGTGTGCCTCTGGGAATATGAAATCCCCAGGAATCCCCTTGCTTCCAGTGTGTCCTACAGACCTGCAGGCTTTGATGGAGCTGGGATTTGGTGTTTGGGCTTGAAATCATGGAACAGTTGGAGTTGGAAGGAGCCTTTTAGAGGTGATTTAGTCCCACCCCTGTCGGCGGGCAGGGACACCTCCCACTACCCCAGCTTGCTCCAAGCCCCATCCAACCTGTCCCTGCACACTTCCAGGGAAGGGCCAGAAACTTTGCCTGGATAACAACACCCAGATGAGGAATTAGAAGAAATTTAAGGAGAACACAGCACCTGTAGCTCCGGGAAGCACCTAAAAGTGGCCTCTCCATCCCTCTCCCTTCCCTGTGGTGTCCTGGGCATTCAGGTGACTCCGGGGGGTTTCTCTCCCGCCTGGCTCATTCCATGCCCCTGTTTTCCCTCAGCCTGCAGGACAGCAGAGGTGGCTGAAGTTCTGTTCCTCGTGGGGCAGTCGGAGGGCGCGGGGAAGGAGAGCTCCCGGCGGCTCCAGGACTTTGTTGGGAGCATGGCCCAGTCCTTTGAGGCGGGAAGAGGAGGCGTCCGGCTGGGCCTGGCCCTGTACAGGGAGACGCCAAGGTGGGTCTGTCCGTCCTCCCCCACCCCTCCTGGATTCCCACAGCTCATCCCAGTCATGGATAAAGAGCTTCTCCAGCCCTGCTGAACCACGGAGCAGAGACGGTGGATGACACCTCAACCCTCAGCAGAGTCATCCAGGGGTCCTTGGCCACCTTTCAGGGAAGGGAGGGTGGATTTAACGTTTAAATTCCCCAGCATCCAGGTTTGGATACTGGATTGTGGTACCGGGGCTCGTCCCCTGCCCTCCCCTGAGCACTGTGAAGGGAACTTCTTCCTGCATGCACGTGAGGAGCTGAGTCACCGAAACATGGAATGGTTTGGGTGGGAAGGGACCTTAAAGCCCATTTCACTCCATGGGCAGGGATCCCTCCCACTATCCCAGGCTGCTCCAAGCCCTGTCCAACCTGGCCTTGGACACTTCCAGGGATCCAGGGGCAGCCACAGCTAAATGTCCACATTATTGCTGGTTATGACCCTTTCCCGGGCATCCCTTGCTCTTTATTCCCCCCCATCCCCCCGTTTCTCATTCCCAGGATGAGTGTTGAGCTCACGGATTACGTGGCCATGAAGGAAACGCTGGATGCAATCCAGGATCTCTCCTTCAAAGGCAGCGGCCTGAGAACAGGATCAGCCCTGGCGTTTGCAGCTCGGGCCTTGTCCCACCAGGACACTCTGAGGGAAGAGGCAGCAAAGGTGGGTGAGCTCCTGTGGAGGTGTCCAGGGAGCAGCTGAGTCATCACAGGATCATGGAATGGTTTGGGTTGGAAAGGATCCTAAAGCCCATCCCATTCCACCTCTGCCATGGGCAGGGATACCTCTCACTGTCCCAGGTTGCTCCAAGCCCCGTCCAGCCTGGCCTTGGGCACTTCCAGGGATCCAGGGACAGCCACAGCTTCTCTGGGAATTCCATCCCAGCCCCTCAGCACCCTGCCAGCCAGGAATTCCTTCCCAATATCCCATCTAACCCTGCCCTCTGGCAGTGGGAAGCCATTCCCACTTCATCCCATCACTCCATGCTCTTGTAAGTTGTCCCTCTCCACAGGGAAGAATTTCTTCCTAATAATTAATCCAAACCTGGTCCTCCTTTAAGAGCTGCTCTTGAGGACTTGTAGGGATGAATCCTCTCCCTGTCCTGGCAGGAATCTCCTCCTGGAATTCCTGCCCCGAGCAGAGGTGAGACACAGGGAGCAGGAGGAACATGCAGAGGAGATGCTGTCATGAGCAGCTCTGCTCCTTCCCAACTCATGGAAGTGATTCCATGGGAGTTATCCCAGAGGTGTGGGGTTATGGAAGGATTTCATTCCAAGATGGGGATTTCACCCAAGGTCTGGCCTGTGAGTGTGAAACCCCACAACTCTCACCGTGGCCTCCTGATGTTGTCCTGCTTCCTTCCCTGGCTCTTCTCCCAACTCCTGCAGGTGGTGGTTCTGATCACAGATGGAAAATCCAGCGATTCAGTGGAAGAGGGAGCCCAGATCCTGCAGGATGGGGGGGTGACAGTGTTTGCTGTAGGTAGGTGTGGCCGCTCTCAAAAACTCTGTGTGACCAACCCAGCTCCACTCCCTGGGGAATATTCCTGATGCACAGCACCCCCTTCCCTTAAAAACTGCCCCCATCCCCAGGTTCAACCTTCGGAAACTGCAAGTCCATGAAAATCACATCTGGGGTTTTTTTTGTTCTTGTTTCCTTGGATATTTTTTGTTGTTGTTGTCAATAGCTGATTTATTCAGTGGGAATCTGTGGTTTTGCATCTGTCAAAACTCCTCGTGAATTCACAAGGAGTTCAATAAATAGTTCCATGGAAGTCCAAATGTTTTGATGTGACATTTAACAAAAAAAATTGAAATGCTTTTGCTTTTGGAGGTTTCTCTTAATGGGGTTCAGAGACCGACTTTAAAAAATGTCCATCAGAATAAATTCCATGAGCAAGGCAGGGTTTCGTTGCTCCCCCGCCCCCTGCAGTGAAATACAACCATTTATTATAAATCCAATCCTTCCCTTTCCCAAACTTTTCAGGGGATAAGATGGGAATGGTGGTGGGATTTCATTACAAAGAGCAACCAGGTCGATTTGAACCAATGGGAGGTGAAAATTAGGGAAGGATTGGTTTGCTGGGTGAGTTGTTCTCCCTTTTTTTCAGTTCAACCACAGGAACACCTTGGAATTTTCAGCCTCCTGAAGTCCCATTGTCTGCCCAGTGGGATCTGACCTGGAACTACCCTAAACCAGCTTGAAAATCCTGGGATTGCTGAGCTGGAAGTTGTTCAAACTCAGGCCGTGGCTGGGAGAGTTTCTTTGCACCATCCCAGTGGCCAAGTGCATTGTCCAGGATGCAGCTGAGGCATCCCAGAATCATGGAATGGTTTGGGTTGGAGGAGGCCTTAAAGCCCATCCCCTCCCACCTTTTTTCCATGCTGATTTTGTCATTGCTGTCTCTATATCCCATGGGAAGGATGAGGCTGGATCCTGCCCTGCTCCTTTTCACTTTCCCCCTCTCAGCCCAATGCCAGCCCTGGGACAATCCCTACAAAACCTCTGGAGAAAACCTTGACCTCTTTTCCCTGATGGAAGAGGCTTCCTCTGCTCCACCCATCCAGCTTGAGACTCCATTCCTTGTTTCCATCCTTGGGACAGCATGACCCAAACCTGGTGTAAAACCCAAAGGCCTGACCTGCCCCGTGGATGGTGTCTGATGTCCTTTTTCCCTCTTCTTTTCCTCCCCTAGGGATTAAGGATGCTGACAAGAAGGAGCTGGGCAGAATTGCCTCAGATCCCACTGCAGAGCACGTCCTTTATGTGGAAGATTTCCAGCTGCTCCAAAATGTGGCTCCCAAACTCTCTCGGAGGCTCTGCTTCACCGCCTCGGAGCCACCTCGGCCCGTCAAGCACAGGGTGCAAGGTGTGTCCAGGCTTTCCCTTTATCCTGCTTTCCAGCTGCTCCAAACAGCCTCTGGATCTGCCTCCTTGGAGATGAACCTCCCACATCCCTCTGAGGCACCTTTAGGATGATCCTAGAGGAGCAGCCAGCTCATGGAGCAGCTCCTGCTTTGGGACAGCACTCCTGGGTGTTTTCCTTGTGTTCACTCTCCATGGTTTGTTTAGATCCTGTTTGTTACCAGATCCTGGGAATTTTAATGCTGGATTAAACCAAAGGAGCAGCAATGGGCTGGGGCAGCAATGCTGCTCCTTGGGGTGTTTCCTGGTGGGATTATCACAGAGAACTCTGGCACAGCTCAGGCTCTGGGGAAGAACTTCCTTCCTCAGAGAAGATGCAAAGAGATTTCCAAAGAGGTTTCCAGAAATCCCCAAAGAGATTTCCAACAGATTTCCAAAGAGATCCCCAAAGAGATCCAGATCTCTGGTCCAAGAGATTCTGACACTGCAGTGAATCCAGAGGTGATGGCAATGAATTCCTGCCCCGCTCTTGGCACACAATGAGGAGCTGAGTTAAAAGCTTGGGCAGAGATGGGGAGAACTTCACTTTAAAGGGTCTTTTTTTTTTCACTTTCTCTGTGGTTCTTTAGCTCTCCAAGACTTCCTGTGACATTCCATGGGGAGTCCAAGTGTGCTGGCAGCCTTCTCCAGTGAAGGAGAAGGAGAAAGGCAGGGAGAAGCTGCTGCCGTGAGCATCAACCAGGTGTTCACGGGGGGAAATGGAACCACAACCAATTCCGTTTTCCCACTTTGTGCTGTCAAAAAATTGGCCCAAAAAAATTTCTACTTGAGCATCTCCAGTCTGGAAGCAGACCCCAGGTGTCCCTGAGCTCCCAACCTGAGTGTCAGTATTTCCACCGTTGGAAATATTGGCTCCATCCGTGAATTTACAGCCCTACGGCACCACCATGGTCCAACCCGAAGCTCTTCCCTGGTTTTTTTTGCAGCAGAGCAGATCCTGGGCCCCCGGGAGCTGCGTGTCAGCGAGCCCAGCCACAGCTCCCTGAGGCTCTCGTGGGTGCCAGCCACGGGCAGGGTGACAGGGTACAGTGTCCATGTCCAGCCCTTGCTTCCCTCGGGACAGCCGGACCCGGAGCACCAGCGGCAGGTAGGGCCTGTTCCCATTTTTTTCAGAGCAAAACCAGTTTCAGTTCCCAGTGTTCGGTTTCAGTTCCCGGTGTTGGGGTTCAGTTCCTGATGTTGGATTTCCATTCCCAGTGCTGGGTTTCAGTTCCCAGTGCTGGGTTTCAGTTCCCAGTGCTGGGGGTTTATCCCGTGTTGATGGCACAGCCTCGTCGGAGGTGGCACCCTCAGCTGTCCCGGGCACAGGAGGGTTGGCAGGAATTCCTGAAGGTTGAAGGGAAGGTGTAGATCCAACATGGGATGTGCTGTCGGGTGTCCTGATTGCTCCTGGTAATTTTGTTATTGGTCTTGTGGTGAGTTGGAACTTCTGGGAGTGATGGGAGAGTGGGAGAAGGATTTGGCATGGCCTGGCACAAACTCCACTGGGATTGAGAGGAGCTAGTCCATGGGAAGCTTTTCCCTTCCCCTTCCCCTCCCCCTTCCCCTTCCCCTCCTCCTTCCCCTCCCCTTCCCTCTTCTCTTCCTCTCACAGAACCATGGAATGGTTTGGGTTGGAAGGGACCTTAAAGCTCATCCAGTTCTGATGGGCAGGGACACCTCCCACTACCCCAGGTTGCTCCAAGCCCTGTCCAGCCTGGCCTTGGACACTTCCGGGGATCCAGGGGCAGCCACAGCTTCTCTGGGAAACCTGTGCCAGTATTTCACACAGAAATTGGAATTCCTTCCCAATATCCAAAATCCTTTCTCCCCTTATCTTTATGATAACACCTCCAAATAAACCCATCCAGCCTCCTTGGCAGTTCCTCCTGCTGCAGAGGTTGTTCATTTTGGGAAGGGTTTTTGGATTTTCCCTGTCCTTTTGTGAGGGATGCTGCCGTGTGCACCAGCTCATCCCAGTCCAGCTTGGTCACTGCACAAAGCCTGAGAGCAGGACTGAAGGGTTTTTGCCTAAAAGCTTTGATTCCTAAGAATAGAACAGAGCTATGAAAGCTTAAATTATTAAGGTTGAGATTATTAATTGTATTCATTATTAAGATTGTATTTAACTGGAATGATCATCCCTAGCTGTTTCAGGGCTCATCCTAACATAGGAAAAACACAGAAGTTCTGTCTCCACTCTTTTGCCCTCAGGTTACAAAATTTCCTTCTATGAGCTTAGGGAAACTTCCTTGGTTGCTTTTCCTTCATTTTTCCAAAGGGATTTGCACCCACCTTTACTTTATGCACTCTCATCCTCATATTTTACTTCCTGGGCTGTTCCAAGGGCTATTCCCATGGCGCTGCCCTGTGCCAGCGTGGCCCTGGATACAATTCAAGGATCCCAACGTCCGAGCGGGTGTTTTGGGAAGATCCTGCTGGTGGAAGTCACCTCGGGCAGGTGTGGAAGGTGCTGCTGACCGGGCGCGGTGGGGTGACGGTGTCCTTTGTCCCCCTGGGTGACAGGTGGAGGTGGCAGGGGACAGAACCACGGTGCTGGTGACAGGGCTGAAGCCCAGCACCAAATACGGGCTCACGGTGAGGGCTGTGTATGGAGGGGCCCTCGGGGAGCCAGCGGCTGCCAAAGGGAAAACAGGTGAGTGTCCCTGGGTCATTCCTGAGGAAGACACACATCCCAGAGCGGGAGAGGAGGCAGGGAGGGAGGGAGG